>JADLZK010009089.1:0-157971 GCA_015847255.1 Hyparrhenia diplandra
AAGACATGGCCCTAGCTTCCCGAGCGGGCATCTAGGAATAGAGGCATGCAAAGCAAATTTAGCAAGTGTTGACCCGGTAACGAGCGGCATATTTTTTTTTTCCGTCAACTTACTACCATAAAGGGTAAAAATTAAACCTTTTTATACTCATATGCATTTACCACTAATAAATTCCACTTGTAGTGTCTTGTAATTTTATTTTGCGATTTATAATAAAAGCAAGGTGGAAAATCTGACCAAAACGCCTTCAGGAAGCGCATTGTGCAAAATCAAGCCCGAGAGCAAATCGACCCAAAACTCAAAACTCGGGCCGGCAAAGCCCGGCCCACAACTTTTTAGGGCGAGACACGACACCCCACCGAGCCAGGGCGGAGGCCGAGCCGGGGGTGCGCGGCAAGACACCGGCCCAGCGCGGCCGCACCCTCCCCGAGGCGGTTTCGGCCCGATCTCGGGAGCGGTTCGTGCACCTTCCAAAGCGAGGTTTCCGCCCTTGGTCCGTCGGGACACGCACCAGATGGAAGGTTTTCAGGTCGGTTTTGGTGTATTTTAGCATTTCAGGCCCCTCCTCCAAGTGTATAAGTAGACCCCCTCTCTCCCTCTCTCAACACACACCACTTGGAGTCACAAACCCGGCAATCTCTCTCTCTCTACCACCTCTACCTCTCTCTCTTCTTCTACTTCCTCTTTCTTCTTCTTCTTTCTTGGTTAGTACTTGGAGTAGAAAGAGCTACAAGGAGGGCTTGTCTCCTAGAAGAAAGTGCTTTGGTAATATATCTTCTCAATGGAGCATTCTTCTATTTACAAGTCTTATTTCTATGTTCTTGGCCTAACTTATGAACTAGAGTATAGTCTTGTTCATGTTCTTGTGTTGGTATATGAACTAGCATATAGTTTACAAATCATAATCTTGACATGTTCATTACATTTCTTCATCGATCATCATATGCCTAACTTGATTAGAGGTGGGATATGGGTTCGTTGTTCTTCGGGTTTGCTCTTGTTCTAGTCCGATCCATTCGGCGAGTGGGGATCTGGGGGACAAGAGTAGTGCTCTAATATGCGGGCATGGTGCGGGGTATTCGACGACACTAGCGGATATGAGGGCATGCCCGCGGTTGAGGGGGGGGCGGTTTGGTCGTGACAAGCCTTGGCCGTCCCTTGAAATCCCCCACGTTCATATGTTCGTAGGAGTTAAGTAAATGCTTCCCTATCGGGGGCGTATGGTATCGGGGAGTCTCCCGTTATCCTAGACCTAACCACGACTTCATCGATTTGCATATGATCCTAAACTATTCATTTGTATGGCCATGACTAGATACATTAGAATTACTCCATTAGGTTATTCATTTATTCTTTATCTATTTTTCTTTATCCTTTTCTTTGGTGGATTCTTAAGTGTGTGTCACACTATCCATGAACCATTAGTTACTTACCCTATGTTATGAACATTTTGGTCTAAGCAAACACACATGTTCCTCTATTGGGATGCCATGCTAATTTATTAATCACATGCCTTCCTTTTGGGGGAAAATATAAATAACGATACCTGAATATTTCAGGGTGAAATGCTACAACGATAGATCCGATGCGCTGCGGATGAAATATCTATGGCGACAAAAGATCTATCCGATTGGCGGTCTCATTTAGGATCACTTAGGCATGGTGGTTCAGTTGGGAATGTCGTGGCCAGCATTTCTGGCAGCTTTTTATCGGGATGGGTTTTATACTGTTTTCCTTTGATTGCGTTAAATGCCAACAAGCATTTACGGCGCCGTTCTGGGGGAAGGCATTGTGAAAAAAAATAAATAAATATGAATATGAATATGCTGTGTAATCGCGTGGATGCCATTTTGCTCATCTGGGGCTAATCTTTATGTTTTCTCATTTGTGGATGAAAGCGAGGATAGTGTATGTCACGGTTTTCTCTCGCGAGAAAACTTCACCTCCGGATCGAGGCACTCTAAGGAAGAGCAGGGTCCAATCGCGAAACTTCTTCTTCAGTAGGAACCCGGCGAGGAGAAACCAACATCCACTGCACCAACCGCAAGCTCACGCTATGGCCCGAGGAAGTCGGCCGGACATTTCTCAACTCAATGTCGTCGCGTGCCGCGGGCGAAGCGGTGAATGTGGCGGATAAAAACTTCAAGCTTCGTGCGGGGCGATCACCATGGTGCGGGCCGAGTCCATTGTGGGCGCCTAGTGAGGACGCAAACCTTTGGAGAGTGTCGCATAATCAACTATCCCAAGGCACCTCATTTAATTGGTGACCGAAAATTCGAGCTACATCTGCGTGCTCTGTCTCTTCCCTGATGATGATGTGTTGTTGCCATTTGTTCGATCAAAAATGTAGTTCGAGGAATAGAGGAATATAAACAAAGCTGTAGTTTAGTAGCAGTTCATTTAATAGGCACATTTTTTGTAAGACAAAGTAGTAGTAGTACTCTCTGAGCTTGATCATTGTTCTTGAGCATGCATATTCATCTATAAAGAAAATATGAAAGCTTGTAGTTGCGGTTTCCTACGACAAAAGCACAAGGGTAACAACATCATAGTAGCGGTCGGGTTCACGTTAAGTATCCACAACTCAAAATATCAATGTAAGGATAAAAGTATACGATTCAATGCGGAAATAGCGGTTTTATGAGGACAAAACAAACCCCGTGAGGTAGAGAACAAAAAAAAATATAGTTTAGGAATAGAGGAATGTAAACAAACTTTAGTTGAGTAGAAGTTCATTTAATAGGCACATTTTTGTAAGCCAAGATAGTAGAGTCGGGTGTACCGATTCAAGTATCTAGTATCTACAACACCATATATCCATATCCGAGGACAAAATTATCACCTTTCCTCACTTATAGGCGCCCGAAAAATTTCGGGGAGGCGTACCGTGTGCTCTCTCTCTCTTCTTCGCGATGATGCGTTGATGCCTGTTGTTGGATGGAAATCACGAGAAATCACGAAGTAGCCGTCGCTTTGAGCAGATTTGAAAATTTCGGTAACCTAAAAAATAGCGGGGGCCTAATATTATCTGAGTTCAATTACGTAATAGGCGTCTATGAGGACTACACAAACCACCGAGGCGAAAACAAAAAAATGTAGTTCGGGAAAGTACTTTTTAGTAACGAGTTGTTTTTAATAAGGACTTTCTCAAACAAATAGTTGAACTACTCTGAGGCAGTCATTGTTCATGAGCATATATATTCGTGTATAAAGAAAATAGCGGCCGATATTTTGCGGTGTCCTATGACGAAACACACGAGATAACAACATTATAGTAGCACTCGGTGTCGGGTTTAGTATCTACAACTTCGACATATCCATCCGAGGATAAAATTGTATAGTTTAATTATGTAATAGCGTCTATGAGGACTAAACAAACCAAGAGGCGGAAGAACAAAAAATGTAGTTTAGAAATAGAGGAATATAAACAAGCGTAGTTTAGCAGCGGTTGGTTTAGGATCATTTTGTAAGACAAGGTATATAGTTGTACTCTATAGAGCGATTATGTTTGTTCAAAGACACGCATATTCATCTATAAAGAAAACAAAGCGGCGATATTTGCGGTGTCATATGACAAAAACACTGAGATAATAACATTATTGTAGCGGTCGGGTGTATTGTTCGGTATCTACAACTCTATATATCCATCGAGGACAAAATTATCACCTTTCCTCACTTATAGGCGACGAGAAAAATTCGAGGCGACAGCTGCGTGCTCTCTATCTCTTCCTTTGATGATGCGTTGATACTGTTTGTTGGATGGAAATCATTTGAAGTAGCTTTTGTCGCTGAAACGATTTGAAAATTTTAGTCACACGAAAATTAGCGAGGGCCTAATATTATCTGATTCAATTACGTAATAATAGGAGTCTATGAGGACTACACAAACCCTTCGAGGTAGAAAGACAAAAAAAAATGTAGTTCAAGAATAGAGGAATATATAATCAAAGCGTACTTTAGTAACAGTTGTTTTAATAAGGGCATTCTGTAAGACAAGATAGTTGAAGTACTCTACAGCGATCATTGTTCTTGTCTTCTTGAGCACGTATATTCATGTATAAGGAAGGAAAATTAAGCGGCGGTATTTGCGGTTTCCTATGGCGACAAAACACACAAATAACTACATTATAGTAGCGATCGGGTGTCGGGTTCGGTATCTACAAGCGGCGTAGTTGATGGAACCGTTCATGTAATAGGCAATTTTTTTAAGACAAGATAGTATTAGAGCAACTCTAGCGGTTTGGCATTTGGGCTTGGCATTCCATATTTATGCCAAAATCTATGAATTGTCCTCTCCAATGGTTTGGCATTTGGGTTGGCAAATAGGTGAGACTTGGCATTTGAGGGTCAAGCCGCACATATTTGCCAAGTGAATCTGAACTTGGCAAAACTCCTCTCTCTGCGTCTTGTTGCACGCTTCTCTCCCATGCATGCGCATGCGACCACTAATTTGGGTTTTGCCATGTTAAAAATGTCAAACCGTTGGAGATGGGGTTTGATTTAACTTGACAAACATCTCGTAGACTTGGCAAAACAGCAGTATTTGCGGTGTCCTATGACGTAAAACACACGGATAACAACATTATAGTAGCACTCGGTGTCGGGTTCGGTATCTACAACTTCGACATATCCATCGAGGATAAAATTATGCAGTTCAATTGCGTAATAGGCGAGTCTATGAGGACTAAACAAACCAAAGAGGTAGAGAACAAAAAAAATGTAGTTTAGAAATAGAGGAATATAAACAAAGCTGTAGTTTAGCAACGGTTTGTTTAATAGGATCATTTTTTAAGACAAGGTATATAGTTGTACTCTCTGAGGCGATTACATTTGTTGAGCACGCATATTCATCTAGAAAGAAAACAAGCGGCGGTAGTTGCGGTGTCCTATGACAAAAACACACGAGATAATAATATTATAGTAGCGGCGGGTGTATTGTTCGGTATCCATCGAGGACAAAATTATCACCTTTCCTCACTTATAGGCGGACGAGAAAAATTGAGGCGACAACTGCGTGCTCTCTATATCTTTCCGCGATGATGCGTTGATGCACTTTGTTTTGTTGGATGGAAATCTTTGAAGTAGCTTTGTAAATGCGAGCAGATTTGAAAATTTCGGTCGCTGAAAATTAGCGGGGGCCTAATATTATCTGATTTAATTTTGTAATAGAGCGGTCTATGAGGACTACACAAACCCAGGCGAGAAAAAACAAAAAATGTAGTTCGAGGAAAGTACTTTAGTAGCAGTTGTTTTAATATGGACATTCTGTAAGACAAGATAGTTGAAGTACTCTGAGCGCGTCATTGTTCTTGAGCACGTATATTCATATAAAAAAAATTAAGCGATATTTATTTGCGTTTTTTTTTATAGTTATAGTAGCGATCTCGGTCAAAAAAAAATATCGGGATAAAATTATATAGTTCAATTCCGTAATAGGCGGTCTATGTCCCTATGTGGACTAGTCAAGCTTTGTTAAACTTGTGTTTGCTTGGCTTGTTTTACGCTTATTCTCTCATAGAATAATATTAAACAAGTTTAACAGGGCTCTCGAGGGGAAGCAGATCACCCCCCCAAAAGTAGCTTAGGAATAGTGGAATCAACAAAATGTAGTTCAGTACTTGATTTATGTAATAAAACACGACAAGATTGATGGGTTACATATCAAACCCTAGAATCGCCTGGTGGAGGAAGATGCCATCGGAGGAGGAGGTCGTGGGGGGCGGGCGGCGTCGGCTAGAATGGCGCGGATCGTCGGCGGTGACGGCGGTGATGAGGCGGTTTGGAAAACCTAGAATCGCCTGTGTGAGGGGGGGATGAGGAATGAAATGGATCGTCTGTGAGTATAGGCGGATGAGATATGAAATGGATCGCTGTGAGGGAGGCGGTTGAGGGGCTTTGAGTTTCGCGAAAGCTCGGGCGTAAAATCATGGAAAGTTGGGCGAGCACAAGGGAAAGGGAGGAAATAGCGCGCCACCAGGTTTTGGGATTTGGAGAAGGCGCGTGGTGGGGCCATCTGTCGGGGGTCATATCTTTGCGCTATTGCGTGCTATAAACGCGAATAGCGCCATAGCGGCTGCTATTTTCGCTATTCCTACCAAGCCAAAAATAGCTTGCGCGGCCCGTTACTTCATCATTAAAAAAAATGACAAAAATCTAGCTTTTATTGCTTTATGGCTTCAGTCCCACAAATAAAAAGTACGTTTTTGACTTCTATAATCTTGGTTTGACCGTTCGTCTTATTCAAAAAGTTTTAAGAAATTTTAGTTATTTAGTTATGACTTATTTTATCGTTTACTTTCATAATGATCGGATTAGTTTATTTTATTATTTGCATAAGAAATTTAAATAAGATGAATGGTCAAGCGAGAGATTGTAGAAGTCAAAAAATGAACTTTTATTTATGTGTATCTTATCACATGTTATCATCAATTCTGTTGGCACTTGGCTATTATTATGTTGGAAACTCATAGATTATATGATGAAAAATCATGGATTATATATTATATATTTATATTATCAACTTGTCATAGATTTTTATTTTTCGTGTCACCAGTAAACAAATAGCGGTAGCAATCAATCGCTAGCTACTTCTCGATTAGTCAATCGCCATAGCGCGGCCATAGTTGGTGCCATAGCAATCAGCGGCCCGCGTTTTTTTCGTGATTTGCGAAAAAAATCATAATTGCAATTGTTGGTGTCAAGATTTTGCACCCGTGAAAAGTCCGAACAAATCCATGACAGCGGAGTTGAGTGGATCCACTCACTGTGATTAATATGCCATATGTTATAGACCCGCGTTACGAAAATGCGTGAGTAAAAAAGGCGTTTGTCATTTGCGTGGATTCGCGACAACAGACACGCGATATTAAAAACGCGTGAGTAATAAAGGTCGTTTATTTTGCACTGTGCTCTACGAGTCGACGTCGCCGCTACTACCTCTGAGCTGCGCAATTTGGGGCGAACTCACTTCAGCGCCCGCTACATCTATCTCGTCCATAGGTGGAAGACTCATCTAATTTGGACATCCATGGATTTTGACAAATGACCTAGAAATTCAAATTTTGGTGGGGACCATCTCTTCCTAGTTCATTTTTTGAACTAGAGGATATCCATTGGACATCCATGGACATCCAACTTCCACCTAGACTTCGTCGTCGCGCTAGCTTCGTGTCGCCTTCCGCGTCACGACCACCGCCGGCGGCGCCCGCGTCGTCCTCGCCGTGCACCATGCGGCGGCTTCCACCGGAGGTGCTTGGTACGCTTGCATTGGTTGCCATCCGCGTGCCAGGGCGAGAGGATCAATGGATGACCTCACCATTCGCGCCGCACCTCTAGCGAGATGGCAAAGGCGTGTGGCGGCGCCATGGTGGGATAGAGCATCCCTCGGGCGAGACTTCGAGAGGTGTGTAGGATACACAAAGGATACACATGCAAGTTTGAGAAATTATTTATATCTTCTGGACTTCGCCGAGGGGATAGGGCGTCTGCCATTTTCCCTCGGTGCGCGTTCGCACGGGTTATGTCCATCTCCCTGCAGCGACTACGCGCCCGCATTATTCTTTGCTCACCTCGGCGCCCGGTACTGCTCGATCTTCACCCACGCCCGCTGGTGACATCGACCACTCTTCGCCGCACAAAAAAATAGCTAGAGCGCGTTGAGCTTCCACCAAAGAAAGACCCCGCTGCGTCGCGCCATGGAAAACCTTCGGCGTGACATGCTTGCGAGCAGATTAACGTCGTGTCGCCATGGTCTTAGCGGATCCCATAGAGGCACTCCGTGTCTGCGGGCCACTGTTCAGATATGAAAGCGGCGTGCGGGACCTGGTGGGGCGGAGCATCCGCTGGGGCGGATGTTTTGTACCGCCGGCGCGATGGGTATCGCTCGAGGATCGCGAGAGTCTTGTCATAAGCTTCGCCGCCGTCGGCAGCTTCCGGAGGCGTGCCCGGGGCCGGCATGTATGCCGTCTTTGGCCGGCGCTTTCGACCGTCCACGCCGCGGCTCGAGATCTTTGCGCAGCGCCGCCCCAGCGTCGAGGACATGAAAACCACCAAATTTGTTCTTGCTCTTGTGCTCTACGGGGCCAACACCGGTTCCTTGAGCGGCGACTATGCCCGGCGAGTGTTGCGGGAGATCGGCGACCACGGCGGCGATTTTGGGGCGTGGAAGAACATCTACTGTTCTCGACCCGCCAACATGCATGTAATTTAGGGTGGGCGACTTGGCGGCGATATACCCGATGAGTGGCGTACAACCCGTCCCTATAGCCCAAAGCGGTGCCTGCCGCCATGATGGGCATCGGTCGCGAAAGCGGGGATGGTGCGGCCGTCGTCGCATCTCGTTACCAAGCGGCGTGGCGGTGCGTGTACGTAGCGAGGAGTGTAGGATCCGCAATGAGTGTCGAGAGGTTCTTGGCCTCTAGATGGTGATCTCGATCGAACAAACATGTGTCATAGAGTTTATGAAAGTAGAAGAGAGATTTTCTAAGATTCATGAACAATGTCACTAGCACTATGTCGAGGGAAACAACCAAAATAAGAATTGTAGGTCTAGCTAAGTTATGAAACTCTCTAGTTGAAACTTTTTTTGGTTTGACATCGGTGAATCTCATGCACGACCTCGGCTCCACAATCTATGGGCCACCTATTCCACAGATGAAGCGGCGTGTGGCGACCCCACAGTGGGATGGAGCACCCATTTGGACCAGGGTGTTATATGCCGTAGGCGTTGGACTGGTGGTAGTACTACTACTCGCGCAAGTATCGCGAGAATCTTATCACCAGGCTTCTTTGCCGTCGGCAACGGGGGCCGTGATTGAAGGTCGGTATGTATGCCGTCTTCGTCGAAGGCGGCTGCTGACTCCTCACCGTGGCTCGGATCTTTGCGGTCGCGTTGCAGCGTCGGGGCATGAAACCTCAAGTATGTTCTTGCTCTTGGTGCTCTACATGGCCCAACAGGTGCTTTGCGAGCGATGACTATGCCCGGCAAGTGTTGCGTGAGATCGAAGGCGACCACCCGGCAGCGGTGGCCGGACATACGCGTCTGAGGCCGGAACTCTGGCTGAGCGGCCCTGCCGACATGGATGGGATTTCTTGAAGAGCGACTTGATGATGGCACATATACCGCCATGGCGGAGTAGAGAATACCGTCCTCGGCACCCACGGTGCCTCGCCATGGCGGGCATCGGTGCGAGGGCGAAGGCGGCTGGTGCGCCCGGCATTCGCGGATGGAAAGATTGATTCATTTTAGGCGTGGAGGATGTTTTGCGGCCGAGGAGTGTAGGATCCATAAGGAGTGTGAAAGTTTCTTTTGTGGTGTTGTGTGGGGCGGTATGAGCACGTTTTAAATTGGGATTGATCGATCTATCGATCACATGCGTGATGAAAACTTGGATGTTTTGTTAGTCGTAACCATGCATATTTTTCAAAAAAAAGTGACAAAAGGCGGATTCTAACAAATTTTTGTTTTGAGGCTAGATTCCCAAATTCAAAAAAAATGATGCGGATTCTAAGACAAAGCTTTTTCGGGGGCCAAATTCTAATTCTCCCATAGTCCTATTACTCCAAAGTCAAACAATGTTTGAAATTTCGAAATAGCACACAAGTTCTGATCGCCCTTTTACATTAACCATGGGACCATGGTGTGCGCATCAACACTCTACATTTGCCACCTTGGATTCCTTATAGTGCTATGGGCGTTTTCTCTCATGATCTCTCGTCTCTTCCTTCTCCCATACTACACCTACTTGTACTAGTTAGTACTACTCTTCTCACCTCTTCTCCGTCCTACTCCGACTTTCCAAACTCGGGTGCGCCTACGCCTTCACCTTTGTCTCCATCCGGGGCGGTGGTGCTCTTTATCACATCCATGCGGCTAGATATGGTGTTTCATGTGCTTTTTGAAACGGCAAATACAAAAGTTTTTTTTCTTTTTTTTGTGGTTGCGATCTGGATTGAGTCCGGCCGTTCAAATCTCGACTTCATGTGGTCTCAAGAAGTCCGGCCGCTCGATCTCTTGTTTTAGCTAGGGTTGGGAAGGAGGCCGAAGAAAATGTCACAAAAAGCACATCTTCTTAGGTAAACACCGCTGAGATCTCGAAATGCACTTCTTTTTTTTGAAGTTTTTTAGTGGCTCTAAAAGGTTTTGTTTTGTCTTGTATATTTGTGTGATTCATGCTATAGCTTGTACAACCACAAAGACCTACGTGGGAGATTATAAAAGTATGGGGAGGAGGTCGAAGAAAATGTGGCAAGAAAAGCACATTTTCTTTGTATTGTTTTGCCAACTCCTCCTCGGAGTTAAGTGTCGTTTGGAATGCATGTCTCCCTTAGAGACAATTCTTGAGTGACACTGAATTAGCGTCCAGCACCGGATCCAACGTGAACTCTAGGAACAGGTCTGTTGTCTTACAAATTTATGTGACTCCTATATTGCTCAATAATTTGGCTCTTACACATAGTTTCTATTTTAAAGTTTGGCTTTAGGTCTTTGGAGGTCGCCGGCGGGGCCGTTCCCCTCTCCTCGCCCGAGTTGAGCATTTTTAAAATTCGCGCTTCGAGAGGCGGAAGTTTTCTTGAGAGACCCTTTCGGTGGACTTTGATGAGTGGGGCTCACGGCCGTAGGACTATAATCTCCGTGTAGGTCTCGAGCCCGGTCATGGCCATGGCTGGCGCTTAAGACTTCGCTTTGGAGATTATTATCCGCCAAGCTCCTCGAGGGTGTTGTCGCCCCTACTCAAGTGCGGACCCGAGGGGCGTCCATATATGTCTTCGTAGGTTAGGTCTTGCTTCCTCTCTTTGACAATGTTCGCTTGCTCTTGCTTCATCTTGTTTCGACTTGTTATGTCTCACGGAATACTATTAAATCAGCCAAAATCGGGCGCTAGCAAAACAACTTTGTTCTCTGTAATGTTGTTTTTTTTTTTTTTTGAGAACACGCCGTAGTAGCGTATTTCATTAAGAAGGAGAGTTTTAACAAAGTTCCAACAACAAAGTGCGCATTGGTAACACCATGATTACCACGCAAAGAGACCTACATACTACTAGATCTTTCAAAGGTGCTACATTGCAAACAAGTTGTGCTCAAACACATGAAATGGTACTCAAATTCTACTCGGAAGGACCCCAAAGCTGCTTCATGCGGTAGAAGACCAAGCGCGGCCTCAACAAAGATGGCTTTGACCAAGTGCAGTGCAGTGGACGAATTGAAGGTCACGGCATTCCGCTCCTTCCATAGCATCCGAGGCGATGAGGAAGAGAAGGGAATCGAAACCTTTTCCGCAACATCTTGAACCCGCTTCCTAGCGCTCGGCCACCACCCCAAGATGTCATCCGTCGCACACTTTTGCACAAACTGGAGAAGATGCACTTTGTGCGAACAAAAAGTGCCAAACTTCTCGAGTAAGCACAACCAAGGATGAGATGATCCATCGTCTCGGCCTCTTGATCCCGAACAACAACGGTGTTGTTCGACTCACGTAGGCCATGTCGATGCCTTTGTCTGCTGATCCAACACTTGCCATGCATGATTAGCGGAAGAAGAAGCGCACTGCGTGGTGGGGTAGCCATCTTCTAGATTTGTGTAGCTCCCAAGACCGGCGAGGAGCCCGAAACATAGCGCCATAGGGCGAGGCGGTGAGTAATTCGATCCGTGGTTAGGCGCCAAGTAAAGGTGTCGGGGGGTGGTGAAGTTTGCACGATCGATCGTAGGGCACAAAGATTGTTGAATTGAATCATCATCGCATCGTGATGGCCCACGAGATGTGGCCGATCCAAGCATCTTCACTCAGCACCTCGGCAGCAATGTATGCGAACCTCTTCCTCGGGCGTCACGGCGTCATAGATCATTTGGAGCCCAAGATTTCTCCGTAATGTTGTTATATTATCATGAAATTGTTCAAATTTGGAATGCTCACGGCTCTCCAAGAATCATGTATCGAACACTGTATTGCTAGTTTGTGCATTGTGGCTCAACAATTCAGCTTAATTTGTTAAAGTAAAGAGCCAAATTTTGGTCTTGTGTTGAAACAAATTTGGCATCGAACACTCACCTCATTCTCTCTCTCTTGATCGATCGAGCAGGCATGTGAAATGACTCCATACGTGACCCACGATGTATGGTACACCTCGCGTACCGCGGTGTTCAGTCTTGTCATGATTACGATTCTCTGACCGTGTTGGAAAAAAGTGCGTAGTGCGGTCTGGGAATGACAACTGCGGCTGCACCAAGGATGGACGAGAATGGCGAGTTTTTATATCCCAAAAAGTTTTGACCAAAACCTTTTCCAACAATACTTTTACGAGGGGACTCGCGTGGCGGTGGGGCGTGAACACCACGGTTCCTTGTCGCAGAAGTGTCGGATTAATTATAGTAGTCAAAATAAGGCGAATAATATTTATTAAATTTTTTTTGACACATTGCTCGAAAAAGTCGCCGGTAAGATATCATTGCTGATGACACGCGGTGATGGTCACTAGAGAGACCTCATCTCTCGGTGACATCGGCGCAAGATGCCGGTGTGTCCGCCATGTCGGAGACCTTTAGGGAACAAGAACCCTAATTTTCTTTTTAATCTGTGGTCAAAACTTGTGACTAGCTAGTCTTTCTCTCCCTCATAGTAACTCAAGTGTGATGGTTTTTCTTTCTAAAATTTTGTAAAATCATGCTCTATCAAGAGATTGTTTTTTCGACTTCTATTACTCTTGTCATGTTTCATCGACAACATTTGAAGTTTGGATTTCAAAAATTACAACTTCAAACAACATTTTTGAGCATCTAAAATGATGTCGGTAGGAGAAGTCATGAACATAAAAGTTGTCATTTCTTCATATGATGATGTCGCGGTAACACTATCCACAAGATTTACACATGTCGGGTGGGCTTGTCTATCGGAAGAGATTTCTAAGATTCGTGAACAATATCACTAGCACTATGTCGGGTGGGGAAACAACCAAAATAAGAATTGTAGATCTTGCTAAGTTATGAAACTTCGGTGTCTCAATCAATCTCAAGAAAAAATGGTTATAAAAAAATCTCAAGAAACAAAAATGAAAATTGAAATTTAAATGTTTTAAGTGACTTCGGATAGACAAGCCCCCAACATAACGATTGTAGTTCTCAAATATCCATGAAACTTTGTAGTTCATAACATTTTAATTTGAGATCATCTTGTCATGGAAAATCAAGCGGTTTGAAAACATTTATTGTATAGATGCGCATTGGGATAGTTTCGTGCGCCCATTTCCTTGAACTGTTCCGTGGTTCATGTCAGGTGGCTCGACACCTCCGCCGGAGTGCACCCATGACGTTATGCTTAGGGCTACGCGATGCGCACCCGCATTTGCTGCTCACCAACTAAAGCGCCCGGTTCTTTGTTTACCTCCCGCCGCCGGTGGCGGCGACCACTCTTGGCGCTCGAGCTTCCACCGAGAAAAGCCACCACCGCGCATTTGCCTCGCGCCATGGAAAACCTTCCGCGTGACATGCTTGCGAGAGATTGCGATTCGTGTCGCCAAGGTCTCGGCGGATCCCATAGAGGACCTCCACAATCTGCGGGCCACTTGTTGATATGAAAGCGGCGTGCGGCGACCCACAGTGGGGCCAGGGCATCGGACGGATGTTTCTGTACCGCCGGGCGCGGTTGGTATCGCTCGAGTATCACAAGAGTCTTGTCACCAGCTTCGCCGCCGTCGGTAACCCGGGCGTGCCGGGGCCGGCATGTATGCCCGTGCCGTCGACCGCTACACCGTCACCGCCGCGGCTCGAGATCTTTGCGGCCAGCGGCGCCGCGTCGAGGGCATGAAACCGCCAAGTATGCTCTTGCTCTTGTGCTCTGGGGCCAACACCGGTGCCGCGGACGGCGACTATGCCGGCGGGTGTTGCGGGAGATCGAAGGAGACCACCCGGTGGCAATTTGGGACGTGGAAGAACATCAATTGTACTCGGCCCGCCCGGCGGGCATGGGATTTTAGGCTGTTCTACTTGGCGGCGCATTTGATACAAGAGTTGCCTACAACCCGCCTTATAGCCCAAATGGTGCCTCGCCATGATGGGCATCGGTCTGAAGAGCCAAGAATGGTGCGGGCATGAAGCCGGATGCACGGAATCGGAGTTGTGGAGCGTTTTTCTGCGGCAAGGAGTGTAGGATCCGTAGCGAGTGTCGGGGAGTTCATCATTCCTCTATTCTGCGCATTTTGAGCGCGTGTTCAATCTGATCCATCGATCTTATTATGTATAGCTACCTCGATCTAAATGGCTAAAAACTTTCAAACAAACTTAGGGCCAAAGGAATTTTACAGGAAATGTTCTTGCTCTTTGGTTTCGGGTGAAATAGAGGAAAAAATCCATGAGCTCAGACCTCATGGAATTTTTCCTCGCGGGAAGAACAACAATCATGAACAGACCTCATGAATTTTTTCTAGAGGAATCTTTCCATGAGCAGACCTCATGAAACTTTCCACGCGTAGAGAGAGAGAGAGCGCCAGCGCAAACGGCGCCGCCGCCTGGATGGATCGCACGGGCCCGCCCTCTCGCCGTCCTTGCCACCGACCCGGCCGTGCTCGGCGGCACACCCCCGCCACCACGCGGCCACAACGGTTGCCGTCGTCGCCGTGGTAGCTGGATGCGCCTCCGCGTGCTCATCGTCGTCGTAAGTAGCGATACCGACGGCGGGTCAATCTACGGGCCATACGTACCTGGACACGCGGCGTGCAGCGGCGCCATGCTGGAACGGGCATTCCACTAGGCCGGTCTTTGCCGTGGCGGGTCGGCGTCGACGGCTATGAGCTATGGCATGGGGCGGGGGCGCCACCACCGCAGTATCGCGCAGATCTCATCGCCAAGCTCGCCGCCGGCCGGCATCCCGGAGGCGTGCTTGAGCTGGCATGCGTGTTCGTGGAAGGCCGCGGCACCGTCTCACCGCCGCCGACTTGCTAGAACAAGCCGCCAACTTAGGGCATGCACTCGCTCGGTATGTGCACGCCCCTACTGCTCCAACAGGCGGAACGCCGCCGCCGCGATAACGGCCGTGCGGGCGGTGTTGCGGAGCTGGAGCCGCGACATGGCGGTGGCGATGGCTGCACCACGGAAGAGCCGCGAAGCGTACAAAGCTCCGCCAAAAGCAGGCGGTCTGTGCGGTGTTCGCCCACAACGGGCATCGGTCGCGCGCGATGAGGATGCACTATGCAGAAGAGGCAGCATCTTCCTCCCTTGGCCCAACCGGTGCCTCGCCGGGGACGGGCATCGGTCTGAAGCGCCATGATGGTCTTTGGATCGACGAAAACGGGGGGTCGTGGTGCATTTTTCGCGGCGAGGAGTGTAGGATCCGCGCCGTGTGTAGTACTATATGTTGCACGGTGGACGGCCGCGATGGGCGGTGGAATTGAATGAATGAGAACGTGTATCTATGTACTACTATATGTTGATGATGATGACAATGCACCCATGCATTGCATGGCGTGATCTATCTTACTTTTGGTACAGGCGGTTGATGTATATATCACGGTAATTCGTGTTATATTCTTGTTTGCGATTCGCACAGCCGCGCTAAAGAACGGCAATGGCGGCGCAAGCCGCGAGAATCTCTAACCTTATCTCGAGGCTCATCGACTTCGCGGTTATGCACGTGCCGTTAACGTCGCCTTGGAGCGATCTTTGTGTCGCGGCCGGTTCCGGCGCCTCGTTCGATTATTCTCCTCGGCGCCAACCCTCTCAGACCCAGGTGTCCTCGCGCCGCGCGGCCGATCAGTGTTTAAAAGCGTTTTGGCTGCGATCTGATTCTTTCCATCCCATCCATTTAACCTAGGCTGTCCTCGGCCGGAGTGTCGCGCCCCTCCTCCGTGCCCGCCACCATCGGCGTCGAACTTCGCTAGGGCCTAAACCCGCTCATCCGATAGCATAGATAGGAATGTTAGGTTACGGGGATCACGGCGGTCTATCGCTACATACCTCGTCTCCGTTGACATTCGCGCCACGTCGGTGTGCGCCGCCATGGCGGAGACCATCGGGGCTCAAGAACTCGATTTTTTTTTTTTTAATCTATGGCGAAAACTTGTGACTAGTCTTTCTCCCACATAATAACTCCAAATGTGATGGTTTTTCTTTCTAAAATTTAAGTAAAATAATGTTGTATAAACCTATTGTATTCTTCTTTGCTATTACGTTTGTCATGTTTTATTGATAACATTTGAATTTTGAATTTCAAAAATTACAACTTCAAACAACATATTTGGAGCATCTAATGATTTCGATTACAAGAATTCATGAACATAAAAATTGTATAACTTCTTAATATGTACATCTTTTATATTGGTCATTTCTTCATCCGACGGCGTCGCGATAACTTTGTTCATCACAAGATTTACACATGTCTCATAGAGTTGATGAAACTACGAGAGAGGATTTCTAAGATTTGTGAACAATGTCACAAGCACTATGTCGAATGGGGAAACCACCAAAATAAGAATATACGAGCATTTTTCGTGCCGGGCTGAAAAAACCCGGTTATTTTGGGCCAAAAAATTTCTGCCCTATGACATCCCACTAGGCAAGTCGGGGCCTAGATTTTTCGAAGCCGGGCTCAAGCGGGAGGGCCGAGGCGGGCTACCGGCGCATTTTCCACTACAAAATAGCTAAAAATGTAATATTTTTGATACGGGTTGGGCAAAAAAAAAATTTATCAGGGGCTTCAAGAACTTTTTTCCGTGGCCCCTGTCCAATAAGGTTCGTAGGCGGGCCAAAACACGTCGGGCTCTAGCGAGGCCCCGTGGGCGAGCTAGTTTTGCTCATGTATAAATAAAATTATCGATCTTGCTAAGTTATGAAACTCTCTAGCTTAAAAGTTTTTGATTTGACATTATCTTGTAAAGGAAAATTACGTCTCAATTTCAAAGAGATTGAAAATTGATATTTAAATGTTTTAAATGACCTCGATTAGACAAACCACCAATATAACGATTGTAGTTCTCGGATATTCATGAAACTTTATGCTTTGTCACGGTTTACAACCTTTTGATTTGAGATGTACTAAGTTTGAAAAACATTCTACAGACGCCTTTGGGATAGGGCGTACTACTATGGTTGAAAGGGCGCCTGCCCATTTCCTTCGGCGCTTTGCTTGTCCATCGCTCGACCTCCCCCGCCGTAGTGCCATTATATTGGGCTACGCACCCGCATCATTTCCTTTCGGTGCTCACCACTCTTCATTTTGCACAAAAGCGTCCTGAAGCGGCTCGAGCTTCAGCGCGGCGCGGCGTCTCGCGCCATGGAAAACCTCGGTTGAGATGCTTGCGAGAGATTGCGATTCACGTCGCCAAGGTCTCGGCGGATCCCATAGAGGCCCTCCACATTGCGCGGAGCTGCTATTCGAGATGAGAGCGGCGTGCGGCGACCCTAGTGGGGCGAACATCGCCTTTGGACAAGGTGCTGTACCGGCGGGGGCTGGGGAGACCTTCCACTACTCGCCGCGAGTATCGGAGTCTTATCGGCGGGGCTCGCCCGCCGTTGGCAACCCGGAGGCGTGCTTCAAAGCGGCTTGTATGCCATCTTCATCGAAGACCGTTGCCGCGGGCCACGCCGCCGCTTCGAGATCTTTGCAGCACGCCGCCGTGTCAGAGCATAAGGCCGCCAAGTATGTCCTTGCTCTCGTGCTCTCACAGGGGATAACACCGGTGCCGCCGCCGGCAACCGTGCTAGGCGGTTTTGCGGGGTCGAGAGGCGACGACGGCGGCGGCGATGGCTGCACCACAGCGATGCTAATGACGATACAAAGCTCAGCGGAGGGTAATGGGAGTGTTCACGACGACTTGGTGATGCCCCATGCGAGAGAGGAAACTTCTTCTGCTCTGGCCCAACCGCGGCCTCGCCGGGGAGCGGGCATCGGTGCGAGATGGTCGGATAGGTGCGGCTTCATGGATGGGTGGGCGCGGAGTATGGGAGCATTACATTAACGTTCTCTACGGCGAGGAGTGTAGGATCGGCGCCGAGTGCGTAGGTTCTTCCTTGGTGCCACGATGTGGGTATGAGTAGGTAGTGGTCTTGCATGAATCAATACGTGTTATTGTGTATATGTTTGTTTTTGAAGAAAGGGGGGGGGCTCCCCTACTTTGACTTTATTGTGTGTTCTTTGTATATATGTGGTAATTCGTGTTAGATTCATGTCCGCGATTCCCCCGCATGCGACCACGCGCAGCAATAATGGCCGTCATGAACTCTTTCCCTTGGCTTTTGTGCGAGGTAGATTTAAGCCCCGTTTGGATCGATTCTAGATTTTAAAAATCACGGATTCTAGTTGGTTTTCAAAATCTAGATTGTAAACAAAATCCAATTTGTTGTTTGGATCATGGGATTCTAGAATCTGATTTCACCTACTCCCTACGTCCGTGGAGTTCGTCGTTTTTGACTTTTGAACTTCACGTTTGACCATCCATCTTATTCAAAATATTTACGCAAATCATAAAATAAATTAATCAATATTCAAGTATCTTCGTTGATATAATAAGTAAGTAACAAAATAAATTATATTTGTGCAAAAATTTGAATAAGGCGAAGCATCGAATAAGATGGCACGGAATCGGGGGTGACAAACTCGGCGGGGCCGGAGGGAGTATTTTTTTCCTTGCACTCCATTTATGCCCTTTGCACTTTATGAGGTGCAAAATGGTAAGTGTCACCTAGAATCAGCTAAAGCTGCTCTTCTCTTGATTTTGGATTCTTGCAATCTTCTGAGGCGCGCTATGATTTCCTTCGGTAGCGTTCCACGGGTTATGTGTGTGTCCGTCGCTCGACCTCCCCCACCGGAGTGCTTTGGGCTCTGGCGTCCACATTATTCTTGTTCACATCTCTTCGCCAAGCTGCGCCGGCCGCCCCACTCATAAAATCCTACATCTCCACGCACCAGGCATTTCTTTGCTCACCTCTCTTCGCCATTTGCACCGCATTTCTTTGCTCATCTCTCTTCACCAAGCCCCATTTGTTCGTCACCTCTCTTCGGCGCACAAAACCGCCTAGATTTGCACTCGAGGCTTCCAGCAAAACCCCGCCATGCGGCGTCTCGCCATGGGAAAACCTTCAGCGTGACATACTTGCGCGGTCGCGATTGATGTGCCAAAGTTTTGGTGGATCCCATAGAGGCCTCCCATGTCTGTGGGCGCCTTTCCGAGAATGAAAGCGGCGTGCGGTGATCCCTCCTACAGTGGGGAATGAGCATCCCACTTGACCCAGTTGCTATACGGGGCGGGGGGGCTGGCGAGCTTTTCCACTACTGTAGCGGTATCGTGGTCTGATCAAGCGGCTCGCGGCCCGTCGGCAATCGGGCGTGCTTCAGAGGCCGGCTTGTATGCGTCTTCATCGAAGCCGTGACATCGTTACGCCCTCTCGGCGATCTTTGCGGCCTTTATTTTGCGATAAAGCTTTATGAAGCAGCGCCGTATGTCTTGCTCTTGTGCTCTGAGGCTGGCAGGAACGCCGCCGGCGGTATGCCGGCGGTTGATGCGGGAAGATCGGCGAGACCCAGAGAGGCGGCAAGGGCGTCGTGACCTTTGACAACTTCCATTACATTTAAAATCTGCCAAAATGTGTGGGATTGCTTGCGTTGCGACTTGATTAATGTGTGGCATCGAATACCATGATCCGCCCCACCGGAGCCTCGCCATGGCCGGGCATTGCTGCGAGAGGGCAATACTAGTGCGGGGAGCAATTGCGTATGGGCCGGAATTCCGGCCGTCATTACGCGTTACGCGGCGAGGAGTGTAGGATCCACCCGAGCGCCGTAGGTTCTTCCTTGGTGCCACAGTGGGTATGAGTAGGTAGTGGTCTTGAATGAATCAATACGTGTTATTGTGTATATGTTTGTTTTTTTTAAGAAAAGCGAGGAGGGGGCTCCCCTACTTTGACTTTTATTGTGTGTTCTTTGTATATATGTGGTAATTAGGTGTTATATTCATGTCGCGATTCCGCCGCATGCGACCAAGCGGCAATGGCCGTATTGCGAACTCTTTCCCATGGCTTTTTGTCTTAGAGGTAGATTTAGGCCCCGTTTGGATCGATTCTAGATTTTAAAAATCACGGATTCTAGTTGGTTTTTCAAAATCTAGATTGTAAACAAAATCTAATTTGTTGTTTGGATCATGGGATTCTAGAATCGATTTCACCTACTCCCTCCGTCCCGTGGAGTTAAATCGTTTTTGACTTTTGAACTTCACGTTTGACCATCCGTCTTATTCAAAATATTTACGCAAATCATAAAATAAATTAATCAATATTCAAGTATATTCGATTTGATAAAATAAGTCATAACAAAATAAATTATATTTGTGCAAAAATTTTGAATAAGGCGAAGCATCGAATAAGATGGCACGGAATCTAGGGTGACAAACTTAGTGGGGACGGAGGGAGTATTTTTTTCCTCGCACTCCATTTATGCCCTTTGCACTTTATGAGGCGCAAAATGGTAAATTGTCACCCGAATCGGCTAGAAGCTGCTCTTCTCTTGATTTTGGATTCTTGCAATCTTCTGAGACGCTTATGATTTCCTTCGGGCGCGTTCCACTTAAAGTTATATGTGTGTCGTCGCTCGACCTCCCAGCCCGGGGGTACCCAGACTCTCTGCCGCCCCCACATTATTCTTGTTCACATCTCTTCGCCAAGCTGGCCGGCAGCCCCACTCATAAATCCTACATCTCCACACTTTTCGGCATTTCTTTGCTCACCTCTCTTCGCCAAGCTGCACCCGCATTTCTTTGCTCATCTCTCTTCGCCAAGCTGTTGTTCGTCACACTCTCTTCGCGCACAAAACCGCCTCGTCGCTCGAGGTTCAGCCAAAACCCTGCCAGTAGCGTCTCGCCATGGAAAACCTTCCGCGTGACATACTTGCCCAGTGCGTTAGTGTCGCCAAGGTTTCGGCGGATCCCGCCAGGGGCACTGCAATCTGGCGGGGCACCTTTTTGAGAGATGGCGGCGTGCGGTGATCCCACGGTGGAGCGGGCATCCCGCTTGACCCGGCTGCTATCTTGGCGAGGGCTGGCCAGGAGCTTTTTCCACTACTTTCTTGTGAGGTATCGCGTGGGGTCTGATCAAGCGGCTCGCGGTGGAGTCGGCAATCCGGAGCGTGCTTCAAAGCGAAACGTATCTGGTCTTCATCGGCCCGTGACACCGTCACCGCACCTCTCGCGATCTTTGCGGCATGCTGCTGCGTTAGAGCATGAAACGCGCCAAAGTATGTCCTTGCTCTTGTGTCTGAGGAGGAGGAAAACCGGGGACCGCCGCCCGGCGAAAGTATGCCCGGCGGGTTGATGTGGGGAGATCAAAGGCGGGACCGGGAGACGGCGGGACGTACGTGACCTTTGACAACTTCCATTATGTTAAAATCCGCCAAAATGTGTGGGATTTGCTGTACGCAACTTGATTAATGTGTGGCATCGAATGCCGTGATCCCGCCCCGCCGGGCCTCGCCATGGCGGGCATGGCTGCGGGGGGGCAATGCGGGTGCGGGAGCAATTGTATGGGCCGGGAATTCCAGCCGTCGTACCACGTTACGCGGCGAGGAGTGTAGGATCCATAGCGGTGTGAGGGTTTATTCGTGAGTAAAAGTGGTCTTGATCAATCATATGTATGGATGATGTTGGAAAGATCGAGTATGCATTGTGTTATATTTTTTCCAAATTTGTGTTGTTTAGATTTTTATTGCGGTTGAAATGATTTGAAATGATTAGTGCATGCAAGGGGTGGTTGTTTGGTTGGCGGGTTGCCGTGGCTGGACATATGCCCCGGTGTTTGTCCCTTGTCCGAGAAAAATATTAAAAAATCATGATAATAATTTTTATTTGGCACAAATACACTTTTAAATAAAGGTCTTATTCTATCTAATCATGTATTAGTTATCTTTAAAATGTATTAATATCACTTAATATATACTAATTATATTCTAATAAACTACTAATTAGCGAGAAAAGCGTGTGCGAGCAACCAAAAGCGCCCCTTGTCTTTGGAAAAAAGCTTGCATCCCCGTCTTTGTCTTGTACGCCGTACATTACAAGAGAGTACTCTTTCTCGTCTTCCCAATGGCGTGCGGTGGTTGTCACAAAAAAAGCGGTGCGGTGTAGGTGTAGCGGTGGTTGGACAACGGTGCCGGTGTAGGTGTGGCGTGCAGCGGGCCGCGGCACCAAAGGATTGGGCCGAACGGCGGTGGTGACGTCACTACTCTTGAATTGAACTTCCGTGGTGGTTTTTTCGATTTTGCGTGGCGGACATTGAAAGCCGCTAGCGACTTAGCGGCCGGTTTCAATGCCCGTCGAGCGATTAACCGTGGCGGTTATTTAACAATGCCCGCCGCGGAAAGTAGGATTGCCGTGGTGGTCTTATTTAACAATGCCCGCCATGGTAAATAAATTAAAAAATAAAAAAAAGAAAAATTGAATCTGAAACCCTAACGGGCGGACGGCCCATCGGGGGTTTCGGCGCCGCCGTGAGCTCCCACCGGGAGGAGGAGCCCGGAGGAGGGAGCGCCGGGAGGCGCCACTTAGGAGGAGGGCCCGGGGAGGGCGCGGCCGGGGGCCGGAGGAGGGCGCCGGAGGGCGACGAGCGAGGTGAGGAGGAGCGCCGGAGGAGGAGGGGGCGCCGCCGAGGCGGCCGGTCTTTGGACGCCACGCCGCCGTCGGGTCGGTCTGGGGACGCCTCCATGCCTGGATACGGATGCGCGGGAGGAGGGCGTGGGGAGAGGAGGGGTGAGGGAGAGAGGCGGATCCGGATGCGGGGAGAGGGAGCGGTGAGCGTGGGGAGAGGTTAAGTGTCGTATATATATTGTCTTTGGATTTTTCCGTGGCGGTTTTTAACAATGCCCGCCACGGTTAATAGGATTAGCCGTGGCGGTTATTTTACAAAAGACCGCCATGGTTAATCGACAATCCGTGCGGTTTTCCCACGGCCGGGGGGTTGCGGCAGCCACCTATTTTCTGCGGGCGGTTTCTCAAATGCCCGCGGAAAAATAAAAATCCCAACACCTCCCAAAAATCAATCTGTAGTAGTGCATGGGCCCTATTCTCTGGCCCGAGGTGTGTATGATACGCAAAGGATTCGCATGCAAGGGTGTGTTGGCGTTTCTTAGCATAAGCGAGAAAAAGTTCAAAGCGCGCGGAAATGCCTTTGTAGCTTTCACCGGAAGTATTGAGGTATCGTATTTCCACAGGGGAAGGCATGGTGTAAAAGTCTCTAACATGAACATGGACAAGATAACACGACTATGCAATAGACCACAATCCATAATAGGGATAAATCAAATGGTATGATAACTTGACACACACACTTGAACCCGGTCTCAAAGGATAAAAAGAAAAACACGCTAGGAGGAGGATATCCTATATAGCTTTATTAAGATAACGAGATATACATGCATGCCTTTTACCGTCCGGAGATTCTAACTTCGAGATAACCTCAATTACTATTGGTTTACTTGAGGGGCTTGGGATAGCGCTGAATGCGCTTAGCGATCTTAGGCCAATAGCCCTACTCCAAAACAGCGGCGTGGGGAATACAAAGGCGGGGATAGATTTGTCACCACCGCCTACCCCTCGGGCCGTGCAGCGTTCGAGGCAAAGCGAAGGTAGATGATAACCTAGACACCACGTCTATGATATCTTCCAACTACTCTAAGCGTGAGCTCAAGGGTGACCCGTGGCGAGGCCCTTCTACTAGAGTATCCCCACAAGGGTGGACGGCGAACCCGTAAACCGACAAGCAACCAAGAATTATCTTAAGAGATCTCATTATGGTCTAATCATATATGTATAATATGTTTACACATAAAGTTCTTTTTGACAAGATCATGACATGCAAACTATATACTAGTTCATATGTTAAGATCATATCGCATGAAGCGTGCTCTATTTAGCTATTGATAATAAGAACAAGAATAATGTGGAGAGCAAAGTATTGATCAACATAAGTAAAACTATATTAATCATACCAAGTACCTCCAAGAAGATCTTGATCTTTACATTGTGCCCAACTCTAACTAAAAGGTAGAAGAGAAAGTGAAGAGAGAAAAGCTCTAGTGTGTTTGTGTGTGTACAAGGGAGGAGTGCCCCTCTTTATATAGTGGAGAGGAGGAGGGAATGGAGGGTGCTCCTTGCTTCGAGGGCAATTTGGCGGGAGCAGTTTGCACCGCATGCAACCGCCCGCGTGAAAACCGCTCCATACCGCGGAGGAGAAAGGGGGGCGGGCGGGAGGGCGAAAATTTGGGCCGGCCGCGCGATGCGCTTTGCGGCCCCAGGCTGGGCCTCGGCCCCGACCTTCTCTCTCATTGCGGCGTTTGGGCCCTCATATGTTGGGCCTATCTTTGGTGCATGGGCTGAATTTCGTCTTGAGTTTGGTCCTCTTGTTTGATCCTTTCCTTGGCGTCTTTTATTCAATGCGCTTCCGAACTTATTTGGCGACTTATTACTGTTTCCACTCTTATACACGCAAAACATAATTTCTCACGAATACAAGTGGAACTAGGTTAGAAGTAAAGGTATATGTAACATAAGTTTGCTCCTTTCTCATGAATTGGATAAAGGTTGGCGGTATAATATACTCGATAATGACCGCCAACGGGGTGTGGATATGATCGGGGCGTGTCGCGGGAATAGGAGGGCCTAATTTTCGCTACAACGGTAATGCACCACTACGCGAGAGTGCCGGCCCGGCCGGGGTTAACTCACCCACATTATCCTTTGCCCTGGCGGCCGAAGGCATTGTTGACCCGTGCCGTGGACAACCTTCTACGAGACATGCTTCGAGAGGCCTTAAGAACTCTAATTTTTCTTTTTAATCGTGGCCAAAACACGTGACTAGTCCTTCTCCCTCATAGTAAGTACTCCCTCCGTCACAATATAAATCAACTTCTAAAAGTTGTCTTAAGTCAAACTTTTTAATTAAGTTTGTAGGCTTTATAAGAAATAATAGTAACATCTATGAAACCAAATAAACATATTATGAAAATATATTTTTATTACGTATCTAGTGATATTAATTTGATGTAATAAATATTAGTGTTATTTTCTATAAAGTTGGTCAAACTTTTAAAAAGTTGACTTAGGAAAACTCTAGATGTTGATTTATTTTGAGACGAGAGGGAGTAACTCTAGATGTTAGTTTTTCTTTCTAATTTTTTTTTTTGAAATAATGTTGTATCAAGAAATTGTATTCTTCTTGCTATTACTTTTTTTCATGTTTTTTTAAAAGCGTTTGAAATTTTAATTTCGAAAAATACGACTTCTAACAACATTTTTGGAGCATCTAATGATTTCAGCGAGAAGAAGTCATGCACATAAAAGTTGCATAACTTCTTAATATGTACATCTCGTATAGGTTCTACATTGAGGAGTGTAGGATCGCGACGAGTGCGAGAGAGGTTCATCGGTCACGCATTAGGGCATTTTATTTGCGTGTTCAATCTTTGATTGATCTATCTTATCTTGATGTATAGCCACCTCAATCTCTAGATGGTTGATCTCGATCAAACAAACTTATTTTGATAGCTTTTTTGGTGCGTGCGTGATGGTTGATGTCCGATCTTTGGGTACCTACCTAGGTGCATGATGATGAAAACTGAGATGTGTTATATAAGTTGTGATATACTTCACTAGTGGAGAAACAGACTTTTCGATCCGGGAGCTTTAGTCACGACCATTGTTGACCACAGGACAAGAGGAGTTAGTCCGAATTGTAACATATTATCCTATTTGGGACAAAATCTTTGTCCCATGTATATGTAATTTTTGGCTTTGCTTTGTATGAAAACCACAATGTCATTTGATCCTTCATAAAAAGATGTTTCTTTTTTTTTTTTCTTAATGGCTTAAAGGAAGAAAAGAGAAGCGAGAGATTAATGAAAGGTACTCTACCACCATATAGCAAAAGAAACTTACAATATGAAAGTTGCTTCAAAAAAATAAATCTATATAAATTAAATTAAAATAAAAAATTATGAAGGGGAGAGGAGGTCTCACATGACTTTGCTTTTTATGAAGAAGCACGGTGTCATGTGATCCTTCATAAAATGGAATGCCATGTTAGACCGCCTCTCTCCTTAATAATTTTTTCTAACAAGAGATTTCACACTCCCATATTTAGGTGGGTTCACTCCACCTTCAACTAGCAATGTGGTACTAAAGGAATTGCACTCCCTCCTTTGCACTTTTTATGGGCGGGCGTTTGAGATTTTTCTTAACGGCGGCTTCAAGGAGTGACTTAGCTTTTTAGTAAGCTTTGTGTGTGGCATGTACTCCCTCCGGTTTGGTATTAGAAGTCGTTTTTTGGACAACGGGCGCTTATCACCCGACCATTCAACGGTATTTTCTCTCACAAAGATCGGCCGGTCAGCGGTACCTTTTCACTCGGAACAAATCGGCACCGACCAACCCAAAGATCGACCAAACGAATGGCTTCAAGGGGTGACTTAGTTTTTTTAAGCTTGTGTGCGGCATGTACACCTTGCAAGAAAAAAAGTTAGATTTTTAAAGTGAATCTTAATGGGGCATGAAAGTCGCTCAAAAATTAAATCTCTATAAATTTTATTGTTGGTCCAAAGTCAAATTCCATATCACGTATTTTATAAATTTGATTTTTTAATTATTGCTCTATCCGTCCTTAGCCCTCGGCCGGCCCGTCAATCGGTGCCTCGCCCGTCGAGGCAAGGCATATGCCGATGACACTCCACTACTAGATAAGCGATTTTCCGTGGCGGACTTTTTTTGATTTTCCGTGGCGGTTTTGTGACCGCCACCAACATAGGGTCATGGATAATCATCCCATTTTCCGTGGCGGACTTTTAGCACCTCAAATGCCCGCCACCATTAATGAAATAAAAAAGAGAAACCCTAGATCCGGGCCCAAAGCGGGCCCGGATCCGCCGCCACCGACCACGGGCGAGATCCGCCGCCCCGGTAGGGAGGGAGGGGCGCGGCTCGATCCGCCCACTACGCCGGGGAAGGAAGCGGTCGGGAGGGAGGGGCTGCCACCATGCTTTCGACGCCGCCACCGCGCCGTCCGTCGACGTCCCGGCTGCCTCGCCCGCTCCGTCCGGCGACACCGCCCAGCGCGCCGTCCCGGAGGGCGACCTGCCCCGGAGGAGGAGGACCGCGGACCTCGCCGCCCCACGGAGCTCGCCGCCGGGCCGGAGTGTTGGATCCAGCTCACGCTCCACTCGCCGCGAGCCTCGCGGTCGCGCCATTTGCTCCGCTACTCCGCCGCCCGGCCGGATAGCCCTTGCGCGCCCTTGAGATGGATCCCGCCGGCCTCGCCCTTGCGCCCGCCAGAGCGGATCCCACCTCTCCCCTTGCGCGCCGACACCCTCGCGGATCCGCCGGATCGGGAGAGGGAGAGTCGTGAGTCGGGCATCATGAGGAGAGGGAGAGTGGGGAGATCGGGGACCGAGATAGGAACAGAGAGAGATGGTTAGGGTTAGAGGTGATGTTCCTTTTATACTTTTCAGGAGGTCAGTGGGCTTATATGGGCTCATTGGGCCGGGCGTTTGGGCTTTATTTCGTGGCGTTTTTTTATAAAAACCGCCACGGTTATCATTTACGGATGACGGTTATTAAAACGCCCGCGGTTAATAAATAAAGACCGCCCGCGGTTAAGTGAGGTATTAACCATGGCGGTTTTAAAATGCCCACCACCATTAATCATTTTGAAGTGCCATGTAAAATCAATCTGTAGTAGTGCTCGTGAGCGATGGCGAGGCGTCGCCCTCTTGGCGGCCGAGGTGTGTAGGATACGCCCGGTTGGGATACGCATGCAAGGTGTGTGGATATGATCGGCCGCGTGTCATGGAAAAAATACTACTCCTATATGGACCGGTCATGTCGTCACTCAACCTCTGCGCCCGGCGGCCTGGGCCCGAAATGTAAGGTGGAGTCGCGTACACCGGTGCTGATGCGCACCGGGATGGGCACCCACATTATTTCCCCGACCAGGGCGCTCGAGCCTCGAGGAAAGCCGTGTCATTTGTGCGCCCGCGCCTCGAGCCATGGAGAACTTTCCGCGGGAGTTGCTTGAGGCGACATTTGCGCTCAGCGTCGCCATGGCCTCGAGAGGATCTGTGGAGGGGCCTCTTCAATCTAAAGACTAAAGAACCCTTGTAATTTTTCCTTTAGACCTGTGGTCAAAACTTGTGAATAGTGTTTCTCCCTCATAGTAACTCCAAATGTGATGTTTTTTTTTTCTTTTTTTTTTTTGAAAATCGTTCTCTATCAAGAGATTGTTTTGTTGCTACATCTATTACTACTCTTGTCATGTTTCGGGGTTCAAATGCTAGGTGTGACACTTTATCATGGATTTATTCAAGGATTTTCGGCTATGCATGTAAGTGGCACGCGGCGTCCCCGTCGGCCGAGGTGCACTGTGGTAACCGTGAACTTCTAGATTTGCGGCTCGATCCTTGAAGGTGCTCATAGGGGGTAGGGTTTGCGTGCATGTTGAGCATGTGCGTTATCTTGTGTAATCTCAAAAAAACATTTGAAATTTGGATTTCAAAAAATACAACTTCAAACAACATTTTTTAGGGCATCTAATGATTTCAGAGAAAAAGTAATAAAACATAAAAGTTGTATAGCTTCTTAAGATGTACATCTTTTTTATATTCGTCATTTATTCATCAGAAACGGCGTCGTGGTAACATTATTCACTAGATTTACACATGTCTCATAGAGTTTATGGATCTATGAGAGAGATTTCAAAAGATTTGTGAACAATGTCATTAGCACTATGTCGGATGGGGGAAACAACAAAATAAAAATTGTCGATCTTGCTAAGTTATGAAACTCTCTAGCTTAAAATTTTTTTTTATTTGACATTATCTTGTAAAAGGAAAACTACGTCTCAATTTCAAAAAGATTGAAAATTAAAATTTAAATGTTTTAAGTGACTTGGATAGACAAGCCCCCAACATAATGATTGTAGTTCTCAACTATCCATGAAACTTTATAGTTTACAACTTTTTGATTTGAGATCATCTTGTCATGGAAAAACATGTAGTAATAGTTTGAAAATGTTTACTATCTTTGTGAGACCCGCATTGGGTTATTTTTTTTTTGAAAAAAAGGCGTCGCCCATTTCCTTGGACTCGTTCATGGGTGATGTCCGTCATTTGGACACCTCCGCCCGGATTTGTGAAATTTGGACACCCATCCCCTTGGCAGCGGGCTGGACACACTGGACACCCGCGGTGCTCACCAACACATGTTCGCCTCCCCGCCGCCCGGTGGCGGCGACCACTCTTATTTGCACAAAACATTTTAGCTAGTTAGGCGCTCATGGGAGCTTCCACCAAAAAAAGCCCTCCGCCGCCTCGGCGCCATGGAAAACCTTCCACGTGACATGCTTGCGAGATCGCGATTCAAGTTGCCAAGGTCTCGATAGATCCCATGTTGGACCTCCAATCTGCGGGCCACCTATTCGGAGATGAAAGCGGCGTCGGCGACCCCTGGTGGGGACGGGCATCCCAGCTGGACCGGTCTTTGTACCTGCGGGGCTACTACTCGCCTTGGCGAGTATGTTCACCAAGCTTCGCCTTTGCATCTCGAGTCATGGAGAACCTTCCACGGGAGTTAGCGAGGGCGATGCGCTCGGCGTCGCCATGGCGCGAGAGGATCCCGGTGGAGGGTGGGGTCGGAGTACTACTCGCGCGGTATTGTGCGAGTCTCATTGCCTTCGCCTTGGCGGCAACCCTGGAGGCTGCGCTGCGAGGCGAGGCATGTTTGCCGTGTTCTGGAAGGCCATGGCACCGTCCCGGCCTTCGCCGATCGACTTCTTGGAACAAGCCGCCAATTTCGGGGCATGCACTCGCTCGGTATGTGCACGCCATACGCTCCTACGGCGAACGCCGCCCGATGACCCGACCATGCGGGCGGTGTGCTGCGGGAGGCTGGAGCGCGACACACGGCGGCGATGGCTCCACCCTAGAAGAGCGCGGGCTGGCTGAGCTCCGCCCAAACGGGCGTCGCGGTGTTGTACAACCACTTTCGATGCGAGGCGCACTAGCGAAGAGGCAGCATCTTCCTCCCCGGCCCAACCAGTACCTGGCCGGGCCGGGCATCGGGTCGAGAGCGAGGATGGTGCGGCCGTTATCTTTGGAACGGCGAAGCGGGGGGGGTCGTGGTGCATTTTCTGCGGCGAGGAGTGTAGGATCCACGCCGAAAGTGTAGTAAGTTCTTACGTGTTGCACTCGTCGGGATCGGCGCGGCGGGGAGCATAAACCGATAGCATAGATAGGAACGATAGGTTACGGGGATCGCGTGCTAGTCCTTCCGTCGCTAGAGACCGCATATCCGGTGACATCAGCGCCGCGTCGCGCGGTGTGCCACCATGTCGGAGACGCCGGGGCTCAAGAACCTAATTTTTCTTTTTAATTTGTGGTCAAAACTTGTGACTAGTCTTTCTTCCTCATGGTAACTCCAAATGTGATGGTTTTTCTTTCTAATATTTTTTAAAAAATCGTTCTCTATCAAGAGATTGTTTTGTTACATCTATTTTAGTTTCATCGACAACATTTGAAATTTGAATTTCAAAAATATAACTTCGAAACAACATTTTTCGAGCATCTAATGATTTTTTTTGAAAAAAGGCGTGTCGCCCATTCCCTTGGACTCGTTCAGCGTGTCATGTCCGTCGCTGGACACCTCAGGTAGGATTGCACCCGTCGGCCGCATAAAATCCGTCCCCCACCGCGTGGGCTGGACACCCCATTATTGGTGCTCATCACCAACACCAAGCGGCGCCAACTGTTCGCCTCCCGCCGCCCGGTGGCGGCGACCACTCTTCACCGCACAAAACTTGGCTAGTAGGCGCTTTAGAGCTTCCACCAAAAAGCCCCCCCGCCTCGCGCCATGGAAAACCTTCCCGCATGACATGCTTGCAGTCGCGATTCGAAGTCGCCAAGGTCTCGGAGATCCCATGTTGGACCTCCAATCTGCGGGCCACGTTCGCGAGATGAAAGCGGTGCGGCGACCCACAGTGGGGCGGAGCTTCCCAGCTGGACCGGTGGTGTACTGCGGGGCTACGGGCGCGAGTACCGCGCGAATATTATCACTAGGCTCGCGCCGTCCGAGAACCTGGAGGCGTGCTTGAGGCGGCTTGTTTGGCGTCTTCATCGAGGCCATGACAGGCCACCGTTGGGATCTTTGCACCACGCCGCCCGTTAGCATGAAGCCGCCAAGTATGTCCTTGCTCTTGTGCTCTACAGGGCTCTTTACGGCGCCGCCACAGGCGACTATGCCGGCGATTTGATGCGGGAGATCGAAGGCGAGGACAAGGCGGCTGGGACGTCGGCGACCTTCTAGAATTTCCTGTTGTGAAATTCGCCGACATGTATGGGATCGCCTGCGTAGCGTTGGTGTGTGGTATCCACAATACCGTGATGCCGCCCCACGGAACCTCGCCATGGCGGGCATCGGTTGTAGGGAAAGATGATGCGGTAAAACTTTCGATTGATCGGGATCGGCCGTCGCACATGTTCTGCGGTGAGGAGTGTAGGATCCAAGCGGCGGTGAGAGTTTATTCGTCGTTAGTAAAGTGCATTTGATGGATCATATGCACGCGATTATATGCTTGATGTATTTAGGATTTTTTTTGATGTATAGGACTGTTGATGATCTCGATCGAACAGGCTTATTAATTTGATGAGATCGATCATACAGTATGCATGTTTGATGAGATTCATGTTACACACTGTTCCCATCCCGTGTTCTTTTTTTTTTTGTGTGTGCGGCATTCTCTCTGGCGGTGTGGTGCGCACATCTCAATGCAAAATGGATGGTGCGAGATAGTATGTGCTTTCGACACATGGATGCTGATTTTTAGGTGTCGCACAACTTGTATTGAGCCATCACTTCCCCTGCCTCCACGTCGCGGTGTCACCCACTACCACACGAATCTATAATAAAACTATAGTATGTTTGCAACCCCCACTAGCTAATTCTCTCGACATGCAAGCATGCCACCTCACCATCCCACTATCACCCCCACTAGCATGCCACCTCACCGGCCCAACCCTTCCTTGTGCCATGTCATCAACATGTCCCACATGTCTATGGGCATAAAAGGGTTATAACTCTTGAACCTAAAAAATGAATCAAATTTTGATTGCACCATTAAATTTATTTTAATAAATCCTTTAAAACAAGATCTCACATGGATATCTTTGTATTTTGATAAAATTATAAGTGGGACCCGTTGGTATAGAGAAAAAAAAACAAAAAAAAAAAAAAGAAAAAAAGAAAGAAAAATAATAGGAGGGTCATAGAATTAGGACATCATACCGCAACGCAACGCGGGAATCCACATCCACTAGTAATAAAAAGAATAGAAAACTACGCTACTGGAGTCCCGGCTGGCGGAACTTGAATGCTTCGTGTCTTAGAAACTTTCAAATCCAGCGTTCTATCTCGAAACTTTCAAATCCGCGTTCTCGGCTTCCCCGTGTTGCGAGGGCGAGGGCCGGGGCTCGTTGTTAAAGAAGAAGGGCAAGAGGCGGCTACTCAAGAGGGCAAGAGCGGCGAGCGAGGCGGCGGCTTCGTTGTCAAAGAAGAAGGGCAACAGGGCAGGCAACACGGCGAACGCGATGGCGGCGATCTTTGTGACGGCGTGCTTTCGCATTGCGGTACCGGCCGGAGGACCTTCTCGGCAGAGATCCTCCAGCGACGCATCAAGGAGTCCACTCCATCGTACATGGTGCCGTCGATCTGCCGCAAGGTTCCGGTAGGTTCCGCGACACCAGAGGCCGTCGGCTCGTGCCTTTTCCGTCGACTTCATCGATTGCTTCACATTTGCGCCGGAGGGACCTTCTCGGCAGGAGATCCTCCAGCGCTGCGAGTACACTCCCTTCGTACATGGTGCTTCGTCGGCGTGCGCGCCAAGTTCGGCAGCTCACCGACGAGAGGAGGCCATCCGGCTCGTGCCTTTCCGTTAGCTTCAAAGCGTCTTGTCCGTCATCCGCGGGACATATGCTATGGACTCGGGGACATCCACAAGCCAACCTTGTTTCATCGCGATCGATCCGTTCTTCGTCGGCGTAGTGTGCGTATCGAGATCTCACGGTTATCTACCCCGTATCGACCGCGGGCCGGCGTAAGCGCTCCGCCTTTGCGGGATGTGCAAGATGTCCCTATACTTTGGTTTTTCGTTGACATATACTATGGTTGTGTAAACATTGGTTGTGCTTTAATTTGCTTGCTTTGTGTTTATTTCCCCGTGTTGAGCGTAATATAATTATTATAAATTTGTGCTAGAAATTTAGGCGAGATCGCCGAGGTTAGCGTTGAGATGTTCGCGCCGGCGACCATGGCGGCGGAGGGTGCGCTACGGCAATGTCGCCCCTTGCCGGCCTCGATGGCCACAACGACGCTAGGTTCTTTAGGGCGACCTAAAGAGCATGTCTAGTAGGTAGGAGCATCACTTCACGACACGAACTTTCGCGATGGAAGCCGGCGAGAACCACCGGTGGCGGGCGGCGTCGGTGGGGCGCAATTCGCACTCTTCATCCTTTAAATGCTTCCTCTATCACTCCTACGGTAGTCATCAAGATTCTCATCTCTATACCACTTCCTCCCGCACTCACATCATCATTATGTATCTCTACAAATTTTTCGACACCAACAACCATTTGTGGGACCCACTTATAATTTTGTCTAAATATATCCATGTGGCATCTTGTTAGGAGAATTTGAAAGCTAATTCAATGGTGTACTAATCAAAATTTAATTTAGTTTTTCTGTTTTTGCATTTATGAGCTATACTACTCCCTCGTCTCAAAATAAATCAACATCTAGAGTTTTCCTAAGTCAACTTTTTTTAAAAGTTTGACCAACTTTATAGAAAATAACACTAATATTTATTACATCAAATTAATATCACTAGATACATAATAAAATATATTTTCATAATATGTTTATTTGGTTTCACGGAGATGTTACTATTATTTCTTATAAAAGCGGTCAAACTTAAAAAAGTTTGACTTAAGACAAATTTAGAAGTTGATTTATATTGTGGAGGAGGAGTAGCATTTTTTAGTTATTCAACTAGTAGGACCCACCACCTCTTATCACGCACGCGTAGCGTAGTGGGACCCGATACATTCTTTCGTGGGTGCGCTACCTCGGAAATTGCGGTGAGAGGCCAACATACCAGGTGATCATCTGATGACAACTGCGGCGTTTTTACCGGTTAAAATTTTCTTCGGGGAGCGGTTCTGTGAGGTTGCCGGTGCGGTTTGGCTGGTGAGGTTGCGGGCGACGGCAAAAAATTGAAATAATTAAAAAGTTTCTTTTTTGTGTCTAACCCTGTCGGCATGCCTAGCGTCCTCCCACTCCTTTCCCTCCTCCTCTCGGCTTTCCACTCCCTCGCTTTCCCCACAACGGCGCCGCCGCCGCTCCTCGCCCCTCTCCCCACCCCCCGCCCCAGTTGAAGATGACGACGCCCGCGAGCGAGGGACCCAAACCCATTGTGGAGGGACACTAGCGAGAAGGAAACCCTAGCGGCGGTGGGGCGGGAGAAGAAGCGGCGGCAAATAAAGGCGAGGAAGGGAGAAGAAGGCTGCCGGTGGGAGTGGAGGCGGCGAAGGAGATACTAGACAAAGCGTTGGGCCCCCGGCGTCGTTGTCGGCGGGCACGATGCTCATCGGAATCCGTGGCCATGGCGGCGTCCGGGGAAGGTCCGCGAGGCGAAGGAGAAGGAAGCAAGCTCGTCATTTTCGATCATGTCTTCGGGGCATGGGGTCTCGGCATATGATCCGTCGGTGTCGAAGAATGACATAGTTTTCTCTTTTGGTGTCATTAACCTTGTATCTGATGATTGAATAGTATTTTATACTTCAATTGTAGGAATTCGTTGGGGTCCTTATAAGGATGATGGTGGCGATCGCGGTGGATAAGGATGATGGTGGCGATCTTTGAAGATGATGCTCTTCTTAGGGAGGCTCTCGTTTTGATGCTTGGTGCGTTGGTGATATTTTGGTTCTCTTTATCTATCTTATTTAGAGGTCATATGTAATCTTTAATAATCTTAGCATCGTCTTTGGTTAGTGTATGGTTATCTTTAATATTTTGGTTCTCTTTATCTATCTTTGATTCTTTATTGATAAAATAAGTCATAAAAATAAATTATATTTGTGCAAAAAAATTGAAAAGACGAATGAAAATGATGGTACGGAATCGGGGTGACAAACTCAATGGGGCCGGAGGGAGTAGTTGTTATCAAAAAAACAATAGTAGTAATGCGTACTTGTGCAATTATTTGTGAGACGAGGGGAGTCTTGTCAATTTGAAACTTGAAACCATAGTGCGGCACGCGCACCGCGGCGATGGGCGAGGCGTGTGCCCTACATCTTCGAGGTGTGTAGGATACGCAAAGGATTCACATGCGAGGGTGTGCATATGGTCAAGCATCTCTAAAGAGCCTTTCACGCAACGCGGTGAAACTTTTTGTGAGCAGTGCCTGCGGTAGAAAAGGTCTTGGTCAAAAAAGTGCACTTATTTTACGGGGGACTCGTCGACCGGCGGCGTGCGGAAGTTGAAGCCGCTTCATACGTGTGCGAGAGACATAAAAGATTAAAACAACTTGGGCGATCCGATTATTACAAAACTGCTATTGTCAAGCCGTTCGGGTACTTTCTAATTTCGTCGGTATCGGTCGATCTTTGTTGATACTCCTCATCTTTGTACAGCCCGGTATTAATTGGATCTTAGGAGCATCATTCATTAACATTAGTATCTTTTACGTGTTTCATCAAGTTGGTATAGCGATTTAAAAAGAATTGGACTAACTTTATTTTCTTCTAAACAATAGACTATGGTGGCGTCGTCACGTTCGATCTGACGTATAGAACAAATCAATACAAACATGCCCTTGGCTATGTTTCTTGGATTCAACAACCGGATGCAAAATATAATTTTTGCTCAAGCTTTGGTAAGGGACGAGCGTTGAGATACCTTTGAATGGATCTTTTCGACAACCGAAAAGCTGCATGAATGACAAGGAGCCAAGCGGTTATCTTTCTTTGGTACATCTCTAATACTTAACCTGAATATATCTTGAGCTGCGTGCAATACCGATGGCATTTCGTGAACTCTTGAACTCGCGATGTAATTACCGATTTTGTTTTCTCAAAGCGGATCAAGATAACGCGATGGAAAAGCCTATATAATTTTTTTTTGTCCTTACCACGATGAACCCTAAACTCGGCAAAAAATTATGCACCCTAAACTCAAGAACCGCCATGAACCCTAAACTCGACAACCACGATGAACCCTAAACTCGTCAAAAAATGTGGACCCTAAACTCAGCAAACACCACGAACCCTAAACTCGGCAAAAAACAATGCACCCTAAACTCGCAACCACGATGAACCCTAAACTAGTCAAAAAAAATAGACCCCAAACTCGTCAAAAAATGGACCCTAAACTCGAGAACCACGATAAACCCTAAACTTCGGCAAAAAAAGCACCCTAAACTAGGCAACCACGATGAACCCTAAACTCATCAAAAAAATGGACCCTAAACTTCGGCAACCACGATGAACCCTAAACTTCGGCAAAAATTATGGACCCTAAACTCGGCCAAGCGCCATGAACCCTAAACTTCGGCCAAAAGCAATGCACCCTAAACTCAAAGAACCGCCATGAACCCTAAACTTCGGCAACCACGATGAACCCTAAACTCGTCAAAAAATGTTGACCCTAAACTCAGCAAAAACAATGCACCCTAAACTCGGCAAGCATGACGAACCCTAAACTTCGTCAAAAAAAAATGGACCTAAACTTAGCAAAAAGCAATGCAACCTAAACTTCGGCAACCGCCATGAACCCTAAACTTGGCAACCATGATGAACACTAAACTTCGACAAAAAATGGACCCTAAAGCGAAAGCAAAAACAATGCACCCTAAACTTCGGCAACCATGATGAACCCTAAACTCGTCAAAAACCTTGCCTAGGGGGGCATGATTTTGAAATGAAACTTCGCCCCAAAACCATAAACTTAACAATTACTAACAAATACTAAAAATCAACAAATCCTAAACTTCGGCAACCGTCCACGAACCCTAAACTTCGGCAACCGCCATTAAACCTAAACTTCGGCAACCACGATGAACCCTAAACTCGGGGAAAAAATTTGGACCCTAAACTCAATAAAGCATAATGAACCCTAAACTTAAGAACCGCAATGAACCCTAAACTTCGGCAACCGCTATGAACCCTAAACTAAAAGAACCGCCATGAACCCTAAACTCGGCAAAAAATATGGACCCCAAACTCACTTGCACGGGAGGGGGGCATGCTTTTGAAAAAGACACTCGCCCCAAAACCCTAAACTTAACAATTCTTGACAAAACCGAAAATCAACAAATCCTAAACTTCGGCAAACACAATGAACCCTAAACTCGGCAACCCCCATAAACCCTAAACTTCGGCAACCACGATGAACCCTAAACTTCGAAAAAAAATATGGACCCTAACTCATCAAAGCGCGCAATGAAGCCTAAACTTCGACAAACCGCAACAAACCCTAAACTCAAAGAACCGCCATGAACCCTAAACTCGGCAGAACCGCCATGAACCCTAAACTTCGGCAACCACGATGAACCCTAAACTCGGCAAAAAAATATGGACCCTAAACTCAACAAACGACATGAACCCTAAACTCGGTAAACACAATGCACCCTAAACTTGGCAACCGCCATGAACCCTAATCTCGGCAACTACCATGAACCCTACACTTTCGGCAACCACGATGAACCCTAAACTCGGCAAAAAATATGGACCCTAAACTCACTTGCCTGGGTGGGGGCATGCTTTTGAAAAGACAGTCGCCCCAAAACCCTAAACTTAACAATTCATCGATAACTACCGAAAATCAACAAACCCTAAACTTAAGCAAACGCCATGAACCCTAAACTCGGCAACCACCATGAACACTAAACTCAACAACCTCCATCAACCTTAAACTTCGACAAATATTATGAACCCTAACTCAGCAAACGTCCCGAACCCTAAACTCGACAAACGCCATGATCCCTAAACTTTGTAAATGTCATTAAAAGTGTCTCTCGAAAACCTTGCACGAGGAGGGGCATGCTTTTGAATAGACACACACCCCGAAACCCCTAAACTTAACGACATCGATAACTCGCGAAAATCAACAAAGCCTAAACTGGGCAAACTCCATGAACCCTAAACTCGGCAACCACCATGAACACTAAACTCGGCAATGCGCCGCCATGAACCCTAAACTCAAAGAAGCGCCACGAACCCTACACTCGACAAATGCCATGAGCCCTAAACTTCGGCAAATGTCATTAAAAGTGTCTCTCAAAAATCTTGCACGGGGGCATGCTTTCATCGATGGTTGCACGGGGGCATGCTTTTAAAATATTGATGAAAAATACCGAGGAATACTAGAAGATACTCGGGAAGAAACATAAAGATCTTGAAAACTCTTAAAAATGTACTAGCATCTCTTGATGAAAAAATACTAAGGAATACTAGAAGGTGCAAAAAAACATAAAGATACTAACAACTCCTAAAAGGTACTAGCAACTCTTTGTTAGAAAATCTTTGAGGAATCCTAGAAGATCTTGAGAAATGCTAGAAGATACTAAGAAAAAACATGAAGATACCGGCAACTCTTATAAGGTACTAGAAACTACCGATGAAAAATACCGAGGAATACTAGAAGATATTCAAATAAAAAAACATGAAGATACTAACAACTCTTAAATGGTACTAGAAACTTTTTGAAGAAAAATACTAAGGAATACCAAAAGATACTAACAACTCTTAAATGGTAGTAGCAACTGTTGAAAAGTACTCGGGGAATACTAGAAGATCTTGAGAAAAAACATGAAGATCTTGACAACTATTAAAAGGTACTAGCAACTCTTACGATGAAAAATCTTTGAGGAATACTAGAAGCTACCGAGAAAAACATGAAGATACTAACAACTCTTAAAATGTACTAGCAACTACTTGACAAAACAATACTAGAAGATCCGAGAAATACTAGAAGATACAAACAACTCTTAAAAGGTATTAGCAACTACTAACGAAAATACTTTGAGGAATACTAGAAAAAACACTTAAAGGTATGTTCCAAAGTTTGTTAGTATTGTTTAGTATGGAGTCTCGGGGTGTGGTGTCATTAGTATGAGGGTAGCCTTTCACGCGGGATAGAGGCAAGCAACCATTGGTGTGTGGCCATTGTCGCCATGGTGGTTACCGTGGTCACCATCGGCATGGTGCATGGAGGGGGCGTGGAGAGGGAGCGTCGGCGAGTGTGAGAGAAAGAAGGATGTGGGTGCCGCCGGGTCGAAGGGAGGCATGCGACGAGCGGCGGGCGGGGAACCGCGGGGGTTGCGACCTCGTATATTTAAGTATCTTCAAGTAATTGTTTTGTATATTTACCTCGATTATATTTAAATATCTTTTAATTAACTATCGGTATTTTTTTAGTATTTTTTAGTAGCTTGGTATTGCCCATAAATAATTGCTACTACCTTTAATTATTTTGTTAGTGTCTCGGAATATTTTCTCGGTATCTTGGTACATCAAGTCCTATAACTTGCATCGATATCTTTTACATGCTCACCCAGTTTTCTTGATAAAAATTCAGTATCCTAATTTGTATTCTAGTTGAGCATCATGTACATCCTTAGTCATCCAAAAACGAGAAGGGCTGACACATAATATAATACCGATGCATCATTAAGCATCATCGATTCGTGAAAGACCATGTTCGGTGCATTCGGTATTCACGCCGTGAGATCTTGAGCTAGTGAAGGGCCTCTCGCCAAGCGGTGAAGGGACTGCGGGATGGAGAAGGGATGCACCAACATTGATAATCAATTTGTCAATATTCGGTAAGCATTCATCGGTGTTCGTAATCATTCATCCAATACGGCGAAGCTGAAGGGCGCGCTCTCGATGGACCGGCCAATTTCTTTGGGAACGAGTGGGCGTCGTTGTCACCGGCTCGCTCCGGGACGGAGAAGGATGGGACCGGCGCGTGCGGGAACGAGCCGTGTCATGGAAGGTGAGGCGGTGAGTGCGGTGGCAAGCCACGCCATCGCTTGCACCTCCATCCGCCACTAGATTGGGATGGGAAAGCCGCACGGGGCTAGGGGCCCATCGTCGGCGGTGTGCCCGTGAGTCGGTTACGCCGCGCCGGTGCCTCCATCGGTCATGACGGGGGACGTGGGATTTGCTTGTGGCGGTCGAAGGGTGGCCGCCGTCTCCCTCTAGGATGGTGGAGGTGCCCGCCGTTGCCTGGGGAAGGGGTCGCGCGGGTTCTAGATCCCCAATCTCACGAATCTCGACTTAGGGCGCGCCCGCCTCGCTTGAGGATCCTGTCCGCCTCCGTGGCGTGGTGCCGTGTCGCCGTCGCAGTGGCTCTATCGATCACGATGGGGATGGAGATTTGAGCAGTAGAGGTGGAAGGGTGGCCGTCTCCGCCGGGGAAGGTGGAGATGCCGCCGTGCTCGCAGGGGAAGGGAACCGCCACCGATGCTATCTGCGGGGTGGGCGCCGCAGCGACGCCTCTCTCGCGGCCGCCCCTACGGCTCCATTCTTTGGGTGTGGCCCGCCTCCTGCCGGGTGCCCTTCGCCTCCGAGCCGCGGCGCGTCGGGTTGCCCTTCCCCAAATCGAAGATGAACCGAGGCGAAAGCGATGCGGGGGGGCCGTGCGGGATGGAATCTTGGGGATGGCTGCCGGGTTGGGTCGCGGCCGCCCGGCCCTGGTTGTTTGGTTGGGTCTACCGGATTCGGTACGTTGGATTGTGTCATGGTGTAGTATAAGCTATACTACACCTAGGTGTAGGATAGCACCTCTATATATATATATATATATATATATATATATATATATATATATATAGGCGTTTATTGGAAGCCTAGGGCTTTAATAGTTATTGGAAGCCCCACCAACTAGTCACCTACCCACTCAGCCCAACCAGCCAGCCAACCACAACGCACGTGCTGACACGCGCAGATGGGGACCATTTTTTTTCAAATTTCAAATCTCAGGTCAGAATGCATACAAACATTTTTTGTTGCGACAATGCATAAAACCAATGGCCGAGATAATCAAAACTAGTTCTGCGACGCATAAAAACCTCCCCGCGAGCTGAATGTTCCACCAGACATAGGCTGACGTGAAGCTGACATAGGCTGACACATGCTGACATTCACGCATCCACTCGAATTTCTTCCGTTTTTTTTCACAATAATTCCTCAACGAAGCATCCGATTCAAAAACGGTTTTCACCATTGAACTCCTGACAATTTTGTGCACGATTCAAGCTCCACTTTGAATATTTTTTTTTCAAAAATTTTGAAATTCAAAATTTTTTGTATGAGGACAAAGTGTTTATGCTACCAGTCTGCGCATACAAACTTATGTGCGGGTGCATAGTAACACGATAGGTGCGCTCGTCTTCTCTAAAATTTGAATCATGCCACATAAGTGGTGGTTGGATGCATATATTCACTCATCCAGATGCATATATAAGTTTTAGCGTCAATGTTGCATAGAAATTAGTGATCGAGATGCATATATTCACTCGTCCGGGTGCATATATAACATGGAGACATTTCATCTTCTCCAGAATTTGAATTTTGAATCATAACTCATTATTGCACAATTGAATGCACATAGCACAAATCAAAGACGCATATAAGACTATGCTGCCAGTCTGCGCATACAGACTTGTGTGCGGGTGCATAGTAACACGATAGGTGCTCTCGTCTTCTCTAAAATTTGAATCATGCCACATAAGGGGGTGGTTGGATGCATATATTCACTCATCCAGATGCATATATAAGTTTTAGCGTCAATGTTGCATAGAAATTAGTGATCGAGATGTATATATTCACTCGTCCAGGTGCATATAAAACATGGAGACATTTCATTTTCTCTAGAATTTGAATTTTGAATCATAACTCATTATTGCACAATTGAATGCACATAGCACAGGTCAAAGATGCATATAAGACTATGCTGCCAGTCTGTGCATAGAAACTTGTGTGCTATTGCATAGTAACATGATAGGTGCTCTCGTCTTCTCTAAAATTTGAAATTTGAAATTTAAATCATGCCACATAAGGGATGATTGGTTGCATATATCGACTCAACCGGGTGCATATAAAACATATAAAAAGTTTTAGCATCGACGTTGCATAGAAATTAGTGAGCCGGTCCATCACGCATCGTTGTCATCGTGCCCTACACGCGAAGTCCATGAAGCATCCCGGAGGTGAGCTTCGGCAATAGTAGCCGGTGTCGTCGAGGGATGGCCGCCATGGTCACGGCCGGATGGTCCACCACAGCGTTGTTGTCATCGCGTGCCCTACACGCGCGCATGCCGCCACCGTCGCCATTCCACGCACATCCGTAGCGACATCGCCGCCTTTGTCCCGCGCCGTAGCCGGCGGTCTTTGGTCGGGGTCGATGCGCCTTCTTTGGACCAGGATGCCACAACCAACATCATGCTTCGTCGTCGTCTCCCCTTCACGCCCGCACTACATGCAATGAATCGAGAAAAAACAAAGGATGTGTCAAACATTACGATCCATAGTCCATGAAGCATAAAAATTAAGGTGTAGGTGCATACAAGCCCAAAAAGTAATGCATATTAAGGTGTAAAATTAATGCATCTTAAGGTGTAAGGTGTAGGTGTCAAACAAAGAAGCTATCAAGATGCATAGACATTTCATCATGCCTGCATACAAACCAAAAAAAGAGCACACAATTTTTATGCATATTAATAAATATAAGCAAAACTGGACTAATGGAGCTCACAAAAATTCAAGATTGGGACAATTTTTATGTTGATTAATCAACTTTTTCTACCGATGGCCATGAATTGATCTCAACAATAAGTGTTGTGCAAGTTGCGGTGTGCATAAAACATGCTTATTATCAACAGGGAGTGCGCACGAACTATCTAAACAATAAATCGTCCGTAGTGGGTGCATAGAACTCTATTTTTACCGGCATAAAAACAATGAATTGTCCATTGTAGGTGCATAGAACTCTATTTTTACCGGCATAAAAACCAATTAAAGAGCATTGTGCATATCACATATAAGCATATATTTCAGGCAATGCATACAAATTTATTATAGAATGCATACCGAGTAACAGTTTTGACATGCATACACACCTATTTGCAAGGGCGCCGGGATGGGACGAAATAAGCGGCGCCGATGCTCGGAAAAGGGCGGATCCCAGCCGTCATCGACCAGGGCGCGGGGGGGTAATGCGCCGTGCCACCGGACGGGGAGGGCCACGCCACGCCGGACCGGGAAGCGCCGTCTTTGCAGCACGAGAAGGACCGCTAATAGACAATTTTAGAGCAGCAATTTCATTGCACATCATATGAGAGAGAGAAGCATAAAAGATTTAAATCAAAATTCCATAGATAATATGAATCAACATTTTTTATGCATCACAGTTTCACCATGCTCTCTAATCCTAATAGACAGGGCATAGGGAACCGATGAGCTGTAAATAATTTGATGCATAAATATTAAGGTTTCAATCTTCAAGTGCCTCTAACCCCAAATCAGAAGCATAAAAGGAATCTGTTGATTAGAAAACGGAATATGGATAAACTAATGTTGAGTAGAAAGCAGAATATGGATAAACATTTAAAGATTTTTTATGCATCACAGTTTCACCATGCTCTCAAAACCTAATAAACAGTGCATAGGGAACCAATAAGCTGGAAATAATTTGAAACAAACCAATAAGCTGGAAATAATTTGAACCACTCTATTTTTTTAAAATTCACAGTGCCTGTCGACAACATGTGTAGAGAAAAACGCCACCCAAGAAGAGAACAACTCAAGATAATATGATCTGAGTTAAGTAGTAGTGCGATAGCAACAAGATCAATGGAATCAAGAGCCTCCTCTCCGAATATGAAATCTGCAAGGATATTAAATTGGAATTAATAAATCGATCACAACAAGAGGATTAGTGAAAGGAGAGGGAAACAAGGGGCTAACATACTAGCACATGCCAGGCCTCAAATCCTCAGCGTATAACATATGCGCGCTGCAGCAGCTAGCAGTGCATATATATATACACACACGCATTGATTTGATTAATAAAAGGAAGGGAAATTGATTTGAATTTGGGATTTACAAAGCAGAAGACACACGGAACATACACGTACTTCTCCAGAACAAGCAGGCTGCCCTCCGCACGGATCGAGCAACGCTGGATCCGACCACCGATCGATGTACGGCCAGGGACGCTGGATCCGGCCACCGCTGCCACCAAATACCATCTCGTCAACGCTGCCATGAGGACAACCGCGAGGATCGATGTACGGCGCCGTCGCGAATCCATTGCCCAGCCATGGGGATAGCCACGCCACCACAGATGGGACCCTGGGGATGCTGTGCCCGGCCCGCGTGCCCAGGACCCTACAGGAGCGTGTGAAGGCAGGAGCTCGGGAGAGGCGGATCCTCACCGCCGTCTGCCAGAGGGAGGGCCGCGGCCGGGGAAGGGGCGGCCATGGTCGGTGCTGGGGTCGGGGTGGAGCCGGGAGGCGACCGTCGGCGCAGGTCTGGCTGGGTAGCGGCTGCCTGCCGGCCGGCCGTGGGGTGGGGAGCGATTGGGTTGTTTTTTTTTGTTTTTTTTGAGAATGAGCGATTGGGTTGCTGGGGATTAGGGTTTGGGCACCAATATATAGTGCTGGTCGGGTTGGGCCTTTTGGGCCGGTTGGTGGGCTGGCTGGGCTTGGCTGTGACCTGGTTTGGTGGCACCAGAAGACACCAATTTGGCTGGGGCTTCCAATAACTATAGGAAGCCCAAGGCTCCATATAACATACCTATATATATATATATGTGTGTGTGTGTGTGTGTGTGTGTGTGTGTGTGTGTGTGTGTGATACTATTGGGAGGCCTCTCTAAAGCTTCCAATAGGTATTGAAGCCCCGCAGCCAGCCTTCCTGGTCCGGCCCGCATCAGGCTGGGGGGCGCGCACGTGGGTGGTCCACACGGTCCCAACCAGCCCACCCAGCCCAACCACTCAGCCCAAGCAGACTGGATGCATATAATCTAGGTCGGAAATGCATACGAACTTTTTTGTTGCGACGATGCATACGAAGCAGTGGTTTGAGTGAATTTGAACCAGTTCTGCCGACGCATACAAACCTCCCCGTGAGCTGACTGTTCCACCTGACACAGACTGACACAGGCTGACATACCACGACACATGCTGACATGCGCGCATCCACTCGAATTTATTCCGTTTTTTTCACGATAATTCCTCAACGAAGCATCGGATTCAAAAAACGGTTTTCACCATTGAACTCCTGACATTTTTGTGCACGATTCAAGCTCCATTTTGAATATTTTTTCAAAAAATTTTGAAATTCAATTTTTGCATGATTAGATGCATATATTCACTAGTCGGGATGCATATAAACGTTTTGGTGTCTGCATTGCATAGAAATTAGTGGTTGAGATGCATATATTTAGTTGTCCGGATGCATATAAACGTTTTGGCATCGGCATTCCATAGAAATTTGTAGTTGAGATACATATATTCACTAATCCGGATGCATATAAAAATTTTTGCGAGTGCATACCAACATGATATGCGCTCTCGTCATCTCCAAAATTTGAATCGTGCCACATAAGTGCAGATTGGATGCATATATTCACTCATCCTCGTGCATATAGACGTTTTGGCATCGACATTGCATAGAAACTAGTGGTTGAGATGCATATATTCACTAGTCTGGATGCATATAAACATGGAGACATCTCGTCTTTCGAGAATTTGAATTTTGAATCATGACTCCGTTCCACGACAACGCCTCCAAATGTTGAAATGCGGCGCAACCACTCGAATTTCTTTCGTTTTTTTTCACGATAACTCCTCAACGAAGTATCGGATTCAAAAACGGTTTTCACCATTGAACTCCTAACAATTTTGTGCACGATTCAAACTCCATTTTGAATATTTTTTCAAAAATTTTGAAATTCAAAAATTTATGCATGATTGGATGCATATATTCACTTGTCGGAATGCATATAAACGTTTTGGCGTTTGCATTGCATAGAAATTAGTGGTTGAGATGCATATATTCACTCGTCTGGATGTATATAAATGTTTTGGCATCGAAATTGCATAGCAATTTGTGGTTGAGATGCATATATTCACTGATCCAGATGCATATGAAAAGTTTTGCGAGTGCATACCAACATGAATCGTCATCTCTAAAATTTGAATCATGCCACATAAGTGCAAATTGGATGCATATATTCACTCTTACTGGTGCATATAGTGCAGATTGGATGCATATATTTTTTTCGAAAAAAAAATTAACCCAAAACACATTGCCTAATAGGGGCATGATCTTTTTTTTCAAAATAAAAAAATAACCCAACTAACATTGCTTAATAGGGGGCAAACTTTTAAATCTAAAGAAAAAAAGGCCTAAAACCCATTGCATACGTAATTATGCCTTTGTATCGATTACACATATGCATTGTCTAGTAAGGGGCATGATATTATTTCAAAAGAAAAATTAACCCAAAACCCATTGCCTAATAGGGGGCATGATATTTTTTTCAAAAGAAAAAATAATCCAAAACCCATTGCCTAATAGGGGGGCATGATATTTTTTCAAAGAAAAAAGTAACCCAAAACCCATCGCCTAATAGGGGGCAATCTTTTTTATCTAAAGACAAAAATTCCAAACCCCATTGCCTAATAGGGGCATGATCTTTATTCAAAATAAAAAATAACCCAACTATCATTGCCTAATAGGGGCAAGCTTTTAAATCTAAAGAAAAAAGCCTAAAACTCATCGCATACGTAATTATGCCTTGTATCGATTACACATATGCATTGTCTAGTAGGGGTATGATATTTTTTCAAAAGAAACATTAACCCAAAAACCATTGCCTAATAGGGGGCATGATATTTTTTTAAAAGAAAAAATAACCCAAAACTCATCGCCTATCTAAAGACACAAATTCCAAACCCCATTGCCTAATAGGGGCATGATCTTTTTCAAACTAAAAAATAACCCAACTACCATTGCCTAATAGGGGCAAGCTTTTAAATCTAAAAAAAAAAAAGCCTAAAACCCATTGCATACGTAATTATGCATTGTATGTGATTACACATATGCATTGTCTAGTTGGGGGAATGATATTTTTCAAAAGAAAAATTAACTCAAAACCCATTGCCTAATAGGGGCATGATATTTTTCAAAAAAAAAAAATAACCCAAAACCCATCGCGTAATAGGGGCAATCGTTTTTTTTATTTAAAGACAAAAATTCCAAACCCCATTGCCTCATAGGGGCATGATCTTTTTCAAACTAAAAAAATTACCCAACAGTAAAAAACCTTATGCTCTTAAATGTAAAACTTTGTACTCTAACAATAAAAACTTTGTATGCGGCGTGTAACATGTCCATATGCGGCGTGTAACAAGGGCCCACCTTTTACTATTTTGTATCCCGTGTGACAAGTCCATATGCGGCTCGCACACAAGTCACATATTGCATACATACATTTTTGTTGCGACCATGCATACAAACTAGTGGTTTGATTGAATTTAGACCAGTTTTAATGATGCATAAAAACTTCGCCATGAGCTAGGCGGGTCCCACGAACCGCGGCCGACACAAGGGGGGGTGACATAGGCTGACACACAGGCTGACATATGTTGAAACAGGCTAACATAGGCTGACACACAGGCTGACATAGGTTGCATGCATTCACATATCTTCTCTAAAATTTAAATTTTGAATCATGACTCATTGCATATAATTGGATGCATATAGCACTGGTCAAAGGTGCATATAATAATTTGTGCTACCAGTCTGTGCATATAATAATTTGTGCTACCAGTCTGTGCATATAATAATTTGTGCTACCAGTCTGTGCATATAAATCCATCACACCATGCATACACATCACACGAACATACAAACACATCACACCGCATACAAGTTGTTTCCACACGTCGTTGTCATCGTGCCCTACATGCCCATGCCGCCGCCGTCGTGATTCCATTGTCATCCGCGCCGCCCGTTGTGCGGTACACCATACGCCGCCATCACCATACCCCGCACGCCCACTTACTTTGCCGATGTCGGTCGCCGCCATTGCGGTGTATATGCCATTTTCCTAATGCGCAAAAAGAAATATTTTTCTCTCAATTTCCACCATGCATACAAACCACATCAACACACCATGTCGAGCTAAAAAAAATGTGTGGAAACATGCATACAAACCTTCGATCCATCGGTTTCACTACGCATACGGTATAGAAACATGCATACATGCCTTTTCAAAACTAAAAATTAATGATAGCAAAACATACACTATGTTAAAACTAAAACGTATGGAGACATGCATACGAGACCTTCATGTCGGAAGAAATTTAATATGTGAAGCATAAAAATATATCGAGCATGTGAAACAAAAATTATTTTATCACATAATGCATACAAACCATGATAGGAAGAAATTTAACATGTGAAGCATAAAAATCTCAAGCGAGCAAGCATACAAACCAGATTCCATTCATGTCGCATATACAAATCTCACCGAGTGTCGTTGGTTTATCGGTGATAGTCTAGCGTGGGTATGCCCGGCTAGTAGATTGAGCGGTAGAGATGCGCTAGGCGACTAACGAGGATGTTAAGCGTAACGGCGAAGGACAAAACACACGGGTTTTACCCGGGTTCGGCCGCCTTGATGGCGTAAAACCTACGTCCCGCTTGGATTGTATTGATTGATTGAGAATATATGGTGTCCTCGGGGGGGATCCCAGCTCTCCTTATATAGTCAGGGGGAGCGGGGTTAGGCAGGTCGGATCGGTCCGACAAGATCTATCCCCGATCGGTTATCATTGGAAAGTATCTAGTGATTACGATAGAGCTTATACAAGGAAACTATCTTGGCGACCCACGTCTAGGCCGTGATCCCCCGATGATTGCGGTCTTCCGATGCCAAGGGCTTCGGTCCCGTCGTCTGGGCGGCCCGAAAGGGCCTAGCCCGGCGGCCCGTGAGGGGATAGGGGTTTATCCCCCCACGCCTAGTCCCCGAGCACACCGTATGCTGCGGTGAGAGAGTCTTGACGCTTCAACCATCGGGAGGTGTTGTCGACTAGTCTTCATACGGTGTCGACTGGACTAGTTGCGACCGACCAGCTGGGACAGCTCTCAACCCCGGCACTTTGCGTTCACGTAGCTTCTTTCCATTGTTTCCAACCGGTCTAGTCTTGACGAGTCCTTCTTGGCCGGATCTTTGGATGCTCCAATGAAAAAATATTTTTTCTTTCTCGCGAAGTGTGCCCACGTAGAGTGAAAATACACTCAAAATGTAGATAACAAAATGAGCACGATTCACCGTAGGTGAAGTGTTCCCACTTAGTCCCCGGGCCTAGGAGTAGGTGAGTATCACGTACTGCTAGGGTCTTTAGAAAATTTATGCGGTAGTCCCCGAGTAATCGGAAACCTCGCTGGCGCATTGACCAAACACCGGGGCATTGCCCATACTGGAGTCCCCGAGAGCACGGTATTTACGCCCGCACGTGGGATGCCAATGCAGTGCATGGGTCAAGATATGCCCAAGATCGACGAGGAGAAGATCCAAGCCTCTTCAGAACGGCGGGGGATCTTGGTGGCCCAGGAATTAAGGAAAAAGTCCAACAGAAAAATCTATAACATCCCAGGATATGAATGAAGCTTCGTCGAGAAGATTTGGCCGCTCGTGCCCCAAGAAATCGGAAAGGCAACGTATGTGGCTAATAAATATCCGAGATCGTGCGGGGAACAAACCGGGCGAGAAATGAGGGGGACGATGGCGGCGTCTCAACGCCACACACCGAAAGTTTAATAATGGCAATCGACGCCGCTTTGCCGCAGACGCACTCAACCCCGAAACAGGGAGGCGCGGGCCCACGACACGCGACGGTTACTCGTTGGCGGTCATTATCGAGTATATTATACCGCCAACCTTTATCCAATTCACGAGAAAGGAGCAAACTTATGTTACATATACCTTTACTTCGACCTAGTTCCACTTGTATTCGTAGAAATTATGTTTTGCGTGTATAAGAGTGGAAACAGGTACAAAGTCGCCAAATAAATTAGAAAGCGTATTGAATAAAAGACGCCAAGGAGTAGATCAATCAAGAGGACCAAACCCTCGCACAATTTGGCCCATGCACCATCATAGGCCCAACATTTGAAGGACAAAACGCAAGAAGGGGAGAGAAGGCCGGGGCCGGGATGCCTAGCCTGGGGGGGCCGCCGGGCGGGGGCGGCCGGCACCAATTTTTCGCCAAAATTTGCCGCCCTTTTCTCGGCGCGGTTTGGACCGGTCTTCAAGTGGCGGTTGCATGCGGTGCAAAGTTTCGTTCCCGCCAAGAAGACCTCGAAGCAAGGAGAGCCCTCCATTCACTCCTCCTCTCCACTATATAAAGAGAGGCACCCCCTCACTTGTAACACACACCATTCTACATTGTGAGCATCACTTCCACATTTTATCAAGTAGTAGTGTCCCTCTAGGTGGCTCTCACCTAGTTGTATACTTAGAAAAGAGGAAGAGAGTGAGAGGAGAAGAGAAGAGGAGAAGCCGGGTTTGTCAGTTTCGCCTCAACTTTTGTACCTCTATGGAGCCGACTCAATTTGAGTAACGTCCAGGTTATCTTGTGGTATTTCCAAGTTTATTATTTGACTTAATTCAAGTATTGCTTTATTTTTTACTTTGGAACTCATTTCGACCGAGTGCCCTAGTCCCGGATCAGGGGCTAGTTTAGTAATCATTAGCGTAGGCGTGGTGTCTAGGCTAGTGTATTACCCGAGTTTGCGCCCAAACCTACGGAATAGTTGTGGTAGCCCCGGGGTGACAGCGGCTCAATCAGGCCTTTGTAGTCCAACACGCGTGCGGGTTGGTGTTTTAAATAGAGCTTTTGGCGGCGACCCGATTACCGCTTTCCCAGTCTCTTCGAGAATCGGAAAGGTTCCACGCTTTCAAGTAAGTAGGGTCTAGTAAGCCCTGAACCTTGGTATTTAGTAATCTTGGGAAAACCTTAGAGAACCCCTCTCTACCTACAAAAATATTATTCTTTCTTATCTCTTGGGACGTACTTGATCCTTTCTAGTCACTTCTCGTTCCCCGTGGAAATCGATACCACCGAATACTCCGGGTGAAAGCTACAACGGTACTTTCCGTGCGCTTGCGGATTTATGCGCTTACGCTAAAAATTACCAACAAGCTTCTCGGCGCCGATTCTTGGGAACGGTAGGCTGTTCTAGGATCGAACCAAGTCGTCCCGTGTGTCCTTTTTATTTATATCATCACCACATTCACCTCACCCCTACCATCAACCACCACCACCAAATGGATTCTACTCCTATCCATAAGTTTTACGCACCAAAGGGCGAAGTTCTTAGAGCCACCACAATCGTCAAAACCAATCACGGCACGGCTATGAACTCCGTCCCGGCTTTATAGCCATGGTCAGGACCAACCCTTCGCAGGCACGAAGATGAAAATCCTTACACTCACCTTCGAGAATTTGTGTTCTTGCCTTCATATTGATGGCATGGCGCATGAGACCCTCAAATGGAAATTGTTTCCATTCTCCCTTTTGGGAAGAGCGAAACAATGGTACGCTCACACCGTTGGTGGAGTACATGGGAATTGGGACGAACCGGGATAAGTTTTGTCTTGCTTTCTTCCCCATTCCCAAGTTCTTTGCCCCTTCGTTTAGAAATTCTTAGCTTTCGACAAAAGGAGAAGGAGACCTTAGGAGCGGCTTGGGCTAGGTTCACAAATCTTATAAATACTGGGGCCCAAACCTCTCTTTGCCGGACCACATCCTTCCCGACCCCACTTTCACCTTGGTCTTAGCAAAGAAAGCGCTCTCCACCTTGACATTTTTCTTCGGAGGCTCATTTAAACACATGACCATTAGTGAGGGGAAGGCCATTCTTGAAAGAATTTTTGAAAACACCCCTTACACCAATATATATGATGAATCTCCCGAAGAAATAATAGAGTCAAGTCGACGACCAAAAAGAGGAGGCACTCGCAAACCAGAATCGAAACCCCTTCAACCCTTTCCCACGATCCGGTTTGTCGTAGAACCTCCCACTAAGGGAACACACCATAATGTTGAGGATCACGAACCACATCCCTCTTCATTTCCCTTTGAATTCGAGGAAGATCTTTTTGAAGATTTTGGAAATGCCTCGAACTTTCTGTTCAAGTGAGACCTCTAGTGCAGTCTGCACCAACTCCGGATGATGAGTCCTCCCAAATAGAACACATTAAAGGACTCTCTGCTATCATGAGTCATGAATGGTTGGTAGAAACCAATCTATCCAACGAGGTAGCCCGAATCATTGCCCCATCTGATATTCTACCTTGTGTCCTTAAGGGCACCATCATGGAGGCTCATTATTGTCCAACTGTTGGGATGAATATTATTTCAAAAACTTTGGCTGAAAAACTTTTCTCCAATGAGCCTTTAATCCCATCCCATAAGCTTTTAAAAATCCCTTCGGGAGTTATTCTTGAGAGTAATGGGATTTTGAGGTCCCTTGATTTACGTATAAGAGATTCGAACACCGCCCCGGATTTTCATATCTATGACATCTCAGACATGTCCCTCCTAGTTGGTTTACCACTAGGGACGCTCTTTCAAGGAAGACCAAAACAAGGCCTCTTAAACCTGAAATTAGGAAATTCTTCTATCGATGTCCCGCTTTCACGCTCACATAATGCGATAGTAGAACCCAAACCCAAATGAGACCCTATGGAGGATGTTATGATGGCCTACCTAGAAGACTTGACCGAACCGGCTCTAGGCGTCGAAAACTTTATTCAAGAAGAAGAAGAGTTTGGCGAGAACCCATTGAGCTAGGCGAATAACGAAGTGCCATCAAAACCCCTATCGAGCTTAAGGACCTTCCTCCTGGCCTAAGATATGTCTTTCTAGATAATAACCCCGAAACTCCCCGTCATCATAAGTGACAAACTCTCCCGAGAAGAAACCCAAAAACTTTGTCATTTGTCCTAGAAAGACATAAATCGGTCATAGGCTACTCGCCTCGAGGACTTAAAAAGGGATTAGCCCCTTGCTGCACTCATAGAATCCCCACAGATCCGGACTCTTCACCATCTAGGGAACCCCCCGGAGACTTAACAATGCTATGCGGGAGGTTGTTAAGAAAGAGGTCCTCGAGACTCTTGCACGCAGGGATTATCTATCCCGTGCCACATAGCGAGTGGGTTAGCCCCGTCCCGGTCGTCTTCGAAGAAAGGAGGCATGACATGATCGTTGAGAATGAAAAGAACGAACTTATCCCTCAACGAACTATCACGGGTGCCGGATGTGCATAGATTACAGGAAACTTAACAAGGCCACTAAGAAGGACCATTTCCCATTACCGTTCATTGACGAAATGTTAGAACGCCTTGCGAACCACTCCTTCTTTTGTTTCCTTGACGGGTATTCGGATATCACCAAACCCGCATCCACCCCGATGACCAAAAGTAAGACTACTTTCACATGCCCCTATGGAACTTACGATACCGACGTATGTCGTTCGGTTTATGCAATGCTCGGTACTTTCCAACGGTGCATGATGTCTATCTTCTCCAACATGATCGAGAAAATCATGGAGGTGTTCATGGATGATTTCACCGTCTATGGCAAAACCTTCACCGATTGTGCGGAGAATTTAGAAAAAGTCTTACAACGATGCGAAGAAAAGGACTTAGTCCTGAATGGGGAAAAATGCCATTTTATGGTTCGGGAAGGGATAGTGCTTGGACACAAAGTGTCCGGCTCATGGGATAGAAGTGGACAAAGCGAAAATAGAGGTCATTGAACAACTTCCACCTCCCACGAATGTGAAAGGCATTCGTAGCTTTTTAGGCCATGCGGGGTTCTATAGACGATTCATCAAGGATTTTTCTCAAATTGCTAGACCCACGACTAATCTTTTGGCTAAAGATGCTCCTTTCATTTTAACAATGAGTGCCATGAAGCTTTTCAAATCTTGAAAAAGCACTCATATCAGCTCAATCATCCAACCACCTGATTGGAAGTTGCCCTTTGAAATCATGTGTGATGCTAGCGACTTTCTTTGTTGGTCTTTGTTTTAGGCCAAACAAAAGATAGAAAGCATTATGCCATATCCTACGCTAGCAAAACTTTGTGCAGGGCACAATACTGAATTATGCCACAACCGAGAAGGAGTTGTTGGCCGTGGTCTTTGCAATAGACAAGTTTAGATCTTACTTAGTAGGAGCGAAGGTAATTGTTTATACGGACCATCTTTGCACTCAAATACCTCCTCACTAAGAAAGATGCGAAACCCCGGCTAATCGATGGATTCTTCTACTCCAAGAGTTTGATTTAGAAATAAGAGATAAGAAAGGAGTAGAAAACTCATTAGCTTCGACCACTTGTCTAGGCTTCATCATAGGGATGCACATGAGTTACCCATTAACGACTATCTTAGGGACGACACCCTTCTCACGTATGAATGACTCATATCCATGGTATGCAAATATTGTCAACTATATAGTTGCGGGATATGTTCCACGAGGGGGAGGACAGGAGGTGGCTCAAGCACCAAAGTCATTGCCACTTGTGGGATGACCCGTACCTCTACCGAGTCCGGGCCGATGGGCTACTAAGAAGATGTGTCCTAACGATTGGAAGGCATAAAGATCATAGAAAGATGTCATGCATCACCCTATGGAGGCCACTACGGAGCATTCCGTACACATGCCAAGATCCGCGAGAGCGGCTTCTTCCGGCCAACAATGTACAAAGACACACAAGAATTTGTCAAAAGATGTGTCGGATGCTAGAAGCACGAAAACATCAATGCTCGACAAGCAATGCCACTCATGAACAACCTCCAAGTGGAGTTGTTTGATGTCCGGGGATAGACTTCATGGGACCATTCCCAAGATCCGAGATTCCGAATACATCTTGATCGGGCAGAGTGGATTATGTATCCAAGTGGGTAGAAGCACTACCATGCCGAACCAACGATGCAAAGCACTCCAAAAAAGATGTTCCATGAAGTGATATTCCCACGGTTTGGAACACCCGACTAGTCATAAGTGACGGAGGGTCACACTTCATCGACAAGACCTTTCGAGAATTCCTAGCTGAATATGGAGTCAAGCACAATGTTTCAACTCCATACCATCCCCAAACAAACGGTCAAGTTTGAAACATCAAATAAGCAGATAAAGAACATCCCGAGAAAACCGTGGATGAGATGGGGAAGAAATGGAGGTACCCGGCTACATGATGCACTATGGGCATACAGAAGCGCATACAAGACACCCATAGGCATGTCACCATATCAACTGGTGTATGGAAAAACATGTCATCTACCTGTGGAGTTGGAGTTTGAGCCCATTGGGCCATCAAGAAGTGGAATATGGATCTCCACCTAGCCGGTAAGAAGAGACAAATGCAAATGTCTCGAGCTAGAGGAATGGAGAGAGAAAGCATACCACAACTCCAAGATCTACAAAGAAAGAACAAAGAGGTGGCATGACAAGAGAATAAAACACAAAGAGTTCACACGGAGATAAAGTCCCGATGTTCAACTCAAGGGTGAAACTCTTTGGTCATGGAAAACTTCGGAGTAAATGGGAAGGGCCATTTAAAGTAATCGAGACCTCGTCACATGGTGCCGCCACGCTCCAAGATGACGAAGGTAACGCATTCAAGGTAAATGGCCATCGTTTAAAAGTTTTCTTAGAACCCCAAATTGAAGAAATTGACACGATTGAATTCTTTGCAATTTAGTATCAATCTAATAATTCAATCTTGTCCAAAAATAATAATAATAACAAAAAAATAAAAAAATAAAAATAAAATAAAAATAACATAGAGTCTAGAATAATTCATTAATCAAATAAATATCGACTCTCTCGGTGTTTTTCCACAAATTTAAGAGTCCCCACGCTATTTTCACTTGTTTTTGTCTTTGAATAAATACAGATATAGCACAAAAAAGAAGTGTGGGGGGTATGCAACATCCCATTGAAGAATAGAAAGCGCCAAAACCACATCATGAGCTAGTGGAAGAGCATATACGAAACTCGGTTTCCAATCAACGCCATCGGCAGCACACGCAACACCAAGCGAGGAGGCGAAGCGAGGAGACGGCGAGGAGCACGAGGCACGAGTTGGCGTTGGGCGCCACATGGGGTACTACCCCTAACCCATAGGCCATCGGCTAGCTTGGGGGAGGACCCCCCCACGGAGGTAAGTACCTACCGCCCCTATCATTTTATTTTATCTCTTAGTTTTTCATTTTCATTTCCTTTGAAAAAAAAATGAAAAGAACAAAAATATGATTCCACTCCAATATGTAGTATAAGGATGCTTAATTTCTCTGAAGTTGAAATGGTAAATAGATGCTCTGTCTATAGTTCAATTTGCACCTAGTTCATAACATTGTATTCCCCAATGTTTAAGTTTATTGGCTTAACTTGTCTTGTCCTAAAACTTAATGATTTGTGGGTATGCAAACACATGATTCTTCTCTAAGCTATTGCCGGATATGATATGGTAAAAATAGAATCTACTATGATTTTGTTCTAAAGAGAGATTCATCATTCGGAGAATAATTTCCAAAATTCCTTAATGATCAAAATTCTCATGATAGCCTATGTGAGACACCTGTCATACGCTTTTGATCAAGATTCACATTCACATTGCCAAAAATAGGTTATGGGCTAAGCTAGAAAAAATGGACGTGTGTCTGGAAAAATAAAACAATGGGTACTTCGATACCCGCCTCTAAAAAAAAAAAAAAAAAGAAGAGAGAGAAGAATAATGGACAAGTGTCCGAGGGCTTAGTAGAGCCCACTTCTCTAAAAAGAAATAAGAGCTAGCCCATACCTTATCAAAAAAGAAATAAAATTTCACTTGCACATCTTGATCAAGGCTTATGACTTGTTTCTCCTTATGGTTTGCACACCGAGATGATTTAAGGAATCATTACGAAAATCTCGCATGAATGATCAATCAAAGAATGAATGACTAGTGTTTCTATGAAAACCGTTCTCTCTTGCAATAACCCAAGAGTTTGGAGAATGTTATAAGCCCCATATGATTTAAGTAAACAAGAATAGATAAAAAATGCCAATTTATTTAAACAACGGAAGAATACTTTGTTATGAGCATGGTACATTTTGACATATATCGGCATTGTAGCAACTCCCGATCAACAACCAAACACTTAGCTATTTGCTCGGGATGAGCAAAGGTTAAGCTTGGGGAACTTGTTGGCGGTCATTATCGAGTATATTATACCGCCAACCTTTATCCAATTCACGAGAAAGGAGCAAACTTATGTTACATATACCTTTACTTGACCTAGTTCCACTTGTATTCGTAGAAATTATGTTTTGCGGTATAAGAGTGGAAACAGGTACAAAGTCGCCAAATAAATTAGAAAGCGTATTGAATAAAAGACGCCAAGGAGTAGATCAATCAAGAGGACCAAACCCACAGACAATTTGGCCCATGCACCATCATAGGCCCAACATTTGAAGGACAAAACGCGCAAGCGGGGAGAAGGCCGGGGCCGGGACGCTAGCCGAGGGCCGGCCGGCCATTGGGGGCGGCCGGCGCCAATTTTTCGCCAAAATTTGCCGCCCTTTTTTCGGCGGTTTGGACCGGTCTTCAAGTGGCGGTTGCATGCGGTGCAAAGTTTCGTCCCGCCAAGAAGACCTCGAAGCAAGGAGAGCCCTCCATTCACTCCTCCTCTCCACTATATAAAGAGAGGCACCCCCTCACTTGTAACACACACCATTCTACATTGTGAGCATCACTTCCACATTTTATCAAGTAGTAGTGTCCCTCTAGGTGGCTCTCACCTAGTTGTATACTTAGAAAAGAGGAAGAGAGTGAGAGGAGAAGAGAAGAGGAGAAGCCAGGGTTTGTCGGTTTCGCCTCAACTTTTTGTACCTCTACGGAGCCGACTCAATTTGAGTAACGTCCCAGGTTATCTTGTGGTATTTCCAAGTTTATTATTTGACTTAATTCAAGATTACTTTATTTTACTTCTTTCGAACTCTTTCGACCGAGTGCTCTAGTCCGAGGATCCGGGCTAGTTTAGTAATCATTAAGCGTAGACGTGGTGTCTAGGCTAGTGTATTACCCGAGTTTGCGCCCAAACCTACGGAATAGTTGTGGTAGCCCCGGGGTGACAGACTCCGATCAGGGGCCTTTGTAGTCCACCACGCACGGGTTGGTGTTTTCAGAGAGCTTTTGGCGGACCTGACCCCGATTACCGTTTCCCAGTCTCTTCGAGAATCGGAAAGGTTCCGCCGCTCCGTAAGTAGGGTCTAGTAAGCCTGAACCTTGGTATTTAGTAATCTTGGGAAAACCTTAGAGAACCCCTCTCTACCTACAAAAAATATTATTCTTTCTTATCTCTTGGACGTACTTGATCCTTTCTAGTCACTTCTCGTTCCCCGTGGAAATCGATACCTCGAATACTCGGGTGAAAGCTACAACGGTACTTTCCGTGCGCTGCGGATTTATTCGCTACGCTAAAATTACCAACATTGCCCATGCAAAGAACCCAAGGGACGCAGCCGGGACTATAAATACCAGCACCCATCGCCTCCTCGTCTCATCCGCCCGGACGAACCAGCCATCTTCCCGAGCCTTCCTCTCTCCCACCGCCGCTGATGAGCGGAGCTAGGGTTTGTGACCGCGCCGCCGGATTTCGGTCTTGATCGCGCCCGCCGGCGTTTGCTAGAGGTAAGTGCCTTGTAGATCTCAGAGATTTCTTTGTCGTTTGATTCTAAATGAAGTCGATTTGGATCCGGATTTGAAGCTTTTCGATTTATATCGACCTTTGTTCATTTTCTTGAAATGTAGAACCGGTCGGGCGAGATGGATCGCCCGGCGCGTGGAGGACGCCGTGGTCGCGGTGGAGGTGCTACCGAGGGACGCGGCGGAGCCGCCGGCCGGCCGTGGTGCTGGTGGTGCGGGGCGGACCCATGCCCCTTGCAACAGAGGACCCCGTCATCCACATGGACCAGGAGTGGACCGCGTCGCAGTCCACCGACGACACCGCCCAGAGCTCGTGGATCTTTGGCGTCTTGTCGAAGGTTGTTGCCGGCCTGGAGGATGCCGGAGGTGGAACCGCACCCCATGCCTCGGGACCGATGAGGTAGTGGTATTCGAGAGCCACGCCGGGCGCGGTGCCGCATGCCACGGCGCACCCGTTCCTCCCGGAGCTCCTCGCCTACCACGGGCCCGGCCCCGCCACCGCCGCCGAACGCCATCCTCGACATCGCCATCTTCATCACTCTGCGTGAGTGCTTCCTCGGCATCCTCCCCAACCTCAACCCCGTGGAGGTACTTCTTCTATGTCGGCTTGAAGGGAGATTCGGGGTCGCGCATCACGGGCGGGGTGTATGTGAAGCTCCGGGGAACGGGCGGGCGGAGTTCCCGCCACGCCGCTACCATCCAACGTTGGCGACCGGTTCACGCGGTGGTTCTACCCGGCCGTGTCGGAGGTGCCGATACCGCCGATCCGACCCGTGTGCCGGTGAGGCGACCAAGCTGGAACGAGGAGCCTCCGGCCAACGATATGCAGCGGGTGATGGAACTAGTGGAGATGATTGACGATCTGCATGTGGACGGCATCGATATTGTGCACACCTTAGTGGAGCGGACACGACCACTCTAGCGGAGGGATCATCCGGGTTCCAAGACACCGGATCGAACGGCGGCACCCGTGAGTCGGGCCGGAGTGGGTCGCCAGAGGTGCGGAACCGAGTGTCCAAGATCCCGCCGACACCGGAGCGCCCCCACGATCCGTGTAGTATCCTCGCATAACGCCGGTAACCCCGCCGGATTGGTAAGTCTTGCTTGTATTGTATTGATTGATTGATGCGTAGACTTGTAGATTGTCAATGCACCCATTGCTATGCCTGTATGCAGATTCATGGCATGTCGCGCGGCCGAGCCCGACGTTTTCCGAGGAAGCTACCGCCAGCTTGGTCGCGCGCCCAGATGTCGCCGCCATCGCACCTACAAAGATCGAGGAGGAAGAGGGTGCAAAGAATCGAGGACCGGGCCAGCGGCAAGCGCCCCCTCGAGAACCCGACCTTGTCGGGGTCATCGGGAGAAAGGTGACGGCGGGACGGCCGTTCCGTCGTCACTAAGTCGAAGCTCGCCCCTCGGGCATCGTTATTTTGTCTGACGAAGAAGAAGATGCCCCTGTTGATTCTGCAGCATTTGTAAGTAATCTCCAGTGTTCTCGAGTCCCCGAGTAAAGTGTTGTAGATTGATTGTCGTCGTGTTGTATGCAGCAGTCTGGAGGGGAGAGAACACCGGGCATGCCCACCAGCCCTCATGGCGGTGTGTCGGCGCCGCATAGCGGAGGTGGCCGCAGCGGTGGCAGCTCTGGAGGCCGCATTCGCGGACTTCGCTTTGCCGATGTGTAAGTAGATTTTCTGCCGATCGTAATCATACACATTATCTATGTGAAGATGCTTGAGTGATGCTGTTTATGTAGGGGGCCTGTGACCGAGCCGGCGCAGCCGTTGGGCAGCGTAGATGCTCAGCAGCGTGACCAGCCGGTCGCTCCGCCGCTGCTTCAGGAGGTGCCTAGGCGACAGATGCCAACTGACGACGCTCCAGCACCGGTGGCGTCAAGACCTCAAGACCCCCTAGCCCTCAATCGGCCAGAGTCCCCCTTGGATTACATCCAAGTGGAGGGCGAGGACCGGGATATGGATGAGGGTTGGTACGAGAGGGGCGGAGGAGGGCGCCAGGAAGCAGAGGAGTGGCCTGACGTCGAAGAGGAGGACGAGCCAACTCGCCTTGCACGCCAGCTCGAAGAGGGAGCCAGCCGCCTGTGCGTAAGTATTTTGCAAATCATCATCATGCCTGCCCTTGGTATACGTAGTGTTGTAACCTCATGCTCTGGCGGCATATGCGAACCGAGGAGACCCGGCGGCGCAGAGAGGAACTTGAGGAGTGCCGAGAGGGCCCTACGGGAGGCCGACGGCGGCGGATGAGCTCTCCCAGAGCACGACCGCCTCGACGAGCGAGCGGAGCTCGGAGGCCGAGAGGACGCTTTTGTTGGCGGCAATGGCAAGACCAGTGGCGTGCCTTTGCGCGAGAGAGGGCGTCTCGGCCCGAGCGTGGCCGGAAGTCGAGCGCCCTCCGGTTGGAACGCTGAAGGCCGCCCAGCCACCGCCCGGCCGTAACACCGGACATGGAGACGCACGCGGCTACGCCGCCGCCGACCGCAAGCTCGCGCGAGGAAGAGCGTCGCGGAAGTTCTTTGACGGGAGGCGAGGGCACGTCGCGAAGCCCAGACCACCGCGTTCGGTGAGTTTCGTCACTTTGTCATTTCTTCGCTTGGTCGAACGATAAGGTCAGAGATCTTTGCAAAAGTAGTCATTAATAATGCAAATTACATTCTCGCTTCGATGATACCTTGTAGAGTATGAGTCGTCCATGGAGACCCTGCAGCAGCAACTTGTGCAGGCGAATGAGCAAATTGATGTGCTGCGCGAGGAGCTCCGGAATACCACTGCCGATCGTGACGGTATGTCCTCTGGTCGATGAACAAGTACCTGTGAGAAAGGTTAGAATAATGAAGTGTCTTGAACTTATCGCGTATTTTTTTGTCACCGGGCGAGCCGCCTCCGTGATGCGAGATACGAGAGTCGGAGGTCGAAGCGTGCGTTCTCTCGGAAGGGTCGCGACCGGAGCCTGTTGCAAGGCGTCGGGCCAGCCCTCAACGCCATCCATGGCTACGCGGTTGCGGGCTAATCCCGAGGAAGCGCCCCAACGCACGCCGTAACGTGGAGCGGCCGCAAAGACGGTGGCACGGGAGAATTTCATGGAGTTCACACGCCAGCGACCCGCGACATCGCTTCAACACGCCTCGGGTGGCGGCGCTCCCATTATCGCGTTGTGGAGTTTCACGGCGTCCGCCTAGGCTACGCGACACGGACAACGGAGGCCGCCGCTCAACTGCGCGCGGGGAGGCCGATGAGGCGCGACGCAGCGGCTGGCCGATGAGATGAACCCCCTCCCGTGAGTCGTCGAAGGTGAAGTCCTGGGTGAAGTTTGCCCTGTGCACAATATTTTATTTCCTTTGGCCATAGCAAGGAACTTTTAGGGTGAAAAAACAGTAAAAAACACGTGTTATTTAGCCGAGCCACGCCCGGATGTGGGTGGCATTAATAGCTAGTACTTTGTTTTTATTTCATAATCGTTTTAGCATGCATACGATTATAGTCGGCGATAATATGTTATCATGGAAGTCGTAGTTGAAAGGATGTCACCTATGGCGACGCCGCCCCTAGCCTTAACGCGCCGGTATAGCCGCAGCAAGGAGACACGATGCTCAGGCAAGCTATTGGGTTGTTCGACTACGCTAAGGAGCCAGCCACGGTCGTCGATCTATGCGGGGAGTACACGATCCACGCATCTTCGCGAAACGACCAAATGCGGGTGACTCTAGGGGTCCAAATGACTTTTAGAGTTTGGTCGAGCATGGAAATAAATTGTTATGTCGGTCGAAAGAAAATATAACCATGTCAACGAACTCAAAAACTTTATTAATCATGCGACAATGAAAAGTAAAAGATAATACAAGCCGGCTTATAGAGTCCCCGAAGTTACGGGGAAAAAGCGTCGTAGATGCTCGATGTTCGAGGAAGTCGGGGGGATAAACCCCTATCCCCTCACGGGCCGCCGCTAGGCCTTTCGGGCCGCCCGGGACGACAACGGCCCGAAGCCCTTGGGCGCCGAAGACCGCAATCATCTGGGATCACGGCCTAGGCGGGTCGCCAAGATAGTTTCCTTGTATAAGCTCTATCGTAATCACTAGATACTTTCCAATGATAACCGTCGGGATAGATCTTGTCGGACCGATTCGACACTGTAACCCCGCTCCCGAACATATACATGAATTTGGATAGATCTTGTCGGACCGGATTTGTGGTAACAATTGCTATATATATATATATATATATATATATATATATAGGGTGATACTATTGGGGGCCTCTAAAGCTTCCAATAGGTATTGGAAGCCCGCGGCAAGCTTCCCGGTCACAGCCCGACACGGCTGGGAGGTCTTGGCGCACGTGGGTGTTCACGCGGTCCCAACCAGCCCACCCAGCCCAACCACCCAGCCCAAGCAGACTGGATGCATATAATTCAGGTCGAAAATGCATACGAGTTTTTTGTTGTGACGATGCATACGAAGCAGTGGTTTGAGTGAATTTGAACCAGTTCTGTCGACGCATACAAACCTCCCCGCGAGCTGACTGTTCCACCTGACACAGGCTGACACAGGCTGACATATCGACACATGCTGACATGCGTGCATCCACTCGAATTTCTTCTGTTTTTTCACGATAATTCCTCAACGAAGCATCGGATTCAAAAACGGTTTTCACCATTGAACTCCTGACATTTTTGTGCATGATTCAAGCTCCATTTTGAATATTTTTTCAAAAATTTTGAAATTCAAAATTTTTTGCATGATTGGACGCATATATTCACTAGTCGGGATGCATATAAACGTTTTGGCGTCTGCATTGCATAGAAATTAGTGGTTGAGATGCATATATTAACTCGTCCGGATGCATATAAACGTTTTGGCATCGGCATTGCATAGAAATTTGTGGTTGAGATGCATATATTCACTAATTCGGATGCATATAAAATTTTTTGCGAGTGCATACCAACATGATATGCGCTCTCGTCATCTCCAAAATTTGAATCGCATATAGACGTTTTGGCATCGACATTGCATAGAAACTAGTGGTTGAGATGCATATATTCACTCGTCTGGATGCATATAAACATGGAGACATATTGTCTTCTCGAGAATTTGAATTTTGAATCATGACTCCGTTCCACGACAACGCCTCCAAAAAGTTGAAATGCGCGCATCCACTCCAATTTCTTCCGTTTTTTCACGATAATTCCTCAACGAAGCATCGGATTCAAAAATGGTTTTTACCATTGAACTCCCCGACACTTTTTGTGCACGATTCAAGCTCCATTTTGAATATTTTTTTTTTCAAAAATTTTAAAATTCAAAAATTTATGCATGATTGGATGCATATATTCAGTTGTCGAATGCACATATTCACTGCATCTGGTGTATGTAGTGCAAATTGGATGCTTAAGTGCAGATTGGATGCATATATTCAATCAAGCCGAACCGATTCAATCCAACCAAGCATTCCCGGGCGCATGCCCCACCGACCGTCCCAGCACATGCGTGGGGACAGCCCAAACCCTCACCACCCACCCGGCTGGTTTCAAAATGATTTGAAAACCCACCCAACAATTAAAAAAGAAAAAAGAAAACAAATCCCCTCCTTCCTCTAGTAGGGGGCATGATATTTTTTTCAAAAGAAAAATTAACCCAAAACTCATTGCCTAATAGAGGGCAATTTTTTTTTTATCTAAAGACAAAATTCCAAAACCCATTGCCTAATAGGGGCATGATCTTTTTCAAAATAAAAATAACCCAACTACCATTGCCTAATAGGGGCAAACTTTTAAATCTACAGATAAAAACGCCTAAAACCCATTGCATACGAAATTATGCATTGTATCTGATTACACATATGCATTGTCTAGTAGGGGCATGATATTTTTTTGAAAGAAAAATTCACCCAAAACACATTGCCTAAATAGGGGGCATGATATTTTTTCAAAAGAAAAAATAACCCAAAACTCATTGCCTAATAGGGGCATGGTATTTTTTCAAAGGAAAAATAACCCAAAACCCATTACCTAATAGGGGGCAATCTTTTTATCTAAAGACAAAAATACCAAACACATTGCCTAATAGGGGCATGATCTTTCTTTTTAAAAATAAAAATAACCCAACTACCATTGCCTAATAGGGGGCAAACTTTTAAATCTAAAGAAAAAAGGCCTAAAACCCATTGCATATGTAATTAATACGCGATATGAAACCTATGTCAAATGGTATATGACTAGAACCAAGAAAAACTTACCACAAAACCCATTTCCTAGTTGGGGGCATGATTTTCAAAAAAACATTGCCTGGTAGGGGCATGCATTTAAAAAGACACTTGCCCCAAAACCCATTGACTAGTAGGGGACATGCTTTTCAAAAGACACTTTCAAAGGGGGCATGCTTTTCAAAAGACACTTTCAAAAACCCGTTGCCTGTTAGGAGGTGCTTGGTATAAGTAGTTGGTATGCAAAGATAGCCTAGTGGATGCATATGAACCTTTATTACCACGCATATTTAACCTATGTCAAATAATATATGACTAGAACCAAGGGACACTTGCCTCAAAACCCATTGCCTAGTAGGGGGGTATGCTTTTTAAAAAGACAATTGCCCCAAAAACCCATTGCCTAATAGGGGCATGCTTTTTTAAAAAAAACACATCCCCTAAAGAACATTGCCCGGGAGGGGGCATGTATTTAAAACGACACTTGCCCCAAAACACATTGCCTAATAGGGGCATGATATTTTTTTAAAATAAAAAATAACCCAACTACCATTGCCGAATAGGGGGCAAACCTTTAAATCTAAAGGAAAAAAAAGGCCTAAAACCTATTGCATACGTAATTATGCATTGTATCTGATTACACATATGCATTATCTAGTAGGGGCATGATATTTTTAAAAAAAAAAAATAACCCAAAACCCATTGCCTAATAGGGGGCATGATATTTTTCAAAAAGAAAAAATAACTCAAAACCCATTTCTAATGGGGGGGCAATCTTTTTTATCTAAAGATAAATTTCCAAACCCCATGCGTTGGAGACATTTCATCTTCTCCAAAATTTAAATTTTGAATCATAGCTCATTATTGCACATGATGAGCGGTGCATACGGATCATATAATCACATTCCATTGCATATGAAGCATACAAATTAAGGTGTAGGTGCATACAAGCATAAAAATGAGCAATGCATACAGATCAAATAATCACAATCCATTACACATGAAGTATATAAATTAAGGTGGAGGTGCATACAAGCATAAAAATTAATTGAAAAATAGTGCATACGGATCAAATAATCACAATCCATTGCACATGCTTATTGTCGTCTCCCACTAGTATCATGCATACAAATCCATCACACTATGCATATAAATTCATCACACGAACATACAAACAAATCACACACAAACATACATGATGTTTCCGCGTCGCCGTTGTCATCGTGCCCTACACGCCCATGCCCGGCCATCATGATTCTCTGCTCGTCTACGCCGCCGCCGCCTGTCGTGCCGGTACACCATGCATCGTTGTCTCCTTGGCCTGCACGCCCACACCACCGGTGCCGGTCGCCACCACTGCTGCGATGTATGTGCCATGTTCCTAATCTGCAAAAAAAATATTTTTTATCTCTTAGTTTCCACCATGCATACAAACCGCGTAAAACACACCATGTTGGAGCTAAAAATGTATGGAAACATGCATACAAACGTGTATAGAAAAATCACAAGCATTTAGATAATTGTTTCAAAATACAAAAGCCTACAAAAAACCACCTATGGACTCATGGAGCTCGCAAAAATTCAAGATTGGGCCTATTTTCATGCAAAGTTCAAGACTGAACTTCACTTTGTACATTTAAATTTCGAGAACCGACCTTACATTTAGAAAGAAAACTCATTTGACGTAATATAAAAGTGAAGCACCCCGGTGCATATGAGATATACCGATTAATGGATACGGACAGAACATGAATCTCGGCATGTTACAACTTGATTGAAAAAAGAAGAACATGGAAGATTGGCCACGACCATGTGCTCGTGATTCGCGCTCGGCGTGCAGCTGGATGCATACAAACACATCAAAAGAATTCATACAAAATCGAGAGGCGGACAAAGAACAAAATCGAGAAGAAAAACTAGCCAGCCTACGTACTCGTTTCATGAGACGCCGAACAGATCGATCATGGTGGGAGCGGCTGCCGAGACAAGATTGCTCCCGCGCCGCTTGTGACCGGATCGAGCGGGCTCTCGTCACCTTCCTCGCCGCCGCCTACTTGACCATCGATCCGGAAAGGAAGTGTGGATCTCCCGACGCCACCGAGGGTCACGGCGGGTGGAGCTTATGGGGAAGCGGCACCGCCGGCCGTGGATGACACGTCGGGAAGCCACATGCTCGTTCCCTTCTGGAGCTTGAAAGGAAACACCACCGCCGCCGCCACGGTATCTCGCCGAGGGAACGAGCGTTCTTCCACCAAACCGCATAAGATTCAAAGAATAAAAGCTAAAAATAGTAAATAAAAAAGCTAAAAATAGTGAAACCAATTGCTTGCTTGCATACCGCCCACGAGCTTGCCGCCGGCCCAGCCATACCAGGGCGCGAGCATGCAGGAGATCCGGTGCCGCACACCCGTGTGCCTTTGTCCCGCGCCGCCGGTCCAAGGGGCGGGCTTCGGGCGCCGCCGCCGCCCGGAAGGGGCACCAAAGACCGGATCTGGCTCCAAAGTGGTGAGGGGACGTCGCGCCGGGGGGAAGAGCCGCCGACATCGAGTCGACGGGCTCCACGGCGCGGCAGCCAGGATGTCGGAGGTGGTGAGGGGGTGTGCTTCCGGCGAAAGGTGGCGGTCAGCCAGTGGATGGGTGGTGGGTTGGGTCTAGGGTTTGTGAGCATATATATGGCCCGGGAAGGGTGGGCTCAGTGGGCCGGCCGGGCAAGTGGTTGGTTTGTACTGAACCCGGTTTGGTGCAAACAGAAAATGCGATTTGGGCTCCGTGCTTCCCAGGCTATTGGAAGCCCTAAGCTCCTAATAGTATATATATATATATATATACCCGAGAGTAGTTACACCCATTTTCAAAAACCGTATTGTGTATGTGTTCATACTTGTTTATCGGTTTGAATATGTTTAGATACTCATATTAAGATACTTTTAGATCTTATTACACACAAAAATTTCGAAGGAACCTATATTTTTCAATATATTACATAAAATGTCACTACTGTTGTATATAAAAAAGTATATCCATATACTCAACGTATGAATGCATACTTAACATATATACCATCATAGATGGTTTAGTATGATCATACACTTCATCCACATGCACTTCGTTCGGTCATATATACCACAAATCTTGAGATATACATATGGGTGTAACTACGCCTAGGGTGTAGAAAAATTTAAGTAGCTTGCTAGAATTGTGTAGTATGATTTAGTTTGCTCATCTAGTTAGTTAAGTAGTGATATAGCAATTGTGTGAATTAGAGATTGTAAATCCTAGAATTTTTATTAGGTAGTTTGCCGACAAGTAGAGCTAGAGCAAACACTTTTACGCTTTATTATTGTCTTACAATTTGTTCTAGTGTTTTTGTAGAAATTTTATTAGGCTATTCACCCCTCTCTAGCTATTTAGCACCTTTCATCATCCTTGGACACAACCTGGGCTATGCTTGCGAAGGAAGAAGTCATGCAAGAACCATTCACAAAAAGAAGACGGTGCATGGGAAGGGGAAGACCGCGGGGAAACTCCCGATCTTGCGGTGAAAGATTGCGCCGTATTTGCATGGAAGTAGAGGGGATTTTGTAATTGACAAAAAGATTGGAAAGCAAGATAGGAAGTTGGAGATAAGTTTTCTCATTTTTTTTCAAAAAACTAAGGATGGGGAAGAGAAATGCCAAATTGTGAGAGATGCTCGAGGTCGAAAGCATCTCCGAACAATTTCTTTTTGAAATTTATTGAATGAGAGGAACATGGGACCTGTGGGAGCAAAAGCAAAAAATAAGGCTAGCTCTAATTTAGACTCTCCGCACGACCATGCCGCTTTTTATTAAAATACATATTATATTTTGTTTTAGGCAACAACGCTAATAGTTGGCTTGTTGTGCCTACAAGATAAGTTTTCCCATTGGTTTTGGCTTACGGCCCAAATAGTCACTACAGTGTAAATGGGAAAAAAGAAAAACCAGACCTAATGCATACGTTCACATAAAAAGCAAATGTATTAAAGAAAAGTAAACATCCTAGCACGAAGAAGAATACATTTGAATTTTCAATTTTCTAGTTTCTAGTGCACGACACTATATACATCTTCTAGTTAATAAGAAAGCACACATTTGCATACAAGGCCGCATCTTGCTTCTTCCATACATAGCTTGTGACCCGCATGTTAAAGAAGAGGTTGACATATGTCATCTACTACTCCTATAAAGATAAACCCTACTAAGGTATTTCTCTCAACATGCAAGCTATCTACATCTACAATCCACTAGAAGTTGCAATTATAGCCCACTAGCAAATGTAGTTATGATAGTTTCTCTTCATCTACTAACATGAATTTAGTTGTCCACAATAATGTGTCACTAAAATTAATTGAAGATAGTTTCATTCATAGAACTACGAGATAAAAATAGTCTAATTTATTTTTAAAAATTATTTGTAATCCCCAAGAACAACGGGGGTATTCACCTAGTACAAGAAAGAAAAAAGAGGATATTCTTGGAGCCTCTATTGGTGATGAGCATGTCATTGTTGATAATGTTGTAGTGCATTGCATTTTAAGCAATTTAAGTCAATCGTTTAGGCAACAATTTCTTCCCAAATAGGAAAATGCACTCTAAATATGCAAGTATAGTATATATGTTCATTTGCAAACTAAAGCCCCACCCTCCCCTTTTATTTGGAAAAACAAACATATCAAATAGAGACAAGATGATAATGTAAAAATCTAGTTTTGTACAAAAGGCAGACTAGTTTAATGGTTGAACAAAAAATGATCAACAAAATAGTAAAAAAGGAAAATAATAAGAATGATCTATCAATGGATTGCATTTTCTTAGGCAATTTAAGTGTTAATTATTATGCAACAATGTCTTGGTAAATAGGCGATTTATGAATTTAAAAAAAAAGCAAGTGTCTACGTTCATTTTGCAACCCAAGTCGTACCCCCTAGTTTATTCGGAAAAAACAAAGCAAACATAGGGAAAGATAATAATGTCAAAAACTAGTTTTGTATAAAAGGCATGCTACTTTGATGACTGAACATAAACGATCTACCACAACAATAGAAAATAAAATGTTAATGAATTGCATTTTCTTGCATTGCGTTTGGATGTTGGCATTGGAGCAAATTCGAATTGGAATTTTTTGCCACCAATGCCACCGATTTGGATGTCAAAGGAATTGGGAAACGGAATCACCGGCAAATACCGTAGCGACATTCCCTCTACTTGCACGCAACTCCCCATGATTTGGGAGGCTCCGCCCTCGGTATTAAGGCCACATTCTCTCCCCTCGTCGCCTCGAAGAAAAAAATCCCACCGACTTCCCTCCGCCCTTCGACCGCTAGCGGACCCACGCCGCCCCGCCCTTCCCCGACGCTAGCGCTGCTGCCCCATCTTCAACCACCACCGCCCTCATCCTCTTCGTGGGTCGCCCCAACTCCTCCTCGCGGGCGCGCCTCCTCACTCCCTTGCGACCGGAGTGCGGCCACCCTCTCCTTCCTCATTGTCCGTGTTGTCGCCCCATCTTTCTTCCTCCTTGTGAGCTCGAGGCGAGGGAGAAGAGGGGAGAGAGGACAACCGTGAGGGGCGGCACGTGGCTAGGGGCCAAACGAAGATGCATGGCGGTCGTCGGACGACGCCGGGCGAGGATGCGCGGGCTAATCGAAGGGATGGGTGGTCGGGTGAGGATGCGCCGTAGGGATGTGGGTGGCCTTAACAATTCAATTTCCATACATCCAAATAGAAAATGAATTGGGTTGTCGTCTCCAGGATTCCAAAACGCAATACAATGGACATCCAAACAAATGTAATTTGAATTGTGGCCATTTCAATGCTATGGCTGATTTGGTATTGAAACTAATTGAATGCCATGGCCTCCAATATCTAGAACCAAACGGAGCCTTAGATAATTTAAGTATTAATCGTTAGGCAACAATGTCTTCTCGTATTGTAAAACAAAACAAGTAAAGAGTCTATATTCATTTGTAGTCCCGCAGTTCAACCCTACATTTTATTTGGAAAAGGAAGATCAAACATAGGCACAAATGCAAATCAAAAACAGAGGAACTTACAACATCGATTTTCTTCGACATCGCCGATTAGTATTTAAAACCGCTATTTAGCTCCTAAGGTTCTAAATAATATTAAGAGCCAGCCAACCAATCTCTAGCAATGGTAAAAAAATCTCCACAACATTAAATATCCTAAAGCGGTGGTTGTTGCGTGGCAGGTCGGGCACTAAATCTCCCCGCAAACCGTAAAAGTCATTTTTGGAAGAGTAAATCACCAAGACATTTTGACCCTAGCTAATTGGCACAATAGAAAAAGGCCACCATGGTCATTTCGGGTTTATCAACGCTAATGTGTAGTAGGTTTCGACTACCCTAGAGGTCCGAGATGGGCAAATAGCCACTAGCGGTGTAGCCCATCACCTTCGAGGGATAATGGATCCCTTCAAGGAATTAATCCCTAGCGTGGGTGGTCCTTGCGAGTTGCAACCGATCGTGGTGTAGCCCCGTAGCGCGGAGATGAGCTTGGCCTTGGCGAGCTATGTCGGTTTCACCCTCTCACATCCGTAGGGAGGGACAAAACCGATTATTATGACCCTATTTGGGTACTCTAACTTAGTTAGAGTTAGGTTAGTTTCTAACTATAGCTCAAGCCCTAAACTAACTCTAGCACTAGAGGTCTTTTCGATGGAAGGGTTAGATTGACATTAAATATCTTTGTCCAATCATTTGGTGTGGGTGGAGGGAGAAAGAAAATACACTTTTTAGTGGACCCAATCTGAACTAACTCTAATTAGCACCTCTGTTTGGATCCTTTAGGGCTAGTTGAGCTCCAACTAGCTCAAACTAACTCTAACCCATGGATCCAAACAAGGCCAATGTTCAAGCATGTGGAGTACCAACCATGAGCATCTCTAACAAATTGCCCAACAATTTTGTCCCAATATCCATGAGTTTAGCAACTCCCAAAACGGTATTGGAATGGAAAAAATATCAATCTCCAACAAAGGCCCAATACTTGACTTCCAAAAACCAAATTTGGGACCACACCGGAACAATTAGTTGTCATGGTAGTTGATCCGGGCCACGGCGACTTCTTCCTCTCCTCGATCGTGGCGACTTCTTCCTCCTACGTCATCGTCCGGGGCTTTAGGACTTGTTTTTGTTTGTTAGGGCTTCATCGCCCCGGCTTCTTGGTAAAATGCATATGCAAAAAGAGGATCGGAGACTTAAAATACAATAATAATCACAATAGATTTTTCGTGGTAAACCGGAGACTGCATCGGGTTTTGATGGGCGTCCGACACCGCCTCCCCCCGCCTTGGTCCTCACGAGTCACCACGGAGGTGGATCGGTTTCTGCCGGCGCGCCGCCGAAGATGTTTCGGCCGCTCCGCCTCGCCTCGGCATCGCCGGCGTATGGCGCGATCGTTCAATGACCGACCCGGTGTCCACGAGGGTAGGGTGGGAAACCCCACTACCGGCGGCGAACAACACATGTCGAGGGCCATGGCGGCAACCTTCTCATCCTTGGGACAGGTATGCCGTGGGCTCCGTAAACCCCGCCAATGCGTGATGGTGAAGTCTTCGCGTTCACGAGAGGCGGGCGCGTAAGGCGATTGGCGTGGGATACGCGATCGCCGATCCTACTTATATTTACACATAGGAAAGGATTTTTCCAAGTGGCCAAAGAATAGGAGCAATTATTAGGTACTTGTTGGAACAATGTTTTTCATCATTTTCCTAAAAAACTAGGATTGGAAGGGGTTTTTGACAAAGCAGATGGAAGGTTATATAAGGCACCATTAGAGTTGCTCTAAAGATGACAAATAGTAGATACCATATCATATCGTATCGTATCGTATCGTATCGTATCGATCGTATCGTATCGTATCGTATCGTGATCGTATCGTATAAATGATCGTATCGTATCGCATCGTGATCGTATCGCATCGTATCATAAGGGTGTGTTTGGTTTGCCTTCCGTGTCTAACCCGTCTATCTCATCTTAGCCCGATAGTATCGTATCGTATCGTATCGTATCGTATCGTATCGTATCATATCGTATACGCTCATAAGGGTGTGTTTGGTTTGCCTTCCGTGTCTAACCCGTCTATCTCATCTTAGCCCGGATAGAGTTGGCTGAATTCAAGGAAGAAGTGAGTCCATTTGTTTGGTTTTTGTATGTATTATGTTAGCTTTGGCTAGGATTGGATGTGTTTGGTTGCACGGATCATTTTGGTATGATCACCTCTTCTCCGGTTTGGTTAGTTTACCCTACCGGACATTTCATCGAATATGTCGGCGCATGCGTCTTGGAACTCGTTCTCTGGTGGATTCGATGCGCGACCGGTGAGCACGCAACTTGCGGGCCGCCGCCTCGACCAGAAGCACCACACAACACAACGCAGCTTGCGGTCGCCGCTTCGCGACCGAGGAAGCACCACGCAAAGACAAGGAAGGCGGTGAGCGGGCAAGCAAAGATGAGCACGGAACACGCTTCAATCGGTCGGTGAAGTCATGGGAATAGGATGATAATTGCTAATTCACGAATCTTGGGAATAGGATTAGCGGATGATAGCATCTCCCATTTTCCTTTTTTGCCTTTTGACATTACTACTAGTAGATGTCCATAAAAAGATAAGTACACAATGATCGAATAGGAACGTAGGGGGATGAACCCCTATCCCCTCACGGGTTACTTTGGGTTAGGCCTCTCGGGCCGGCCGTGGCGCTATTGAAGCCCTTGGCGTTAGAAGACCGCAATTATCGGGAGATCACGGCCTAAACTTGGTCGCCAAGATAGTTTCCAAGATAGCTCAATCATAATCACTATATACTTTCCTATTGTAACCGTCGGAGGATAGCTCTTGTCGGACCGGATCCGACACCGTAACCCCTCGCCTCCTCGGACTATATAAGGTGAGCGAGGATCCCCAGGGACGATCTCGATTCTCAATCAATCAATACAACTAAGCGGGGCGTAGGTTTTACGCCATCAAGGCGCCGAAACCGGTAAAACCCGCGGTGTTTTGTCCTTCGCCGTTCTCGCTTAACGCGTCGTTAGCCGTCACAGCACATCCTAACCGCTCAATCTACTAGAAGGGCATACCCGGCTAGACTATCGGCCGTGAACCGATTTAGTTGGCGCGCGGTAGAGGTGTGTGCCGCGACGCCATGGCTAACAAGATGGTGATCTTCCCGACTCCATGGCGGTCGCACGATGGAAGACATCAATTCGGGGCCTTCGCTGGAACAACAATGGCGCCACGCTGGCGCCCGCGACTGCGGCCGATTCGTATCCAATCTATGCCGGCATTTGCTACTTGACGCCGGCCCCACATCAGCTTCTTCGGGGGGCCGGCCGGACTCCGGATTAGGCTCACCCATCCGTTCGTCGTGCCGCATATCGCAAGGGCGCCGTCCACGACATTCGACAATCTATTTCGGCGACCGACAAGCTCAAGATCGGTATGAGTGAGTCTTCCCCTTTGCTGATTCGACCATGTCGCTCTCTCAACGAGAACAACATCGACCACGACACGGGCTGCCCGACACTCCTCCCGAGGGAGAAACAGACTGGTCGAGGGCCATCTTCCCCTCGACGGTCCGGGTGATCACTTCAACTCCCGAGGCCGGGTTGTCCACTTCTCATCATCGCGGTGGACAAGCGCTGGGCTGCGGGACTGGTTGGAGGACCGCCCCGACCTACGACTTCATCGACGCACCTACGCATCGCGAAGGTGCCTCGCCGACAACGCCAGCGACCACATCTCGTGCATGGCTAAGCTCTCCCGATCCTCTGGAGGGCGAGGAGGGAGGAGGAGGAGAGTACCTTAGCTCCGTGATGGCCGTATTCACCTCGACCGGCCCGACGCCACTACTACCGTGCTCCAGACCCGATGGAGCGGAGATCGTTTCCCACTCCCCGGCTGTTCGACCGAGGGTGCCGCTCCCGGGGACCTGCGGGCGGAGGGATCTTAGTCGGCCGAGGACCGGGCGCCTTTTGAGGGGGAAAACCGAGGAGCTCCGTGCTGCCCGGGAGGGGGACGCAACGCCGATCGAGCGCTGCCGGCAACGGAGCAAAGACGCCGGCCGCTTAGGCTCGGCCCGCCGGTACTGCCGGGTTTCCCTTGCTAGTCTGGGACTCTCGAATCTACAGCTTTAGTTCGACGCTGCGGCGTGTGAATCCCGGTTCACAAGACGCCGTAATCGTAACACGCCACGGGCGGCGCTTCCTCCTCACAAGGGAGAACGCACAATAGATGACGCCCGGGGATACATCTACGCCACCCACGCCGCCTCAACCTAGTCTCTTCGCACCGGGTGACCACGCCGGTTATCCCGCAGGCGCCATCGCCGAGGAGTCGAACACCCAAGGCGCAGGAAGAGGCGCCCTCCATTCCAAGGGGCAAACCATCCAGCAACGCGACAAAGGCACCCGCGCAGCACACGCCCCTACGGACAAAAACACGTGCCAAGACGGCCGCAGCGGGCAGGGTAGTGCACGGTGCTTCTAGCCGGCGGCGCGGGTGGACAACCACCGAAAGGCCCCGCCGGGATGAAACCGGCGTCCCCTCGACCTCGTAGAAAAGATCGAGATTGCCCGAGATGCTCGCTGCGATCACCGCCGGCCAAGAAGCTCGCGAAGATGCCGAGATTCAACGGCGATGAAGAGTACAACATCTTTGTATGGGAACCCAACGGGAACCTCACGATCACTACGATCCGCCCTACCACCCGGATCTCCAGCCGGGTCCGATGGCCTCGGGCTTCAAAGGCACTAACGCCCCTCGAAGTACTTTCGACGACCAAGATCCCGAGGCTGGGTCATGATTTACTTAGATCGCGAATCGACGGCCGGAGGCGGGGAGGACGTTATGGCGAACTACTTCCCCGATCGGCCTCGACCCGGTGACCCAATCGGCCCCTCGCCCTCCCGGAAGGAGACTATGCGACGCGGGCAAGACGCCAAGGATATCTTCATCGGCACCTACAAGTCCACGTGTAAACAATGGGTACAAAGTACGACACGACCGGAGAGGTTGCACCCCGCACAACGAGCCACTCCGGGAGTACATCCGCCATTTTTTCGAGGTGCGCTCGACGATCCCGGATATCACCGACGAGGAGTGCGTCGGCGCATTCACCAAGGGCCTTGTCTCCAATGGTAACGCCAAGAGCCCAAGAGCCGCGGAAGAAGCTCCACAGTCCAAAATCACAACCATGTCCAAACTGCCGGATGTGGGCAGAGGTTCGCAGGGCAAGATGAGGCGAAAGCACGTCTTCCACAAAGATTACGGCTACTACGCGGCCGAGATATTCCCCCACGCGATGCTCCCCCGTGGCGATAGCGGCAGCGACGAAGGCCACGATAACCGGGCCGCCGACGACTCCCGCGACGTGAGTCGCGGGGAAGAAGTGGTCGCGGCAACTATCACGAGCGCCATCGTGATTGGAACCGTTTCGGGGAGGTGGCATCAACAACGCCAAGACCGTGGTAAGAAGAAGACGCTCAACCGGGCGAGATCCGGATCCAAAAGCTTTACACGGCAAGTGCCCCCGACACCGGACTTGAACCATAGTTCGAAGGGGAGTGTCGGCACTTCAATGCCGAAAAGTATGAGAGCGAACGCAAAAAGCTCAAGATTACCGACGATTTGCCGTAGGAAGCGCCTCAAGGTTGTCCGTAACAACCGTGAGGGAGGACCCTCGACGAGGACGCCGATCCTGTGCACCGCCATCGCGTTTAAGACGGCACCATTCACATGATCATGGGCGACACTACGGCCATCAGGTGGGGCAGATCGCAAGATCTCCCTCGTCAGAATGTCCCGACCGGCCAATGACTTCAATGGGGGTCACGGACCCGATATGGCCTACCTTCTCCGATCTGAACTCGATGAAGGCATTGGACATTACAAAGGACGACCTCAAGCCATACGAGCACCCATTCGGGAATCCTCCCCGAGAGTCGCCAACCCCCTCTGCAGGTGACACTGCGGTGCGATTCGGTGACGCCGGCACCATCGCATCCAAGACATGAATTTTCGTCGTGCTGCCGACTTCGAGTCATCGTATCATGCCATCATGGGCGGCCCGATTGACCAAAGCTCATGGCGGTCCCGCGACTACGGCTACCTCGGCCCCTCAAGATCCCCACCGAGAAGGGGTCCTCACAAGGTGGCCAACGTACACATGGCCTATGTCCGCGAAAAGGAGGAGGGCCTCGACAAGCGGGGAGTTCATCCCTCCTCGATATATACGACAGAGGAGGTCATCAAGAACGCCAAGAAGCTAAACCCCCTCGACCTCGAGATACCTAAGGAGGAGCGACAAAGAAGACCACCAAGCCGCCGGACACTAAAGACATCCACCTGGGTGGAGGGTGATGCGTCCAAGACGACCAAGATAGGCGTGGAACCTTGACCCAAATAGGAAGACGCGTCGTCCGGGTTCGAGGGATAACTTGAGCATTTTCGCGGAAACCCCGTTGATATGCCCGGAGTACCCGGAGGCGGATCGAGCACCACCTACGTGTCAAGCCGACGGCCAAGCCGTGCGCGCCAAAAATACGCCGCTTTAATAAAGAAAATCTGCCGCCATTAAAGCGAAGTAACTAGATTGTTAGGCGGCTTTATTCGCGAAGTGTATCATCCGCATCGGGTAGCTAACCCGTTCTTGTAAGAAAGAAGAATAATGAATGGAGGATGTGCGTTGATTATACCGATCTCAATAGGGCTTGCCCTAAAGACCCTTTTTGGTCTCCCGCAGACGACAAAGGTTGTCGACTCCCACTATGTAAAAAAAAGGCCTCTACAAATGCTGTTGAGGGCTTTCAGTATGCGCGCGGCGCGCTTCGCCCATTAGGGTCTCTAAATGTCCGACTTTTACGCACTCGTCCGGTAGCGAAGCCGCCTCAGAATAAAGCTTTTTAATACGACGGGATTTCGCGGCATCTCAAACTTCCCCGCCCTGTAGTGAGCCCTTGTTACACACACGCCGCGGAACATCTGCGGTCCCGGGATTTGCTCGACCGTGGGTCTGGCGCATTCTACGCGCATGATTTCCTAAGATGCGATCGTACCTCCGAAACGCCACGCACCGCTGCATCGAATCGACCGTATCGCTGGCCCAAAAGTAGTGACGCCCCGTTAGCAACATACGATCAGAAGCTTTGATCGCACGCATCATTTTACAAAACTCAAGGCTCAGAATAATGACCGCGATGTCGACGCTGCGGCGCTGCACTATACGCCCAGAATCGTACACTAGCGCACGCCCGCCCGCTGAACCGCTCGTAAAGCATTAGTAAAATACGCACTGCGGCGGACTATAACCGACTGAATACGGGCGATACTGCACATACGCCAAAAACCCATGTCTGTGGTTTTCGCTTCATTTACGTACGCAGTGTAGATTGCATGTCCGTGAAGTTCCTCAACCCTTTTTTACAGACGCTCATTTTGTCCGCCACGCATGTAGCTTTTCGCTTAGTTTACTGACGTGGTTTTTTTTCGATCAGAATCGTTCCGCATTTTCGACGACGCCAGCAGTATGCTCGACCGTAGCTACCCCGGAAATTACAGATGCGTGTCCCTTTCGCGCGGTTAATGCGCCGAGGTTTCTATTTCGTGACGCTGCTTACAGGTGCTCTACGTAAACCCGACACCGAGACTACGTGACGGTGGTTCACGTGACGATCGGAAACACCCGTGCGCTAATAATTTAGATATTACGCACGGATTCACACTACGTAAACTATTCCAAAACCCACGACGCCGTTAGCCGCGGTGGTCTATACTTATTCGCTTATTACAGACAAAGTTAAGATGGGTCCGTGATGTGTCGAGACTAGAGACGCATACGTGTATTGGACACAAACAAATATATACTACCCTACGCAAAGATGGAAAATTCATGTGTATTTCTTAAAATTCATGTGTATCTCTCGAAAAATTCATGTGTATCTCGAATGTTCTTCACACGCATACCCAGCTTGTTCAGTGGCACGCCACAACGCATTGTTCACAACACAAATAACACGCTTCAAATGCATGTATCCACCGATCGTCATGCAAAGAAGGGAAACGTAAGGAACTCACGGTTCACTTAAACGAATACCGCTTCGTGGTCGATGATCTCTTCCATAACAAACTTGGCGATCTCCTCTCTAATATCCTCCAAATTAATCAATTTCCGCACAAATCGAAATCCTAATACAAAGAAAGGTAGGCATAAGTGTTCGTTGTACACATGGTCTTTATTGCCAAACAAAGGTAGGCACATGATGGAGCCGCACTTCGAAAGTTACCTCGCGGACGGGTCCAGATGAACTTGTTTCATCGCAGCCGTGAAGTGGTGGGTCGTGTAGAACCCACATGTCTTTTTTCATCGGGCGGCATCGCACCGCAAACATATGAAACATAGTGGTTATTCATCGAATGGAAACACGCACGAGTGCGTAACTCCAAGTGAAGCACTACTTACATCAGACATTCTTGTTTGGACCTCCATGCTTCTTGCCCGAAACATGCTTGTTTGGACCTTGCCGCCCCGCCGTTGAGCCACGCCGCATTCTCAGCCTGCACTCCGAGAGGCACTCGGACATTCTTGTCATGCGAGCCACTCCCCCGCATTCTCACTCCCTACCACTGCGAGGCACTCGGTCATCCTTGCCTTGCGAGCCGCTTCCACATCGTTAGCCGATGCACCCGCAAGGCACTCGACCGAATCATTGGCATGCGAAGCGAAGTCGCCGCGATTCCCATCCATTGCAGTACCGAGAGGGACTCGATCATTGCCGCCATTTCCATTTAAGTCGCTGCGGTCATATAGTCCTTTAGATTGACTTTCATTGAGGCGCGTAAGTAGGCACGGGGAGGTTTTGGGGCGGTAAAAGAAGAGAGCTTTAGGAATGCTACAAAGAAGACGGGCTCGCTCCACTAGATCGCCTTACACATAGCTCGCCCAAGAGTTTTAATCTCGCCCTCGGTCGGGGATCCAAGAGTGTAGCCTCAAAACCAGGAGTTACATGATCAATAAAAACAATAGAATGTCCTTCCAAAGATTGGTTGACCTTTAAGATGTAGTTGATTCGGTATACCATTCCCTTGCTACCTCAACCGTGATAACCTCGAAGCTTCTTCACCGCAAGGGTACATGGTGCCGACGTGGAAAGTATCTCAATCGGCAAAGATCCGCCGACCGGCTTCAAAGACGCAAATGCTTCTTCACACCACCTACACGGCTAGGGGTGTGGGCGTGCGCTGAACCATGTCCTCCCGATTCCAACGCCGCCACCTTAGCCGTGAGCTCATCTAGTTGAGGTCCAAACTCTTCTCTATATGCTTTGGCCAACGCACCTGGGGAGACTTCCTCTTTTCTGCGTACATGTCGGCACAAGCCGCCAAAACTTCCAACCTACCATACTAGACATACCACGCACACGCAATCGCCTCGGGGTGCCTGTGACCTCTCGTGGAGCATATCTCTTCCCCTTACACCAGTGCCCTCAGAAGAAGCACTCCGGTCTTCTAAAACCTTCTTATAAAGACCGAGACTCTTCACCGACCAAACAATTGCAGCCTTATTACCCGACACACGCCAGAGATCGCACCTGCACGCAAAAAAAATGTCGAGCGGTTCACCGGAAATTCATGCCAAGGATTCTTGATGCTATTGTGGAGTAAGTAAGTGTCCTCCTTCTCCCACACTTCGAACTTTGCCTCATAACCTCCCCGTACCCGTAAAGCAAAGGGTCATGCTTTGTTCTTCTCCCTAAGCCGCTTGTATCTCTCACTTGTTGCCTGCCTCTTTGCCGCTCTTCTCGCTTCAACAAAAGCCGCCCAATCGCCCTTGGTGATGTATGGGTGCTTCACCGTGGCATCCAACCCCTTCATGACGTAATTCCGCACTAGATCGCTTTTGAAGGTCCTAAAACTTTTGCCTACCGACTACCTCGCCTTCATATATATATATGGGCTCTTAAGTTGCCTACAAACCCAATGAATTTCGGACACAGTTCTCAAATAACAATTCCTTTGTTGCAACGCTTTAAGGAAGAGGTTGTAATATGTGAGCAAGGGGACCTTTTTGTCTAGCAATCACACCAAAAGAAGTCTCTTCATTCTTAGCATGGCCACCTTCTTAGTGGAAACCCGCTAAGCTTGAGCCGTATCAAAGGACAACTATCTTGCCTTCGGACATCAAAAGATTTAGGTTACACAGAGAAGTCACCATCAGCACTAGCATTATGGATGATGTTGACAAGAAAAAGCTAACAATAAGTAGGGTTTATATATCACATAGTTCTAACTTTATAAGCTTTAGGACTTGTTTTACCATTTTCGAAAGGCCATCAACAATCCCAAAGACACACCCACAAAAGTTTTTCACCCGGTAGTTCTAGGGGCGAGGAAAAGGTGCATCGCCATTGTTCTATCTTGAGCACATATATTCATCTCTATAAGTAAAATAAGGACTACACAGCAAGGAGTTGCAAATTTCCTATGACAAAACCACATAGATAACAACATTATAGTAACACTCATGGCCAAGTTCAAGATCTACAACCAAAAAATATCCATGTGAGGATAAAATTATACGCTCAATTTAGCAGAATAGGCTTTCTTATGAGGACTAAACAAACCACCGAGGCATCTAGAAAAAAAAAAAATGTCGAAAAATTGGAAAGGAAGCCGTAAATGTGTTGGTTGTAATATGAATGAGACCATCCAACACCTTTTCCTAGATTGTCCGTATTCGAAAATGGTATGGAGGATCATCTTTTTATGCCATCGCCTAAATGGCCTTAGATCTATATAAGCCATATGTTTGGTACATGGCTTACTAATCGTAATAAAAGGTTTAGAAACTTGATTTGGGTTGGCGTCACGCCTATATGTCGGGCCATTTGGCGTATCTTTAAAACGATATTATCTTTAACAAAATGAAAGTTTTCTCGTTGTCGGAAGGTTATTTTCGATGAGCCTATTGGTCTGCGGATCGAGCCCAGCTTGCAAAGATGATAAATGTGACAAGAACACACTCTCGCTAATTAGCGTAAAACTAGAAGTGATTACTTTGGAGTTTCCCTATAGAGGGTGGAAGCATATTTATCATTTGCTTTAGTTCTCTTTATCCGCTTTAGAGACTTATTTTGCTTTTAGTTCTCTTTATCATTTGCTTTAGTTCTCTTTTATCTGCTTTTAGAGACAAGATAGTAGTAGTACTGATGTAGCTTAGTGTTCTCAAGCTTGTGTATTCATCTATGAAGAAAAAAGGGTAATTATCACCTTTCCTCACTTCCCGGCGATGAAAAATTCAGGGGACACCGCTGATGAAATGGCCGTTGGATGGAAATCATCAAGTAGCTTGGTCACCGAACAGAGGTCCCAAACCCGTAAAGGAGGAGGGTTCTTTAAGTTTGGAGAACCAACAGAAAAAAAATAGCCACTCTAATGGAGAGAGGCAATGTATCACTTAAAAATAGCACTCCCTCCGTTTCCAAATTGTAAATCGCTTTGACTTTTTGGTTCGGCCCATTTTGCTATGTATCCAGCATATTATTGTATCTAGATACATAGCTAAATGGATGTACCAAAAAGTCAAAGTGACTTACAAACTGAAGCGAGGAAGTAGTTCAGAATAAAAGAATATAAATAAACTGTAATTTAGCAACAGCTTGTTTAGGAGGAAAATTTTTGTAAGACAAGATAGTAGTAGTACTCGACAGAGCAAACGTTGTTCTTAAGCATGTGTATTCATCTATGAAGAAAATAAGCGCAGTAGAATTATCGCCTTTCCTCACTAGGAAAAACCGGAAAGGAAGCCGTAAATGTGTTGGTTGTAATATGAATGAGACCATCCAACACCTTTTTCCTAGATTGTCCGTGATTCAAAAAATGGTATGGAGGATCATCTTTTATGCTCCGGGTCTAAACTAGCCTAGATCTACATAAGCCATATGTTTGGTACATGGCCTACTAATCGTAATAAAAGGATTAGAAACTTGATTTGGGTCGGGCGCCACAGCCTATATGTCGGGCCATTTGGCGCATTTAAACGATATTATCTTTAACAAAATGAAAGTTTTTCGTTGTTGAAGGTAATTTTCGATGAGCTTATTGGTCTGCGGTATCGAGCTAAGCTTGCAGCGTGATGAACAAGACAAGAACACACTCTCGCTAATTAGCGTAAAACTAGAAGTGAAAAGTGATTACTTTGGAGTTTCCCTATAGAGGGTGGAAGCACATTTATCATTTGCTTTAGTTCTCTTTATCCTGCTTTAGAGACTTGTTTTGCTCTACCTTTTATCCAAGACTTGTAATAATCGGGTCGCGGTACATCCGGATGTAGAGGGCCGGATGTTTTTCTCATCCATTATCTAAAAAAAAAAACCTTCATCGCCTCGAATACCTGAAATTTGAAAATTTCAGCCACCGAAATTAGCAAGGCAATAATATTATACGTTCAATTTCAGAATAGGCACCGCTAAATGGAGGACTACACAATCCACGAAGAGGCAATGTATCACAAAAATTGCACTCCCTTTCGTTTCCAAATTGTAAGTCGCTTTGACTTTTTTGGTTTGTCCATTTTGCTATATATCCGTGCATATTATTGTATCTAGATACATAGCTAAATGGATGTACCAAAAATGTCAAAGCGACTTTTTAAACTGAAATGGAAGAAGTAGTTCAGAATAGATGAATATAAACAACTTGTAGTTTAGCAAAGTTCGCTTAGTAGGAAATTTTGTAAGACAAGATAGTAGTAGTACTCGACAGAAAGCGCCGCTGTTCTTGAGCTTGTGTATTCATCTATGAAGAAAATAAGCAACAGAATTATCGCCTTTCCTCACTAGGAAAACTGGAAAGGAAGCCAGAAATGTGTTGGTTGTAATATGAATGAGACCATCCAACACATTTTCCTAGATTGTCCCGTGAGATTCAAAAAACGGTATGGAGGATCATCTTTTATGCTACTCGCCTAAACCAAATTTAGATCTACATAAGCCATATGTTTGGTACATGGCTTACTAGTCGTAATAAAAGGATTAGAAACTTGATTTGGGTTGGCGCCACAGCCTATATGTCGGGCCATTTGGCGCCTGTCGAAACGATATTATCTTTAACAAAATGAAAGTTTTCTCGTTGTCGGAAGGTAATTTTCAGATGAGACTATTGGTCAGCGCAGATCGAGCCCAGCTTGCAAACAAGTGATGAACAAGACAAGAACACACTCGCTAATTAGCATAAAACTAGAAGTCATTACTTTAGAGTTTCCCTATAAAGGGTGGAAGCACATTTATCATTTGCTTTAGTTTTCTTTATCTGCTTTTAGAGACTTGTTTTGCTCTACCTTTTATCCACTACTTGTAATAATTGGTCGCGGTACATCCTCGGATGTAGAGGCCGGATGTTTTTTTCTCGCCCATTATCTAAAAAAAAAAAAGCTTCGTCGCCTCGAATAGATTTGAAAATTTCAGTACCACCGAAAATTAGCAAGGCCCTAATATTATACAGTTCAATTTCAGAATAGGCAGTTGTGAGGACTACACAATCCATAGAGGCAAGATCACAAAAATTAGACTCCCGCCGTTTCCAATTAAATGTTACTTTGACTTTTTGTTCGGTCCATTTTGCTATATATCTAGGCATATTATTGTATCTAGATACATAGCTAAATGGATGTACCAAAAAAAAAAGTCAAAGCGACTTACAAACTAAACGGAAGAAGTAGTTCAGAATAGAGGAATATAAACAACCCCGTAGTTTAGCAACAGTTTGTTTAGTGGGAAATTTTTGTAAGACAAGATAGTAGTACTACTCGACACAGCGCTTAGTGTTCTCAAGCTTGTGTATTCATCTATGAAGAAAATAAGCAAGCAGAATTATCACCTTCCTCACTTCCCCGGCGAATGAAAAATTCAGGTGACACCGCTTGATGCCCCGATGTTGGATGGAAATCACCAAGTAGCTTGGTCACCCGAATGAGGTCCCAAAACATGGTAAAGGAGGAGGGTTGCTAAGTTTGGAGAACCCAACGTAAAAAATAGCCACTCTAATGGACAGAGGCACGTATCATAAAAATTGCACTCCTCCGTTTCGTTTCCAAGCCGCTTTGACTTTTTGGTTCGGCCCATTTTGCTATGTGTCCAGCATATTATTGTATCTAGATACATAGCTAAATGGATGTACCAAAAAAGTCAAAGGGACTTACATTGGCCGGGAGGAAGTAGTTCAAAGAATAGAAGAATATAAACAAACCGTAGTTTAGCAACAGTTCGCTTAGTAGGAAAAAATTTTTGTAAGACAAGATAGTTGTAGTATCGACAGAAAGCACAATAATGTTCTTGAGCTCGTGTATTCATCTATGAAGAAAATAAGCAAGAGAATTATCGCCTTTCCTCACTAGGAAAAACTGGAAAGGAAGCCAGAAATGTGTTGGTTGTAATATGAATAAGACCATCCAACACCTATTCCTAGATTGTCCGTATTCGAAAAACGGTATGGAGGATCATCTTTTATGCTACTGGCCTAAACCAACCTAGATCTACATAAGCCATATGTTTGGTACATGGCTTACTAATCGTAATAAAAGGATTAGAAACTTGATTTGGGTTGGCGCCACAGCCTATATGTCGGGCCATTTGGCAATCCGTCGAAACGATATTATCTTTTAACAAAATGAAAGTTTTCTCGTTGTCGAAGGTAATTTTCGTGATGAGCCTATTGGCTGCGGTATCGAGCCCGCCAGCTTGCAAGTGATGAACAAGACAAGAACACACTCGCTAATTAGCGTAAAAACTAGAAGTGAAAAGTGATTACTTTGAGTTTCCCCTATAGAGGGTGGAAGCACATTTATCATTTGCTTTAGTTCTCTTTTATCCTGCTTTTTAGAGACTTGTTTTGCTCTACCTTTTTTATCTACTACTTGTAATAATCGGGTCGCGGTACATCCTCGGATGTAGAGGCCGGATGTTTTTCTCATCCATTATAAAAAAAAAAAAAAGCTTCAAGCCTCGAACAGATTTGAAAATTTCCACCCTGAAATTAGCAAGGCCCTAATATTATACAGTTCAATTCTGTAATAGGCGTCCTGTGAGGACTACACAATCCACAGAGGCAACATCACAAAAATTGCACTCCCTCCGTTTCCAATTAAAGTTGCTTTTGACTTTTTTTGGTTCGTCCATTTTGCTATATATCCGTGCATATTATTGTATCTAGATACATAGCTAAATGGATGTACCAAAAAAGTCAAAGCTTTTTACAAACCGAAATGGAAGAAGTAGTTCAAGTAGTTCAGAATAGATGAATATAAACAAAATCGTAGTTTAGCAACAGCCGCTTAGTAGGAAATTTTTGTAAGACAAGATAGTAGTAGTACTCGATAGAGTCGCCGCTGTTCTTGAGCTTGTGTATTCATCTATGAAGAAAATAAGCAAAGATAATTATCGCCTTTCCTCACTAGGAAAACCGGAAAGGAAGCCGTAAATGTGTTGGTTGTAATATGAATGAGACCATCCAACACATTTTCCTAAATTGTCCATATTCGAAAAAACGGTATGGAGGATCATCTTTTATGCTACCGCCTAAAACTTAGATCTACATAAGCCATATGTTTGGTACATGGCTTACTAATCGTAATAAAAGGATTAGAAACTTGATTTGGGTTGGCGCCACAAAGCCTATATGTCGGGCCATTTGGCGCTATTTAAACGATATTATCTTTTAACAAAATGAAAGTTTTCTCGCTGTCGAAGGTTATTTTCGAAGAGCCTATTGGTCATGTGATCGAGCCTAGTTGCAGCCAAGTGATGAACAAGACAAGAACACACTCGCTAATTAGTAGAAAACTAGAAGTGATTACTTTAGAGTTTCCCTATAGAGGGTGTAAGCACATTTATCATTTGCTTTAGTTCTCTTTATCCGTTTTAGAGACTTGTTTTGCTCTACCTTTTATCCACTACTTGTAATAATTGGTCGCGGTACATCCTCTGATGTAGAGGCCGGATGTTTTTCTCATCCATTATCTAAAAAAAAAAAAATCACCGAAAAGATTTGAAAATTTCAAATCACCCCGAAATTAGCAAGGCCCTAATATTATATTCAATTCTCATAATAGGCAACCGTGAGGACTACACAATCCACGAGGCACAAATCACAAAATTAGACTCCCTCCATTTTCGCTTTTGACTTTTTGTTCGGCCCATTTTGCTATGTATCCGTGAATATTATTGTATCTAGATACATAGCTAAATGGATGTACCAAAAAAGTCAAAACGACTTACAAACTGAAACGGAAGAAGTAGTTCAGAATAGAGGAATATAAACAACCCGTAGTTTAGCAACAGCTCATTTAGTGGGAAAATTTTTGTAAGACAAGATAGTAGTAGTACTTTGACAAAGCAGCTTAGTGTTCTCAAGCTTTTGTATTCATCTATGAAGAAAATAAGCGCCAGAATTATCACCTTTCCTCACTTCCCCGGGCGACCAAAAAATTCAGCGACACCGATGATGCGTTGATGCCTACGTTGGATGGAAATCAATGAAGTAGCTTCGTCACCGAACAGAGGTCCCAAACCCGGTAAAGGAGGAGGGTTGCGTTAAGTTTGGCTTAACCAACAGAAAAAAATAGCCACTCTAATGGAGAGAGGCATGCATCACATAAAAATTGCACTCCCTCCGTTTCCAAATTTAAAGTCGTTTTGGCTTTTTGTTCATCCATTTTGCTATGTATCCGTGCATATTATTGTATCTAGATACATAGCTAAATGGATGTAAAAAAAAAAGTCAAAGCGATTTTACAAACCGAAGCGAGGAAGTAGTTCAGAATAGAAGAATATAAACAAACCGTAGTTTAGCAACGCTTGTTTAGCAGAAAATTTTTGTAAGACAAGATAGTAGTAGTATTTATAGAGCGCTTAGTGTTCTCGATCTTGTGTATTCATCTATGAAGAAAATAAGCGCCAGTAATTATCACCTTTCCTCACTTCGTGGCGATTAAAAAAATTCAAAGCGACACCGGATGGCGCGTTGATGCCCGGCCGTTGGATGGAAATCATCAAGTATCCATGTGAGGCTAATATTATACGCTTCAATTCTGCAATAGGCGCCTATTAGACTACAAGAACTACAGAGTCACGTAACACAAAATAAATTAAATGTAGTTCAGAATAGAATAGTATAGACAAACTGCAGCTTTAGTAACATTTCATTTAATAGAGCACTATTGTTCTTGAGCATGTATATTTATCTATAAAGAAAATAGCAGTAGTAGTTGCGCCTCCTAAAAAACAAAAACACAAAGGTAACAATATTAATGTAGTAGCCAGTGTCAAGTTCAAGATGTACAACTCAATACATCCATCCGAGGATACAGCTTATACAGTTCAACCTCAGTAATAGGAAAGTGTATGAGGAGTAGACGAGAGCCTGTTTCGCTTGTTCTTGCAATCTTGCTTCATCTTGTTTCAGCTTATTCTCTCACAGATACTATTAAACAGTTTAACAAGGCTCTCAAAGGCACAGTATCACCAAAAAAAAAAAGGTAGTTCAGAATAGTGGAGTATAAAGAAACTATAGTTTCGTGGCGGTTCATTTAATATGCACATTTTTGTATGACAAGATACATGTAGTACTTACAGTAAGGGCCAGAGTTTACTTGAGCACGCATATTCATCTATAAAGAAAATAAGCAAAGAAAAGGGATAACAACAACATTGTAGTTATATATAGTAGCAAAATGCCCGGTAGCAAAGTGAGGTGTCAAGTTCAAGATGTACAACTCAATTATATCCATATTATGAGGATAAAATTATAGTTCAATTCTCAGACGTAATAGACAAAGATGTGAGGACTAGTCGACTATTCGCTTGTGCTTGCTTCATCTTGTTTCAGCTTATTCTCTCTCACGCATGTAATACTATATATTAAACACAAGTTTAACAAGCTTCAGAGGCACGTGATCACTAAAAAAAAAAAAAAAGGTAGTTCAGAATAGTGGAATCTAACAAATCAGAAGTTCAAGAATAATGAGGGCACGCACAAGATTGATGGGCTAGATATCAAACCCTAGAATGGCCGGCCGGCCCGGTGGAAGGAAGAAGCCGTTGAGAAGGAGGTCGCCGGGCGGAAGCGGCGCCGGCCGCTTGAATGGCGCTGGATGCGCCGGGCGGTGGCGGCGGGCCGATGAGGCGGCCGGAAACCCTAGAGTCGCCCGCAGGAGGAGTGTGGCTAGGAACCAAACACCCCCGATCGAAATGAATCGCCCGCGGACGAGGCGGGTAAATTTTTTTTTGAGTTTTGTAAAGGCTCTACAGAAAAATCGTGATTATTAAAAAATTGGGTGGGCCCAAGTAAGTCGCTCGACCGATTTTGGCCGATTGAATAGTATTATTTCGTGAAAGAGAAGCCACTTCAGCACCGCACCAGGGCGCTGGTGGGGCCCCTGTCCGTGGTCATAGTGCACACCCGTGGAGGGGCCGCCCCGTCAGATCTACTACCGCGTTTTGCTCTCCTCCTCATCCGCCGCCTCTCGCGATTCATTCCATCTCTCGCCTCTCTTCCATCCCTTCTCCCTACCGAGCTCAAGCCCGATGTCTCGGCCTCCTTTGGCGGAGTCGCCCGGAGGTGGACGGGCGAGGAATAGGCTTCAATGGGATCCAGCCAGAGCTCGGCCGGTTCCCGCCATCGCTTGTCCTGGACGCGGTCTTGCTCGGGTGGTGGAGGCGCGGACCAAGAAGGATGGTGATAACCGCGGCCGACTCTACTTCAAGTGTGCTAGGAAATGGGGTGAGTATTTCGTTCTGTAGTGTTGACGTGTTGTCCCGGGCCTCCCTGCCCCTAGTTTTGCACTAATTTGTGTGCCTGTTTTTTTCAAGACCCTAATAAGCAAAGCAGTTGTCATTACTACCGATTTGAAAAGGAATACTTCTAGGTCTTGAAGGATCTTGGCATCATAGTTGTTCGCCCTTCGAATTGGAAAGAGGAGTTGGTGCTGGATGAAGAAGAAGCTTCAGTGGGCGGTCCAAGTGGTGACACCAAGAAGAAAAACTTGGAGCAGATGCTGGAGGACTTGATGAGGAAGACGAACATGTTTATTATTCTGTCTCTTGTCTGTGTTGTCATTGGATGTAGCCTTCGATGTATTCCCTCCGCCCCTTTATGTGTGTCGCCCGAAAACGTGTTTGTGAGAGAAACACGGTTTTCTAGAGACAAACATTTAGGGACGAGGGAGTATGTTGTAAACATATAATGCCCGATGCAATGTTATTATTGTGATAATTTGCAAATATCACAACACGCCGCTGCAATGCTTGGTGTCAAGATTCTACACGACTGGTGAAAAGTCAACCGAGTGGGAGTGGATCCACCTGTGCTTAATAGGGATGTCATCCGCTGACCCGCATTGTGTAAAGGCGTGAGTGATACTCCCTCCGCTCATAAAAAACATAATTTTTGACCTTTTCAAAATCTAATTTGACTATTCGCCTTGCTCAACATATTTGTGTAAATTCCAAAATAAATTAGCTATTGTTATAATATCTTTAATGATCTAATAAGTCATAACAAAATTGATAATATTTATATACATTATTCAAATAAAAACTAATGGTCAAATTAGATTTTGAAAGGTCAAAGAATTGGCGTTTTTTTTTTTTTGTTGGACGGAGGGAGTACTCCACGCTTGCCGACCGCTGGGTTCGCGAACTACACTCTACGCACACGCCGATACTAAAAAGCGTGCGGAGTAATAAAGTGATCGCCAGGCCGAAGTCTACTACTCTACTCTACGACGCCGCCCCGCCACCTCTCGCAGATCGCGCAAGAATTGAGCGCCGAACTCACTTCCGCCCCCCTACATCTATCTCGCCGCCGCCGCCGCCGCCGCCGCCGCCACTATAAGCTTAGCTTCACGCCGCCTTCCATCGTACCACCACCGCCGGGCGCCGCTGCCGCCCTCGCCGCGCACCATGCAGCGGCTTCCGTCGGAGATGCTTGCATTGGTTGCCATCCGCCGCCAAGGAGGCGCGAGGATCCCATGGACAACCTCACCATTTCAAGGCCGCACCGTAAGCGGATGGCGAGGTGTGAGGCGACGCCATGGTGGGACGGAGCATCCCATCGGAGCAGGTTTTCCAACAGAACAGGAATGGCGCACTCGCCACCAATCTCGCCATCGTCGGAACCCCGAGGCGTGCTTCAGAGCAGGCGTCGCTGCCCGTTCGCCGATGGCCGCGGCACCGCCGCGCCCCCGCCGACATGCTGCGCGACGCCGCCGATGCGGGGCATGAACTCGCCAGACGTACACGCCCCTTGTTTCACAGATGAACACCGGCGCCGATGACGACACCGCACGAAAGGTGTTGCGGGGGATCGGCGACGCGGTGACGGCAAATGACGTGGGGCACCGGGCAGAATCGCGGCACGCCTCCGCACACGTGCAATAGCGGTGTTGAGCGACGAAGCTGATGGTGGCGCCGTGATCCAGCGGGTTTTCGGTTTCTCCGTCGCCTCCTCGCCTCTAGCCCAACCGCCGGTGCTCGCTAACACGGGCATCTTCGATGCAAAGATGCCGGGCCGTGGGGGCGACATTGCCGGATGGTCGAGTCCGAGCGTGGAAGTCAACCGTGGGGAGTGTACCGCAGCGAGCAAAGGCAGATCAGCAACGAAGTCTACTTTGTTCTTCGTTGATGGCTTGTGGGCATGAGTGTACTCTCGCTCTTCCAATGCAGGGAGTTGCTCACAGCTGTAGGTGACGCCTAGCTAGATATAACAACTTTTGGTAGCTTTTGGAAGTGTGCACGTGTCGTAGGTGATGCATATATGGTGTGCATATGTTCGATCCTTACCTAGCAGTGATGTTCAAGAAACGTAGATCCGATGGAACGAAGACCGAGATGTTTTAATTAGTTGTAATATAATCCGCGGTGTTATAATGCTCACTGCTTTCGCAGTCTACCATTACTCTCAGGCGCGCCACGCAGCCATGGTCGCCGCGAGCACCCCGGCCGGCATGGCTATAGTTAGCCGCCTCTCGGGCTGAACTCTCCCTTCTTCTTACCTTGCCACCTCGAGGCTCGTCGGCTTGAAGGCGCTATTCCTGTGCCGTTGAGGTCACCTTTTGAACGCCGCCGCGTGTCCACCGGTTCACACGCCGGCCGGCCGCACGCTCGAGCTAGCGCTCACCACGACGGCAACAACCCCTCTCGCGACCCGCCCCCGCCTCGACCGAAGTTTTGAAAACCATTTACGCCGCACTCCGATGCCTCCATATCCCGCCCATGTAACCTCGGCTTGTCCTCGGGCCGCCGAGAGTGTCGCCCCCGCCTCCGCCGGCGCCCCGCCCGCCAACGCCGGGCGCCGAGCTCGCGGTAGGCGGAGCCCATTCAAACCCGCCATCCGATAGAATAGATAGGAACGCTTAGGTTCTCGGGGATCACGGTGTTCGCCCCTCCCGCCGCTAGAGACATCATCTCCCGCGGTGCCGCGCCATGATGGACTTCTCCTCGAAGGGGTGATTCACCGTTGGCGCGGTTTCTAAGACGAGGGAACAAAGAGAACGCAAATGATAGAAAAAGATTGACACGCATCATATTAATTAAACCGATACAAGGAAACAAATTTATAGCGGAGCTAATAGCGGGCTATAGCGAGCGGCTAAATTGTACTTACATGAACAGAAATAGCGCACCCCCGCCCGAAAGGCTATAGCGGGCTATTTAAAAAAAGTAGTGTATGTGGCTCAAAAACTCTAATTTTCCTTTTTAATCTCTCGGTCAAAACTTGTAACTAGTCTTTTCTCCCTCATAGTAACTCCAAAATTGATGGTTTTTCTTTCTAATTTTTTTTTAAAATCATGCTCTATCGAGCGATTGTATTATTATTACTTGTATTACTACTAGTAAATATGCCCGTAAGCGTTGTAACGGGAGAAACAAAATCAAATATTTACGACTAACAATGTTATTTTTTATGAAATTTGAAATATAGAATTTATTTGTTTAGGATAATGATTTATATTTAATCTATACTCTTTTCAGACCGGCTTTGGAGTAGATTGTCTAAGGGTGTTACATGCCCTTAAACATGATTACACTCATCGATTGAAAAGAACTTAACAAAATTTCAATTATCATTTTTTATTTGGTTTTGATTCTATATGGATTTTATAAGTCGTAGTCAATTTGTTCATTGTTTGATAAAAGACAAGAAGCTAACAAAACACTTTGTATTGGGAAATCCTCATGTCTATATAAATCTTGATCAACTTTTACAATCATTTGTTTATATTTCTTTGCATCTTTGCTCATGAAACCCTCCATTTTTTTTCTCTTTCTTGACATTAGGCCCATGCCCTGAATTAGATCACAAACTCTTGAAAGTTGGAAGTCTCTCCACCGACGACAAAGATGTATGCGTGCATGTGGGTATGCGTGCATGTGGCCTCTTCTTCGATCTTATGACGGCTACTTTTGCATGTCGCTTATCAAACTCGGTGCGATGGCTAGGCACTACTCTTATTAGACTCGAAGTTTTAATGATTTGGTGGATCATATATACCCTTGTATCATCGCATGATTCACACGTAACAATAGATCCGTGTGAGGCTGCTAGGGGACATAAAAAGAAATAGGCGCGAAAAAAAAGGGTGAAAAACAGATGGTAGAAATTTTGGCACTTTATCATGTATACTTGTATTCTTGTACGTCACGACGTATTGTCAAATCACCGCCCGCGGGAGTTGCTTTTAAGCGTTTAACGTAACTCTAATACAATCCTATTTTATCACGCCTTGGCACACGGGATCAAATACTTGGACCCACTTATTTTTGGTATTTTCATGGACTTTCTTAAAGTCCCGCATAGATACTAAGAGAGGTGAAAGAAGATGGTGAAAAAAAAACGTAAATGGTGAAAAAAATATATATATATATATATATATATATTATATATATATATATATATATATATATATATATATAGATTTGTCATGTTTCATCAATAACATTTGAAATTTGAATTTCAAAATTACAACTTCAAACAACATTTTTTGGAGCATCTAATGATTTCAAAGAAGAAGTCATGAACATATAAAAGTTGTACAACTTCTTATGATGTACACCTTTTACACGGGTCATTTCTTCACCCGACGACGCCACGGTAACATTGTTCACAAGATTTACACATCCACATATAGTTTATATGAAACTACGAGAGACATCTCTAAGATTTGTGAACAATGTCTAACACTATGTCGGATGGGGAAACAACCAAATTAAAATAAGAATTAGTGAACAGAGTGCCGGAAAAAAGTTACGCACCGCGGCTTTGGGAACAAGGAGTCCGTAGTAGTGGGCATCCGCCCTTCCGTTCTCGCCGCCCGCCGGTGCCTCTACCGGCCGGGTGCTGATTTGTTGTGTGAGAAAATTATATTTGGGCCGGGTCGGCTTTTTGTGAGAGAAAAGCACTCTTGGCTGGTGGTCGAACCAGCCAGCCGAACGATCGCCGGTGTCACCGCAGATCACACCGCGGCCTGCAAAGAAAGATGGACGGAACGACAAGGGCGCACGTGGGCCCCCATTCTACAAATGAGGTGTGTAGGATACGCAAAAGGATTCACATGCAAGGGTGTGTATAGACGCGCTTTTGTGTAAGTATAGATGAGTCTCAGAGGAAAAGGCGCCGCCCCATTTTTCGCCGCAAACGTCATGTCGCCATTGCGCCGGAGTGCACCGGCCGGCCCGATCATTAAGGGCATGTTTGGTTGCCTATGTGGCATCCCGACCGCTCGCATGGCTCAGCCTGGCCAGGTTAATTTGGCCGCCAAATGCATGCAACAAAGCCCCTCTCGTTTGGTTGCCTCGCATGAACCCAACCAAAGCTAGCTAGAGCTGTTGTTTGGTACCGTGCATTTGCGTGAGATTTAAATTTGTGCATGCATGGTTGTTGTTTGGTTGCTCGCATACATGCTAGTTGCATCACATTCAAATTGTCACAAGCTACAAGCCGATCACAATAAAAGTAACTAGTCTTTTACCATAGCTTCCAAACTAAAAACCCTATGACTACAACAATAATTAGGACTACTACGAAAGCACTAGTAAACAAGTGCCACCGATCTCCAACAAAGTTGGTTTACGTGTGGATTAACAAGTGGTAGTAGAAGGGGTGGATCCACCGCCGGCCCACGACCAACACCAAAAAGCTTGCTCGGCCTCCACTTTTTGTGTTATATTTCCCTGTAGCAATTTCCCCTCGAACCTATATACTTGCTCGTGGTGCTTCTTTCCGTGTTGAGTACACCCTGTGTTCCCCGCCATGATGAACCACATACCATGCCATTGCCGCAAAAGAAACAAATTGTAGGAAACATAACACAAAGATGGCTTATGTGTGCTGAGTTCATGTAGAAACATCATTGGCTAGGTCATGTGCTCAGATTATAGGAACAATGATCACAGCCCTAAGGCATGTGCTTAAAGTATAGGAAAACATCATTGTGCATATAGGGCATGTGCTCGATTTTATGAAAAAAAAAATCATCAGTAATAAGGCATATGTAATCCCGTGCTAGGGTTTCAAGAACAAGGAAAGAGGAAAAAAATCACTTGAGAGAGGAGAGGGCTCGGATCCACCGCTACAACACAAGAGAGAGAGAGAGAGAGGCCTCGGATCCACGATTCACAAAGAAAGAACAAATCAAGAGGGGAGAGAAAAACCGACCCGGTGGCGAAGAACTTCGAGCGGTGGGAAAGAGCAGGGGAGGAGGGAGCGAGGGGGATATATAGGCAGAGATTGGCGCGAAGGGAGGAGGAAACCCTAGAGAGTTGTCATCTCCAGCGGCCGAAATTGTCGAGCGCCAGCGCCAAGACGAGGGAGCACGGAGCGAAGCCCGGCCGGGGAACGCCGATTCGGCAGCCTTCCTCGAGCCCCGGCCGTGGAGCACTTTTTGCACGAAAGGGGAGCCTGGCTCGGGACGCAGAGCAGTAACCAAACACGGGACACCGCACGATGGGAGCCCGGCTAGGGGCATATCCAGTGGCACCAAACACGCCTTTAAAATCCCACGCCTCTCGCAGACTTCTCAGCCTACAGACCAGACTGGTTTAACTCACCCGCATATATCGCTCGCCTAACCGAAGCCGGATCGTTGAGCATGGACGCATATGGAGACATGCTTGCAGAGGCCTTCGGACTCAAGAACTCTGATTTTTTTTTTTTAATCTATGGCCAAAACTTGTAACTAGTCTTTCTCCCTCATAGTAACTCCAAATGTGATAGTTTTTCTTTTCTATTTTTTTAAAGAATAATGTTGTATATATCAAGATATTGTATTCTTTACCGCTATTACTTTTGTCATGTTTTATTGAGAATATTTGAAATTTGAATTTCAAAATTACAACTTCGCACAACATTTTTGGTTCATCCAATGATTTCAAAGCCAGAAGAAGTCAAGCACGTAAAAGTTGTATAACTTCTAAAGATGTAGTACACCTTTTATATTGGCCATTTCTTCATCCGATGATGTCGCGGTAACATTGTTCACAAGATTTACACATATCTCATATATAGTTGATGAAACTATGAGAGAGATTTCTAAGATTTGTGAACAATGTCACTAGCACTACTATGTCGGATGGGGAAGCGCCAACTTTTGTTCACCTCCCCGCCACGCCTAGAGCTTCCAACAAGAACCCTAATTTTTCTTTTTAATCTATGGTCAAAACTTGTATAACTTCTTAAGATGTACATCTTTTTATGTAGGTCATTTATTCATATGATGATGTCGCGGTAACACTATCCACGAGATTTACACATGTGTCATAGAGTTTATGAAAGTAGAAGACAAATTTCTAAGATTCGTGAACAATGTCACTAGCACTATGTCGGATGGGGAAACAACCAAAATAAGAATTGTAGGTCTTGCTAAGTTGTGAAACTCTCTAGTTGAAAACTTTTTGGTTTCACATTATCTTGTAAAGATAAACTATATATATATAGGTCTCAATTTCAAAAAATTGAAATTTAAATTTAAATTTTTTAAGTGACGTCGGATAGACAAACCACCAACATAATGATTGTAGTTCTCAAATATCCATGAAACTTTATAGCTTACAACATTTTGATTTGAGATCATCTTGTCATGGGAAAACATGTAAACGCTTTGAAAACATTTATCTTACAGACGCCAAGATTGGGATAGTTCGTCCCGCCCATTTGGCTCGACACCTCCGCCGGATCGCACCGGCCCGCCCATAACCCACGCCCGCACCACCTTCGCACCCACATTATTGCCGGCCGACCAACTCTTCGCCAAGACAAAACGTAGCTAGAGCGCGCGCGCCCCACCAAAAAAGCTCCAGCCGCGCCGCGCCGCGCCATGGAAAACCTTCCGCGTGACATGCTTGTAGAGATTGCGATTGGTGTCGCCAAGGTCTCAGAGAATCCCATGGAGGACCTCCACAATCACGGGCCAATTGCTCACGGATGAAAGCGGCGCGGTGCCCCTCGTGGGACGGAGCATCCCGCTGGACCGGTGTTGACTCGCGCGGGGGCGGTGGCCGTACTACTCCACCGCCAAGTATCGCGAGAATCTTATCACCAAGCTCGCCGCCGTCGGCAACCCGGAGGCGTGCTTCAAAGCCGGCATGTATGCCGTCTTCGTCGAAGGCCGCTGCACCGTCACGCCGTCGCTCGAGAAGCTGCGGCGCGCCTTCGCGCCGTGGCATGAAACCGCCAAGTATGTTCTTGCTCTTGTGTTCACAGGCCAACACCGGTGCCGCAACGACGACTATGCGCGGGCGGGTGTTGCGTGAGATCGGCGGCGACCACCCGGCGACGGCTGGCCGGGAGCGACGCGAACCGGCAGAACCGGAACTCGCTGAATGGCCCCGGGGCGACATGCATGGGATTTCTTGAGGAGCGACTTGATGACGCACATATACCGCCAAATTGAGTAGAGAATACCATCCTCCAAAGACCACCGGTGCCTCGCCATGACGGCACGGTGCAGGGGCTTAAACGGTGCGCCGCCATTCACGGATGGATGATTCATTTCGGACGTGGAGGATGTTCCGCAATGAGGAGTGTAGGATCCGCAAGGAGTGTGAAAGTTTCTTCTGTGGTGTTGTGTGGGCACTATAAGCAAGTTTTAAATTGGGATTGATCGATCTATCGATCACATGCGTGATGAAAAGTTGGATGTTTTGTTAGTCGTAACCATGCATATTTTCCAAAAGTGACGAAAGGCCGGATTCCTAACAAATTTTCGTTTTGGGGCCAGATTCCCAAATTCAAAAAAAATGGTTCCAGATTCCTAAGACAAACTTATTTCAGGGCCAAATTCCTAATTCTCCCATAGTCCTATTACTCCAAACAATGTTTGAAATTTCGAAATAGGCCCTTTTACATTAACCGTGGGACCATGGTGTCTGCATCGAACACTCTACAGTTGCCACCTCGGATTCCTTTATAGTGCTATGGGCAGTTTTCTCTCGCAGTCTCTCGTCTCTTCCTTCTCCCATACTACACCTACTAGTACTCTTCTCACCTCTTCTCCGTCCCGACTTTCCAAATTCATCTCAACCAAACCCCGAGTACGAGCTTATCCGACGGGGGTCACGCCTTCGCCTTCGTCTCCATCCCGCGTGGTGGTGCTCTTAATCACATCCATGCAGCTAGATATGGTTTTTCATGTGGTTTTTGAAACAAAGAAATATAGAAGTTTTTTTCTTTTTTTGGTGGTTGCAGATCCGATCGAGTCCCCGCCGCTCGGATCTCGACTTCATGTGGTCTCAAGTCCCGGCCGCTCTGATCTCGTGTTTTAGCTAGTGTTGGGTTGGGAAGGAGGCCGAAGAAAATGTCGCAAAAGAAGCACATCTTCTTGGGTAAACACCGCCGAGATCTCTCGAAATGCACTTTTTGAAGTTTTTTTAGTGGCTCTAAAAAGGTTTTGTTTTGTCTTGTATATTTGTGTGATTCATGCTATAGCTTGTACAACCACAAAGACCTACGCGGAGATTATAAAAGTATGGGTGCCGGAGGTCGCCGGCGGGGCCACTCCCCTCTCCTCGCCGAAGTCGAAAGCATTTTTCCGAAGTCGCGCCCGATTCGCTCAACAAGTTTGGCAAAAGAAGCTTTGGCCCGGCTCCTCCCGCACCCCATCGTAGCTAGGAGCCACTTTTTCTCTCCCTCCCTCTCAACATTGGGCCATGTCGCTAGGAGCCGAGAAGCTCGATTTTGGGGCTCCCCCGGCTCCGCTCTTGCGCCATGCTGCCTTCGTAGCTTAGGTCTTGCTTCCTCTTTTTTGACAATGTTCGCTTGCTCTTGCTTCATCTTGTTTCAAATTTTTTGTTATGTCTCACGGAATACTATTAAATCAGCCAAAATCGGGGCGCTAGCAAAACAACCTGTTATCCGTAATGTTGTTATATTATCAAAAAAATTGTTAAAATTTGGAATGCTCGCTGTCCAAGAATCAGATCGAACCTCGTATTGCTAGTTTGTGCATTGTGGCTCAACAAACGAATTCAAATTTTGATTTGTTCCGTAAAGAGGCAAATTTTGGCCTTGTGTTGAAACAAATTTGGCATCGAACACTCACCTTCTCTCTCTCTCTCTCTCTCTCTCGATCGAACAGTGCATGTGAAATGACTCCATACATGACCCCCGATGTACAAGCACACCTATCGCATACGCGTTGTTCGTGCATGTCATCATCATGATTACGATTCTACAGACCCGCGGCCGGTGTAGATGACATCGCGAGGATGGACGGAACGACGAAGTTTTTATATTCCCAAAAAAGTTTTGACCAAAACCTTTTCCAACAATCGTGACGGGGACTCACGCGCGCCGCCGAGGAGGCGAGCCGCCGGCCGTTGAAAGCCGCCAGCCAAGTGAACGCTTCGTTCCTTTGTCGCTGAAAGCGCCGGATTAATTATATACTAGTATACTAGATGAGAGAGAGCATACACCGGCTGGCCCCCACAATTTAAAAACAACAACAAAATGTGGTTGGTGCACGCTGAGGGCCCCACAATTTAAAAATACCTAAAAAAATGTTTTAACCGACAAACCAAAAATCTAAATTAAATTCGATTAACCGTGTAAATTTGTTTCAATTAATTCTTCAAAACAAGACTTCACATGGATATAGTATTTAGATAAAATTAACAAGTGGGCCCACACGATGGCGCTTGGGATAGAGTAGGACAAACTTTTTTCGTGGCCAATTCCTAATTCTCCCTAGTCCTATTACTCCAAATAATGTTTGAAATTTTGAAATAGCACACAAGTTACAAATGCCCCTTTTACATTAACCATGGGACCATGGTGTCTCGCAGATCGAACACTCTATAAACAAAAAATTGCCACCTCGGATTCCTTTATAGTTGCATCGAACACTCTACATTGCCACCTCGGATTCCTTTATAGTGCTACTATGGGCGTTTTCTCTCTCGCATCTCTCGTCTCTTCCTTCTCCCATACTACACCTACTAGTACTCTTCTCACCTCTTCTCCCGCCCCGACTTTCCAAATTCATCTCAACCAAACCCGAGTAGTACAGAGTTGTCCGACATTAGGATCGCCTCTTCTCGCCTTCGCCTCTCGACCCGCAGGTGGGCTCTTTATCGCCTAGATATGGTTTTTCATGTGGTTTTTGAAGCGCCTAATACAAAATCTCCATCCCTTTTCTTTTTTGGTGGTTGCAGATTTGGGGTGGTGCTCTTTATCACATCCATGCAAATCTAGATATGGTTTTATCCTTCCTTTTTTTTTGAAGTTTTTTTTGAATGGCTATAAAAGGTTTTGTTTTGTCTTGCCACACTATCCCTTGTACAACATTGCTCAATTATTTTGCCGTCTTTTTCTTTTTTTTTACAAAACACAAAGCCGATTTAGTGTGTGGCGAAGAAAATGTGGCAAGTGTGCACATCTTCGCTTTGCTTTTCCGGCCACCATGATGTGTGGCCGATTCCACACCGCCATGGCTAGAGCTTCGTCGGGCGCATCGCTCATAAGATTAGGGCGCATGTTTGGGCCGGGAGACCATGCTTCGGGCGTTTAGTGTGTAGAGATTATATATAATCCCCGCCAAGGGCCGCAAGCCGCCTCGACGGTGCCGTTGTCTCTACACGAAGTCCGACAGAGGAGGCCGCCTTCTAAATAGATGCTCCCCTACTCGAATCTGTATTGAACCTCGTATTGCTAGTTTGTGCATTGTGGCTCAAAACAATTCAGCTTGATTTGTTCCGTAAAGAGGCAAATTTTGGCCTTGTGTTGAAACAAATTTGGCATCGAACACTCACCTCCCTTCTCTCTCTCGATCGATCGAACAGGCATGTGAAATGACTCCATACGTGACCCCGATGTACAAGATACACCTATCGTACAAGTTGTTCGTGCATGTCATCATCATGATTACGATTCTACGCGTGCTGCCGGTAAAGATGACACCGCGAGGATGGACTAAACGACGAAGTTTTTATATTCCCAAAAAAGTTTTGACCCAAACCCTTTTCCAACAAATACTATTGGGGACTCATACGCCGCCGGCAGCAGAGGCAGAGCCGGCCGCCGTGCCAACGTGAACGCTTCTCGTTCCTTTCGTAGAAGCGCCGGATTAATTATAGATGAGAGAGAGCATACACGGGCATGGCCCCACAATTTAAAATACCTAAAAAAATGTTTTAACCGACAAACCAAAAATCTAAATTAAATTCGATTACACCATTAAATTTGTTTCAATTAATTCTTCAAAACAAGATGTCACATGGATATACGTATTTAGAAAATTACAAGTGGGCCCACACGATGAATGCAGAGGAAACGGGAATCTTGATGACTAGGATGTAATATTCCTTCTAAAGGAAGCAAATAGAGGAACGTGGAGTCAATTTTTTTTTTTTCATTTTTGCAAAAATCCAAGGATGGTATCAGACTAGTTTAGCAAACTCTTGGAGACGAATGTCATTTTACTTTTAATTGTGAGAAATTGTGAAATTTAATCCCCGCCGCTGAAATATGACACGTAATTTGCTGTTTTTTACTTAAATATGACCCATGTTGTGCGATTTGCTATGAAATCTAGACTTTTTGAATTTTCCAGATTTCAATAATTACAGGGGCCATTTTTCACCGTTTAGGGCATCGGGGTCGCCTACCAACGCGCCGCCGATCGTCGCGGCAGCTTTTGCCACGGCTGCCACCCTATGGATGTGGGTCGGGCAAATGAGGGCCGGGAGGAGCAAAGTGGAGAGCGCGTGGCGCGTAGACTTGGGGCAGCGGACGGCGGTTCGGGCGGCGACGGCGCTTATCGCACTGCACTTCGCGGACTCAAGACGAAGGTCGTGCTCGGTTCGACTCTCCGGAGAGCCGACGGGCTCAAGAGGAATTGAGGAAAGGGTAATGATGTCCTTTCCCATTCTCAAACAGCTTTAAAGAAATTTTCTAAATTTATAGAAAATACAAAAAAAAAAAAAAAAAAAATCCAGATTTCATAAGAACTCGTACGACATGGGTCATATTTCATAAGGCATGCGAATTTCGGGTCATATTTCTAGCGCACACACCGATAATGGGTTAAATTTCATAATTTCTCGTTAATTGTATAAATGAAGCCGCTAGGAAGCAATGGTTTAGCAAACCCCCGTCGTAGTCATATCTTGTTGGCTACTCTACTAAGCAGCCCCCTTTCGTAGTCATATCTTGTTGGCTACTCTACTACAAGCACCTCCCCCGTCGTATTTTTTTTAGGGCTTAAAATCTAGATGAAAAACTCGATACTAACACTCCATGCCCACACCTAGGGTGGCCTTGTCATCCGTCTTACCAACCTCATGATCTTTGTGGATGCGCAGACCATGTGGACGACCTTGGAGGCAGATCCAAAGACCGGATCTAGTGCAAACGCTTAGAACAAGTCCGTTGTGTCGCCTTACAAATCTACTCGTATGTGACTCAATCTAACTTGTACAAAAATTGTGTTGTCTTAAATATCTTTTTTCGGGTTGATCCCTGCATAAACCACAAAGAACTAGTGGGCAGTGAAATTATAAAAGGATTAAAGAGAAGATCATATCCATCTATCTATGGTGCTCGAGCAATTTGAAGATAATACTAGATCTTTGTGGTGTGGTCCAAGTGAATAGTAGTAGGAGTAGGTGTGCGTGATCGATGGTGCCTTTGTGCAAATGAGGGTGTTTAGTTCCCATGCAACCCAAAAGTGCTACAAAGACTCGTGGCACATCAAATCTTTTAACGCATGCATGGAGTATTTAAATATAGAGAAAAAAAAAACTAATTACACAGCTTTTAGCGAAAAAGAGCGAGATGAATCTTAAGCCTAATTACTCTATGGTAAGACAATAAATACCAAATACAAACGAAAAGTGCTACAGTATAATATTTCACCAACTAATTGTGTCAAAACAAATTTAAGACCCTATATCAAATGGAGATGCGTGAGCTTGGCCAAACTCTCTCTCTCTCCCAAAGATGAATATCTTTTGCATCGAACAGGCCTGTCAAATGACTTCATATGTGACCCTACAGGCCGGTCATGGAAAAAAGGAGCACCAAGGATGGACGATTGTAGGTGCAGATGACACGAGCGACCTGCACCAAGGATGGACGGAACTTCATATAGGCAGCGGTGGCCCTATTGTACTTAGAGGATTCAAATATCTTCATTGATAAAATGCACGGAATATAAATTATAGTACTACTCAAATAAGATGGCCCTGTGCCCCCGTCCCGGCTCCTCGCCGACTCTTCACAAAAAAAAAAAAAGAAAAAAATGATTTCTATTTTTAATCCGGGAGTGCCGCCAAAAGCCTAACAGCCGAGGACCGAAGGTAGCTCGGTTGGTTAGCTCGCCAGGTGAGCGAGCAACCGGACGCTAGTTCGATTCCCGTGATAGTGTGTGTACTAGTTGTAGTTAGGTCCGGTTGTGTACACGGTAGTGTGTGTGTGTGTGCGTGTAGTGTGTGTGTGTGAGTGTGTATGAACAGATACTACAACTGGTACCGTGAGTAAGAGGCAACTCAAAAAAAAGCCTAAAACAGTCTTTTCTCCCTCCTATTAATCCAAACTCTATTTCAAATTCGAAATAGTACACAAGTTACAAATCGCCCTTAGCAAGATTTAAGAAGCAAAAAAAATGTGTCGCCCTACATTAACCGGTGCCCGTGGGGCCATGGTGTCAAGATCAAACACTCTACAGTACTACTACTACATATTGAATATGTTCGGCTGATTTTGGCTGATTGAATAGTATTATAAGTTCGAAATAAGATAAGCCAACTTTTTTTTTGTTTTTGCATAAAATCCAAGGATGGCAAACTAGTTTAGCAAACTCTTGTAGATGCTATGTCATTTTACGTTAAATGTATACATGAAGCTGCTAGGAAGCAATAGTTTAGCTCCCCTCGTAGTACTCATATATCTTGTTGGCTATTCTATTCTTTAGGGTGAAAAACTCAATGAAAGTGAAGAAAAGACATTTTCCTGACAACTTGTGGAGGTAACATATTTTACTGTTAATAATTATATACATGAAGAAGCAATGGTTTATTAGCTCCCCTGTAGTACTCATATCTTGTTGGCTATTCTATTTTTCAAGGTGTAAAATCGATGCTAAGACTCTCCACAACGTTGCTGTGTGCTCAAAAAGGATCTAACCCCGCAATGGTAGAGCCGGTGTGCCTCCTTCCGCCAGTCGGTCCAAGTGAATAGTAGTAGTAGCTGTAGTTGGTACTCATTGTCCCTCGCTAACATCGACGAGGGGCTCGTGGGCCGTAGGGACTATAATAATAATAATAATCTTCCATATAGGTCTCGAGCTCGTCATGGACATGGCTAGCGCTTTTAAGACGCGCTTGGACATTATAATCCTCGCCGAGGGCCGCAAGCGCCTCAACGGTGTTGTTGTCATCCCTATTCGAGTCCGGACCCGAGGGACATCCATATTTGTCTTCGTAGCTTAGGTCTGTCTTCCTTTCTTTGGCAAATTTCCCGATTTGAATACATATTTGAAGTCCAACCCACACTCGCTACAAGTGTCCCCTCACTGGAAGTGAAATGAAACAAAACTACTCTTGCTTTCTCCACCCTCCTCCCACCCCCCGCTCAAAATTGAAATTGAGGAGCGTGGCTCCAAAAAGCCTAAAACATTTTGTCTCCCTCCTCCAAACTCGTTTAAATTTTAAATTCAAAATACTAGGTGTAATGTGTATTACACAAGTTATAGTCGCTCTTAGCAAAGTTGCGCTGAAAAACCGGTGCCCATGGGGCCATGGTGTCCGTGATCGAACACTCTACTAAAAGTTCTTGTCTTTTCTCTCTCCCGTCTCTCGTCACTCTCGCCGCTTCCTTTCCTCCCTCCCATACTAGTACTAGTAGTACCACCACTCTTCTCACCCTCTTCTCGCGACTTCCAAACTCTTCTCACCAAATCTTACCAAATAAAAAGAGTAGAGAGCGGTCCGACATAGGGATCTGCCTCGTCCTCGGCGCCTCGCGTCTCCATCCTTGGCAGGTGCACCTCTTTATCACACCCATGGATCTAGATATGATTTTTCATGTGGTTTTCGAAACAGCAAATACAGAAGTTTTTTTTGGGTGGTTGCAGATCTGGGATCCGTCGCGGGGCCTCGTGTCCCTGGTAGCGGCTACGGTGAGGTCGCGTCATCGCCTTGACTTCCCCGACCGGGGATCCCGGCCGGCGTGGGAGCGCGGCGGAGAACGAGGCGTTTATCGCGGCGTTCGACAGATTGCCGACGCCGCCGTCCGCAAAGTCCCGCCGCTCAGATCTCTCCGGGTGTTTTACTTGTGGGTTGGGGGGTGGCGGCCAAGAAAAAAAAGTCGCAAGAGAAGCACATCTTGTTGGGTAAACACCTAAATCTAAATTGTAAAGTGCATTACCCTTTTTTTTTTTTTTTTTTTTGAATGGCTCTAAAAAGGTTTTGTTTTGTCTTGCATATCTGTGTGATTCATTTTATCTGTCTTAAATACCTTTTTCCGATTGATTCAGGTATAAACACAAAGATCTATGCGGGAGATTATAAAAGTGTGGGAGGAGGCCTAAGAAAACGCGAAAAAAAAAAAAACACATTTCTTCTTAGGTAAACCCCGAATCTAATCCCAAAGTGCATTTCATTTTTCACTAACCAACCAATCCTGCATCTATAAACTTCCCACTTTAGCAAACTTGCGGCCAGAACCCCGAGAGTGAAACTAAATTATATTTCCACCCTTCTTCGCTTACCTCTTCTCGTTTTTTTTTTTTTTTGAGGTGTTCCCATGTACGATAGATGGGCCGCCCACTAGGCTATAACTTTGCTAAGAGCGATTGTAACTTTGTGTAGTACAAAGACACGTGCTACTAGTATTTCCACCCTTCATTTACCTCTTCTCGCCTGCTGCTCTTTTCCCATGTACGATAGATGGGCCGCCCACTAGGCACTAAACTACCTCTTTTCCGTTGGAGCCAAGTTTTTTTTTTTTTTTTTGCAAAAATCCAAGGATGGCAAACTAGTTTAGCAAACTCTAGGAGATGACTCCGCCCCAAAAAATTAGAGGCGCAACCAAAACACACGGCAAGAGATCTTTGTCATTTTATTGTTAATTGTAGTACATGAAGTCGCTACTGAAGCAATGGTTTAGCAGCTCTCTATCATACTCATATCTTGTTGACTATATTTTTTCAGTGGCTTAAAAACTCGATGAAAAGCTGGAGGAAGGTGAAGAAAATAATTCTTCCATGTTCACCGATAATATTAACACTCCTCGCTCACACCTAAGTACTACCGCCCCATAATGGGGAGGGAGAGGCCTTGTCAAGGAGATGTCACCCTCATCGCCTTTGTTGATGCGACCATGAGGACGACCTTGGAGGCAAAAGATCTAGCATCGGATCCCGCACGAACGCCAGAAAGGTATCTTCTTGTGTTACAAATTTATGTGACTCCCCGCCATCTAACTTGTATAAAAATTGTGTTGTCTTAAATACCTTTTTTTGGGTTGATCCTAGGTACAACCACAAAGAAGATTTTAAAAGGATCAAAGAGAAGATCATATACACATCTATCTATCCTCCCCGAGCAATTTGAAGATAATAGATCTTGTGTTGTGGGCACAAGTTGTGGTGCGGTCCAAGTGAATATACAGCAGCAAAGTAGCTCTCTATCATCCCTTTTAACATCTAAGAGAGGGGCTCGTGGGTAGGACTATAATCTCCCATGTAGGTCTCGAGCCCCCGGGTCATGGCCATGGCTAGCGCTTTTAAGACCTACGCTGGAGATTATAATCCTATTGAGGGTCACAAGCGCCTCGATGGTGTTCGAAGTTGGACCCGAGGGATGTCCATATTTGTCTTCATAGCTTAGGTCTTTCGGCAAAATATGTAGTGCAAACCACCATCTTCGTAAACCCGTGTAAAACCACGGCAAAAAAAAATTATGTAAATTCAAAAAAAATCACACATGTTGAGGGTCACAAGCGCCTCGACAATGTTCTTGCTTCATCTTGTTTCATCTTATATTGTCTCATAGGGTACTATTAAATCACCCGAAATCGGCTTTTTAGCGTAACAACCCGTTTTCTGTAATGTTATTATTATCAAAATTTTGTTCAAATTTGGAATGCTCTAGCTCTCCAAGAATCTTGAAATAAATAACTTAAGATCGAGAGAGTATTTATCTATACAAAGTTTGGCAAATTTCCTAATTTGAATATATTTTGAAGTCCAACCCACGCCACTACAAAAACTCATTCTGCAAAGGTCCCCCGCTGGAAGTGAAATAAAACAAAACAACTCTCGCTTTTCTCCACTCTCCTCCCGCCCTCCGCTCAAAATTGAAATTGAAGAGCACGGCGCCAATGTCCTCGGCTCCTCGCCGACCCGGCCACAAAAAGAAAACCCCCGATTTCTATTTTTAACTGGGAGTGCCGTAGTGCCGCCAAAAGCCTAGTCTTTCTCCCTCCTAACTCCAAACTCGTTTCAAATTCCAAATACTAGTAGTACACAAGTTCTGGCCGCCCCTACTAGCAAACTTAAGGCTCTGAAAAACCGGGTGCCCGTGGGGCCATGGTGTTATGACCGAACAATCTACAGCACTAGTAGTAGTATTGTCTCTCTCGCAGCCTCTCGTCACTTCCTTCTCCCGCATCGTACTTACTAGTACTAGTAGTGCCCCTCTTCTCGCCACTTCGCTGACTTCCAAACTCTTCTCACCAAACAAAGAGAGTAGAGAGCGGTCCGACACATTGGGGTCCGCTTTCGCCCTCGGCGCGCCGCTTCTACATCCTTGGCAGGTGCACCTCTTTATCACACCCATGGATCTAGATATGATTTTTGATGTCGTTTTTGAAACAAAGAAATACAAAAGTTCTTGGGTGGTTGCAGATCTGGGGTCCATCGTGGGGCCTCCATGGGCGCTACGGCGAGATCGCGCCATCGCCTTGACTTCCTCACCGGTGATCCCGCCGGCGTGGGAGCGCGGGCGGAGAACGAGGCGTTTATCGCGGCGTTCGATCGATTGCCGACGCTTCGTGTTCAAGTCCCGGCCGCTAGATCTCCGGTGTTTTACTAGTGGGTTGGGGCGGCGTCAAGAAAAAAGTCGCAAGAGAAGCACGCCTTGTTGGGTAAACACCTAAATCTAAATTGTAAAGTGCATTACCCTTTTTTGAAGTTTTTTTTTTTTTTTTTTGATTGGCTCTAAAAAGGTTTTGTTTTGTCTTGCATATTGTGTGATTCATTTTATCTGCCTTAAATACCTTTTTCCGATTGATTCGTATAAACACAAAGATCTATGCGGGAGATTATAAAAGTGAGGCGCCAACCCTATTATATTTGAGCTCACGAAGGAAATAGTGCGCAAGAAATCTCATTGCCGACTATCATCTCGCTAGCTCAAGACGCATATCTTCTTAGGTAAACGCTGAATCTAATCCTAAGTGCATTTCATTTTCCACTAACCAACCAATCTCGATCTATAAACTTCCCACTCTAGCAAACTTGCATTAGGAACCCTATTATATTTGCACCCTTAGTTTTACCTCTTCTCGCTCTGTTTTTTTCCCATGTCCCTCCGTCTCACAAATAAACGCAATTCTTTGACTTCAACGACACCGCTTTCACCGTTCGCCTTTATTAAAAAAATTATTTTCACCGTTCCCATGACTTACTTTTTTCGTTAGAGATATTTTCAAAATTATTTATTTATTTTATTATTTCCACACAAAAATCTAAAAATAAGACGAATGGTCAAAGAGGATTCAGAGAAGTCAAATAATTGCGCTTATCAGTATTTGTGAGACGGAGGGTGTACGACATGCATGTACGGCAGAGGGGCCATCCACTTACTACATGTATTTGATTGGCTCTAAAAAGGTTTTGTTTTGTCTTGCATATCTATGTGATTCATTTTATCTGCTCTTAAATACCTTTTTCCGATTGATTAGGTATAAACACAAAGATCTATGCGGGAGATTATAAAAGTGTGGGAGGCGCTCCATCGGGAACCCTATTATATTTGACCTCAGGAGAAGGAGAAGGAGATGGAGAAAAAGATTGTTCAATGTCCAGCTCCCCATCATGGCGGCGAGGCCTCGCCGCCGCCGATGACCCATCCTCCACCCTCATCGCCTTTGTTGATGCGGACCATGAGGACGACCTTGGAGGCAGGATCTAGCACCGGATCCAAATGAACGCCGAACATGTATCTTGTCTTGTGTTACAAATTTATGTGACTGCCGCTATCTAACTTGTACAAAAATTGTGTTGTCTTAAATACCTTTTTCGGGTTGATCCTGTGTACAACCACAAAGAACTACGTCCATATTTGTCTTCGTAGCTTAGGTCTTTCTTTCTTCGACAATGTTTTTGTTCTTGTTCTTGCTTCATCTTATTTTGTCTCACAGATACTAATTAATCACCCGTTAGCGTAACAACCTGCTTTTCTCGTAATGTTATTATTACCAAAATTCCTTGCATTGTAGTATGATTGTATCTCTTGCCTCTAAAATAGCTTTTCAACTTGGCTTAAACCTATGTTTCACAATTTGGCTGGTAGGGTCTTTTATTGTTTTCTGAACCCTAGAAGAACATACTTTGCCTGGCAGGTTATTATTTATAGAAATGCAGTTTCTAGTGGAAGTGACTGAAGAGATCTCAGCTGTGCATTTCAGCTACCGAGGATGACCCCATTACTAAGAATGTTTACAGCTCGATTCACCCGCATCGTGCATAGAAACCAAAAGAATAGCCATCACGGGCACTTTCTAACAGCCTATAGTTCACCAAACTCGAACCATACAAAAAAAACATCCATTTTGATCTCCCAAATTCGCCCAATTTCTTTCTCACCTTGAAATTTGTATTATTTGGGTACTACAAACTAAGCATCTCCCTCGTTGATAAGGGGCGCCGATGTCGACCTTGTGGACCACCGCTATCCGCCGTAGGGCAGTCGCCGAGGAGATTTGTCGTGGTTCGCCAGGTGCTGCCCTTCGGGAACCCTCCACCCCGCCGAGGTCCGTTTGCACCATCGACTCCGCCATCCCTAGGTCTGCCATCACGGCGCCACGACAAAAGTGCGCATACCACCGCGCCACGCGTGCGGTTCTATTCCCGCCTCCAACTCCCGGGCACGCCGCGCGCAAGCAAACAGCGGGATTAGGAAAAACCGGGCAAGCACATGGGAACCGCGACTCACCGCGAGGTGGAAGTCGGCGTTCTCCGCCGGATGCGAAGGAGCGCCATCTCCTGCTCCATACCGGCAGCCAGGTCATACATGGAATTACAAACTTTGGCAAAGGCGCTCACTTTGGGAGTGGGAGGAGGAGGAGACGGAGCCGGACGTGAGGAGCACGTGGAGGCAGGGAGCCACAACCCGAGCGTAGGTCCGTGGCGGCGGCGGGGAGCCGGTTGCGGTGACGGACGCCTGCACCCCCAGCCTGCCTGGCTCCAGCCGTAGAACCACCCTCCATCGTGCTCACAAGTAGGAGTGGTACAAGATGAGGGGTGCGGAAGAGGAACAGACGTAAGAGTGGAGTGAACCCGCACGCAGGGGGGAGGGGGCAAAGCCCGAACTCTTCCCCTCGAAAAAAAAAAAAAAAAACAAAAAGGTGTGGCGGACGCCGCCGAAAAAACCCTTCCCTCCTCCCTTCGCGGTTGGCGGTCGATTTTGCCGCCGCACCCCATCCGTGGCGCCTCCTAGAATATGTATTTATTTTTCTAAAAAAAAAAAATATATATATATATATATATATATTGGTTCTAAGAAAAAGAATATATATTTATTCATGCTTGTAATATTGTTCAAACATGTCGTTGTCACGATTTGTTCATGTAAAATATTGTTCTATGGGAGATGGGGACTCGAATCTAACCGGACGTGACGGGGTTGAGATTTGTTTGAGGTGTCCAACAAAAAACGCAATTTTTGACTTTTTAAAATCTAATTTGACCAAATTGCACGCGCGCCGCCAATTTTTTTGACCGCATATAGCGTGCCGTCTATCCCAATTTTTTGGACCGAGAGGATCGTGGTTCAATAACTCTTGACATTTTTTTTATACTTCAGACCCGTGTTGGATACATGCGATCGTAAAATGCCCGCGTCGTAGCCTATACGCATCGCTTCAACTCCTTCCCTCCACTCGCTTTTTTTTTCGAAAGCGTGCTCCACTCGCTTCAACTCCTTCACTTCCTCGCCAGCGTGCCGCCGCCGCGCTCCTAGCCTCTTCCCCGCCCACCACGCGCGCCGCCGCCTCCATTCCTCCTCGCCCTCTCCCCTCCCCCGCCATCGAAGATGAAGTGGCACAGGGAGAGGGACCCAAAGACGGGAGGTTCCCCCCGGTTCCTCGCCCCCCCGGGCGATGTCGACGGAGGTGAAGACGGAGGTGACGACACCGCCAAGGTTCAACAAGGGCGTCCCCCGCCGCTCCACGGGTACAACAAGCCGGGCATTTTTGCCGCTTCGTCCTTGTCTCGTGGAAGACTAGAAGCCCGCGGGCCACTCACGTGCATCAAAACCCTAGCGACGATGATGATGGAGAGGCGGAAGCGGCATGCGTGATGGCGTTGGAGGAGTTGCGCCCCGCAACACCGGAGTTGAGGCGCCCACCCGGCGGGGCACGACATGCAGCCGATGCGGCGGGCGCTGACGCCGCTATCGCTGTCGAGGCTTGTACTTCGCCTCCCGGTAGCCGCGCGTCGTTGAGGCGCGCTAGTGGCCGTGAAGTCGGGCGAGGCGAGGGCGAAGGAGAAGTCCTCGGCAGCGGCGCCGAGGCAAGCGGTGAGGAAGTCGGGCGGCGGAGGCGACGCCGAAGGAGAAGGAAGCGAAGCTCGTCGTTGGCGCAGTAATAATGCCTCGTTTAAAACTTTTTTTCCACTCGGGATGACCCCATTTCCATTACTTTTGATTACGGAAACACAAGCATTCATTAGAAGTTTTACGTAAGAGAAGCTACAAAAACGCAGACATGCCTAAGAGACTCTACCGAGCTTAAAACTGAACACAACGTAACCTCCCTTGAACCCATATATCACGGGCAATCGACAACGACATGCTAGTTCAAACGGTAACAAAGAAACACCAAAAGTAGACTAAGCCCTCTCCCGTGAGCACCCGAAACTTAGCATAACAACTCCCGCCTTCTAATCATCTAGCCTATTAACATGGCCTCACGTCATATATATAGATTATAGACCTTTTTCGATTCTTGCGTAACATGTTACTTGCAAAGATCCTCATGATTTCCGGATCTCCTTTTCCCGAAAGCACTTCTCGCCTTCCATATATATATCTTCCCGTATATATATATATATATATATCCCTCCGTCTCAAAATAGATGTCATTCTCGCTTCCCGAGAAATCAACATTTTCAAAATGCCGGCAATTATATATTAAAATATATAAATAATAAAATATTTATGCTAAGTAATAAATATCATTGGAAAGATCTTTAAGTCTAGTTTTTTAACAAATTTATTTGGAGATTTAAATATTGCACGTATTTTCTACAAACCTAGCTAGTCAAAGTTGAGAAAGTTTGACCGCACGCATCCCATAGTGACATCTATTTTGAGATGGAGGGAGTACTTGTTTAAAACTCAAAATTGTGGAAACCAATAGCTATTTTGGCATATATATATATAGTTCGCGTGAATGGTACGTAGTATCTTTGTAGTTCTCTAGCCACCGCCCGGCATAGTTCACTTTTCTTCATTTGTTGCGTTTTCGAACGTGATTTGAGGATTTGATTTGTTTTTTTGTTGACACGATCTTATCTCGACCCCTCATATAATTGTTTCTTGCATATATATATGTAGTGCCCGGAGGTGGTGGTTGTGAAACCCATCATGCGGAAGCTCCGGGAAGTTTTTGGGGCTATTGAGGATCTCAACAAAGGGAAGGCCGAGAAGGAGAGGCTCATGATGCAAAGGCTCGACCAAGTCTTCCGGGCCGTTGAGTCCGGCTGTTGAGTACGTGAAGAATTAAAAGGCCGAGAAGGTACAAAGGCTCGTGACAGGTGTGGTGCCATTCGCTCGATGCCGACACCACACTAATTAATGTGATCGATCTTATGCCGTCTTGACTTACTTTTGTTGATGATGTACTATCTAGCTAAGTTAGTATTAAAACTATGTGTGATGATCGATGCAAACTCGATGACCGCTTGCTCAATTTGATAAAATATATGATGCTAGTAGCTTGTTCGCACAAATTGTTGACCACACATACATATGCCTCGCATATATAGCTAGCTATTTAATTTTACAAAGATAGACCATGTTCAGTTTTACAAAGACTGAGACCATGTTTAGTTTTTTAAAGATTGAGAGATGGTATGCCATCTCAAATCAACCTCCAAGGCCAATATGTCACCACATAAAGCCGAAAAATAAAAAGCTAGAGGTACTTTTATAACAAAAGAACAACAACCAGTTCAAACACTCAAACCACACCATAAACCCCGCACATGTCACATGAGCTTTAACAAACCAATAGCTATGCATACTCATTTGCGACCGGCTTTTTTCGGCGCCTTTTGCCACGGGGCCCTCCTTCTCTTTATGTCCATCTCTCGAGGTATGGAGTCGCTCGCCGCCGTAATCCTAGGGATGATTTTTGCATCAAAAGAAGGGATTTCACCGAACTCATAGATACCTTCCTCTTCCACCGGATTTTCAAGTCCGATAACCCGCTTTTTTCCTGTGGAGAGCCACTTGTAGGTTCTTGCTTCTAGTGTCGCGCACATAGAAGACTTGGCTAACCCGATTTGCGAGTACAAATGGCTCTTGCGTGTTCCCGCCCGTCCAAGGTCAACGCAAGTGTAGCCGTATTTGTCTTTTTTGAGACACCTTTGATTATCGGGAACCCATCTACACCGAAAAATGGCGTACTTCATGTCTCCCCGGATACGAGAGTTCCCATATCTCTTCAATCACGCCGTAGTATGGTTTCTCGCACCTTCTTAGAATCATTTGCAACAATACGAACACCGCAGTTCGTACACACTTTTCTTGTCTTGATCAGCCGTGTAAAAGGTGTAGCCATTTATGTCATAGCCCCGATAAGTTGTGACTGCGGAAGAAAGGCCCCTTTGCCACTTGTCGAGCTTTTTCGTTGTCGCAAGAGTCGCCCGAATCGGGCAAGTCGGTCTCGATCCAGATGTTGAACCGCCTAATATGCGCCCTCGTTAATCGAGACTCGGTCCAATCCGGATTTTCTTCCCCGCAACAACCGATAATGCTCGCGATGTAAGGATCTATCTCTCGCTTTCGTGTAGCATCACAAGAGAGTGGGCTTTGTCAAAGTCGCCTTTCTTCGGGAGTAATTTGCTTCTCCCCAAGAAACCCCGTCCCCGCTAGCCTTCCGTCATGGCGAGACTTGAGATGCCGATTGATTACTGGGGTCAAGATAACGGAGACACCAATCGACCACCTCCTCAAGAGAATAGCACGTGCCATGCTTCCCTCGTGGTGAACCCGACTCTTTGAAAACCTCGCTCGTAGTACTCATAAATCTCTCATACGGATACATGTGGTGGAGGTACATCGGTCCAAGATACCGATCTCCTTAACCGATGGACCATGAGATGGACGGATATGTCGAAGAAAGTCGGGCGGGAAGTAAGCCTCAAGGAGACACATCGTGTCACACATGTTCTTTTCAAGATCGCTCGCTTTTCGTTCGTCGATCACCTTCGAGATTGCATTAAAGAAGGCACAGAGGTCGATGATAGCCTTTTCGGACCTTTTCCGGCAATATGTTTCGGATCCCGACCGCAAGCATCGCCGTGAGCATGACATCGCAATCGTGAGCCTTCATCGGAAGCATTTTGTTCTCTTTTAGCAGCACAAGTTTTCCGGACTGGGCCGCGTATCCAGAGGGAAGTTTGACACTATGAAAGAAGTCTCACAACTCCCCGCTTCTCTCGACGGGTCGTTTACGGAAGACAAAGGTGGACGGGCACCGGTTTCGCCGTTAGGAAGGAGCTCGGGCCTTATGTCCATCTCCTCTAGGTCAGCTCTTGCTTTATCATGGTCCTTCGATTTCCATTTGTCATTCATGAGTGTCCCAAGCAAACTTCCAAAGACGTTTTTTTCACGTGCATGATATCTATGCCGTGGGCGAACCGCTATGTCTTTCCAAAGAAGGTAGCTCCCATAGGATTGACATTTTCTTCCACCTCTTCTTATCGGCAGGTTTTTTGCGGTTTTCGGCTCTTCGAGCCTGCTTTTCTTTCTCTTTGTTTCCTTTGGTTCATCAGCGGGGCGGTCGTATCCTTTACCACCGCCGTAAACCCTCGTTCCCCATTGAAATGCCTTGGTGTACCGCTTTCTCCTTCGTCCCATCAAACCGACGCTTTCATCTCACGGTATGGATGCTTTGTAGGAAGGAAACGTTGGTGCTTTTACATAAACCTCTTCTTTGAGTTATTCACCAAACAGCCTCGGTGTCGTCTAAGCAATGAAAGCAGTCTTTTCTCTCCTTTTGCTCTCGCCTGCACACGCTACGGTGTCCTCGGAATATCGCTGATTGTGGTGAAGAGCAGGGCACGTAAATTGAAGCGCTCTTTCTTGTAAGCATCGCACACACCGACACCACCCTCTTTCCAGAGCTCCTTGAGATCGCCAACAAGCGGCCTCGTGTACACATCAATGTCAATACCTAGCCGATGAGGACCGTAGATCAAGACCGACATCATCATGTACCTCCTCGTGTTACACACCCACGGTGGAAGATTGTAGATAGTTAATAGCACCGCCGACACTATGTGTGCTACTCATGTTACCAAAGGGGTTCATGCCATCCGTGCTCAAGGCAAAACCGAATATTCCTTGGGTCATCGAAAAAGTTTTATGTTTGTGATCAATGTCCGCCGCCATCAATACCATCCGGCCGGGTGCCTTATATAATCATCACGCTTCCGCCATCCGAAAGCCATGTCATCGGGCCGTAAGGCCCCCTGAGGTTGCAAAAAGACGTTTTAGGCGAGGAATTATTGAAAGTACCATGCAACCTTCCGAGGAACTTTACGGCGCACCTCCCCGCCTTCTTCACCATCATCGCTTGTTCGCTTGTAATGAGAGGTTTTACACTTGGGGCATGCAGCAAGATTTGCATAGTCACCCCTAACAGATGTACCATACATGCAAGCATGAATTTTCTCGAACTTCAATCCCAAAGTGGACAAACGATCTTTTTGGCCTCATATGTCGCCTTTGGCAACACATTCTGTGGGGAAGCATATCCCCAATCACCCCTAGCAATTGTCTAAAGCTCTTGTCATCCAATGGTTCTCGCCTTGAGTTGGAGAAGCTTTAGTGTACTAGATAGCTTGGAAAAACTTTTTCGCTAGGCGAAGAGAGTGGTGTCCTCATATCTTTCAAGAGCTGTTCCAGCCTTCTTCAACTCTTCTTCAAAGAAGCTGTATTCATCGTGAGCCCATGCCATCACGCTAAAGCAACTTGTCCATATCCTCAACAAGTAGGGACAGGGCTCGCAAGAAGCTCGCTACTTCATCATCGCGAATTATTTCCTCATCCTCAAATGTCGCTTCTTCCTCGCCACCGCACCACTTTCGTGAACCTCGCGCTTGTTCTCCATCGTTGACACCTTCTCCATGCTTGTTCCAACTTGTGTACCCAGCCATGAAACCTCGAAGGATTAGGTGGGCATGGGATAAACGAACTCGAGTATTGCATCCGGTTCCCGCAGCCCACACATGGGCACCACAAACCCAAAGATCCGGGTCTCAAGATATCGGCCTCCGCAGCAGCCTAGGAAAGATTGCAACCCATCTATGTACTCACGACCGCCGCTGCCTCACACGGTACATCCAAAGGGCTTCGATCCCCCATCGCCTACAAAATTAAGCATGGTGGAAATGGAAGAAATCCTCACCAATTTAAGTCAAGATATTGTTGCCAACAACTAGATGCTTTAATTCTATCTCAGCCATTATGCATTAATCGATGCTGAAGCACTATTGTATTTTAATTAGAAGTGTCTCGTAGCTAGGTTTGCTCACCTACGCTCGTAGATCGGCTCGACCACCGCATCGCGACCCCCGCAGAGCCGGGCGGAGCACGGCCTCGCCACCGGCGAAATCCCGCAGGTCGGGCGAGCACGCCGACACGAAGATGGCGGCCGGAGCACGCGCAGACGCCCTTCTTGCGCCATTCTCAAACGCACGAGCACCAATATGATGCCCGAGAGGAACGCGGTGACAAAGGAGGAGAGCTCTAAGCACGCCCGCGAGTACTTATAGCTCGATATGGCGGAGCACACACCAACGCAGCCGCCATCCTATGCATCGCGCTCCTCCGCTGCCCCCCCCCTGCGGTGTGCCACCACCTCCAGAGAGAGACGGTGCTCAAGTGTGTGGCAAAGAACGCCTTTATATATATCCGCAAGAACCCGAAAGCAATTTAACCCGAACGCACGCACAAGGTACAAAGACGCATTTAAAGAATCATCGCTAACGATAACCCTAACCGGTACGCTTACAAATGCATATCCGCTTTACTAGGTAGGAGTACTATAGTTACGCATTACATGGTACCATACATACCTTGTAACTCCAACGAACGCGGGCGCTGCCTCGCGGATGTGCCGGGCCACTTACACACGCATGCCGACATCCATCGCCTCTAGTCGACGCGTGCCTCAGAATTATGTAGCGGAAACGGCCCAGCCTTACCAATACCACAAGAGAACGGGCCTAACATCCGTGTCCAAATTTAGGCCCAAAGGAAGGCCGGTGACAAAGGAGGAGAGCTCTAAGCACGCCCGCGAGTACCTACAGCCGATATGGTGGTGGTGGAGCACAAACCAACGCAGATGTCAACGCAAGGCGTCGCTCCTCCGCCGCCACCACCAGAGAGAGAGAGACGGTGTTGAAGTGTGGCAACGCAGCCGAAAACGGCCCAGCTCGCAAGACACACATGAGAACGGGCCTAACATTCACCCCCAAAGGAAGGCCGCCGCCGAGGCCCGCTCAAAACCGGATGTGCCTAGCCAAATTCAGTCCTTACCACGCTGTCAACATCCATCGCCTCTAGCAAGATGGGCGATCGTAAGACCCGTGATAAATACAGCGCTGTAAATGACCGCTGAGCGTCGCCATCGACATGTGTCTCGCAACGCTTGCTACACACCACATGACACGGGAACGCGGAAGAACGCACGATCAGAATATGCGACAAGCATGTGCACGCCGCATTCGCTAACGCTCGCTTATCGATACGTGTCCGCAATACACCAAGAAACAAAGACGCATAACAACACACGCTCAGAATGACCGCGCCGGTAGTGGTTGGGACATGTACGCACACCCGCTACCACATCTCGCTCAAACTAAACGCAGTGCTAGTGGTCGCAACATGTACGTTACACCCGCTAACACAACTCATCTGAAAATAACGCGCGATCGGGTAGTGGTTGGGACATGTACGCACACCTCCTAACACAACTCGCCCGAAAAATAAACGCGCGACTTTAATTTACGCGGGTCGTTATAGACCCTTGTATCGCTCCAAGCGTTCAGATTCGCGGCACGCGCTTGACGGTGTCAAGCAACACGGACGGTATCGACCACGCCGAAGTTTGTGAATCCACGCCGCCTGTAATACTCGTAACGGTACGTGACGCGGCGCCGAAAAAGGTGTCTCGTAAGCAAAAACGCTGCCTCAATTAGGGGTTGCATCCACGCCGATTGGTCTCGAAAATGCGCCCGTGATGAAACGCGCGGTTCGGAGATACGCTGAATTCTCGCAGACACTCGGTTTCAAAAGCGCCGCCGTAGCCGCTGGCGCTTGTGCCTGCGCCAAGGAAAACGCGTGGCCTCGATTAAGAAAACAGACGTGTTATATGAACATGCGCCTGTAATGACCTCCTATTATCGACGACGCGTATTGGTCCCGTGGGACCATCCGACGTTTATTACCGACGCCGCCCAATTGCGCGCCAAGAATGTCACAACACGACGCCGTTATTAGCGACGCCTGCGGGTTCACCGGGCGGTTATTAGCCTTTTTTTTACATAGTGTTGGCAATGTGAAAAACATAAGACGTAGCAACTATTCATCATTTCAACAAGGGATTAAGACTAAACATTTTCATAGCTCATATGTATGGAGTGGAATAAATCTACTTTCTCTTCTTTCTCTTCTTCCCCTTTTTTTCTTTTTATTCTCATATCTCATCATTCTTATAAGATAAGAAAGTAATCGAATGGAATGTGAGATACGAGTTACCTTTGCGGGAGTCCTCCCCAAGCTAGCTTCCCGACTTACCTTCGGTTTAAGAACGTTGCTAGCTTGTGAACGCCATGAATTGATTTAGCATCCTTTGAGTGCGATATAGACTCCCCCAAGCTTGTCTTGTGATGATCTTGGAAGAACAGACAAACATACTCGGGTTTGAAAGGTTTATTATTCATTTTTTTGGTTCACCCGACAAGATCTGTATCCATTGTCATCTCCGTGACACCCTCTTGAATTTGATAATTTCCCTGTAGGGGTTAGTCCATATGGTCGACCAAATTCTACACTAGTAGTTTTGTTTCAATAATCAAACTCGACTCCATGTCTAATTGATTAAGGTAGACTTTTTGACCTAAGCACCATGCTTAATTCAAAAAGTCTATGGAAGTAGGATCATCGCCTAAATGATCACGACTTCCAAAAACCGCAACATACCAAGATAGAAAATGGAAGCATGAATTGAAAACAAGATTCATCCAAAGGAGGTGCAGACTTTGAGAGGTGTTTTTTTTTTAAAAAAAATTATTATTATTATTATTATTATTATTATTATTATTATTATTATTATTATTATTTTTATTTCTTCACCTCATCATCACTCCAAAGAAGGCTAACATAAAGAAGCAATGAATAACATAGCCTTTATTTATCTCCAACATAAGATACTCCCATAGATCATGACAACAAAGTTTAAGTTCATTAATCAAGATCCAACACCATGTCGAATTTTTGATTAAAGGAGATCTTTTTAACCTAAGCACCATGCTCAATTCAAAAAGATCTATGGATGCAACTCATGTGATCACATGTGAATACACCCAAACTTCAAGCATATGACATAACAAAGGAAGCATGAATTTGTATAACCTTGAGAGGAAAATGAGTGAAGAGGTGGTGAACGTTACCTTTGCATACCCGAGTATAAATACCGATGCTTTTATGGATGAAGTATCGGTTGTTGCCGCGTTTGCTTGATAGCTCAGCCTGTGTGCATCTCCGTATAGGCCATACACACACGACATGTGTGTGGGCCATGGGCCTTGATGGCAGAGCAAAGGATTTAGAGACAAGCCCTTCTTGCTTGTAAAAGCAATGAAGGGTGGAGTCAGCGGCACATTATCTTGACCGTGTGAGGCCGACCTGCTCTTTCTATTTTTTTAGTCTATAATTATTTTTTAACAACATTTTTTTTTTTTTTTTAACATCATTTTTTTTTTGTTTTTCTCTTATTTTTTTTTTTTTTTTTTTCTCTCTTCTTCTCCCTTTTTTTCTTTTTTTTTTTCTCTCCATCTCTTTTTTTTAATTCTTTTTTTTTTTTTTTTTTTTTTTTTAGCAAGGCAGGGGCTGACATCATCTTTTATTCACTCATCATTTTATTTTGCATGATCCCTTGGTGGATGGAACTTGGGATTGTCACCATCTTCCCCCCACACTTAGACTTTTGTGTAAAAGTCAAGTGTGCAAGGTCCGGTCTCCTCTTGAGCATGTTCCATCACCCATGAACATCATAACTTTTTTTTTTTTTTTTTTGGTAATGTAGCCCTCATGTTCTCGAAAGTGTCGCGATGCCTCTTTTGTTCTTCTTAATCGATCTCCACCTGAAATGGTTAGCGACAAGAATACCCCCGAAGGTGCATACTAACTTGATAACATGTTCTTGCTTTTATTAATAAGAAGAGAGAGAAAGACTATTTGTGTGTTTTTTTATGATAGTCCAGGTATCTCCCCGGCAAAGCTTTCTTTATGGTCGTAAGCTTGACCGTGGGAAAACATCTCGCAACCGATGGTGGTGAAGTTCCCGCCACCACTAAGAATTTAGCATTACGCCAAGCCGCAAGGTTAGCGCCATCATGCTACTACGAGACTTGCTACCATTCTCTTAAAAAGGTTTACAAAGAGAACCAAGAGATGGTTGTGGTCTTCATGGAAGCACTCGGCTAGAAGCAAAACAAACTCAAGAAGACCCAAAGGTGAGCATGTAAGAAGTCTCAAGTGACAACTTGTTATGCTCGAAAAACAGATTTCCACTTGGTCTCAAGAGTTGTCGCTTCGTGCATGTCCATGGCACATGAGGGTTTATCCTCAAAAGATGTGACATGAAGGACTAACATTGAATCTTGACCATTGTCAAGAACAATGTTTTATCGGCCGTAGGGACATGACTTTTGTTCGAAAGTGAGGGCGACATGTGTGTTTCGTTTCACTAAGATGCGTATAAACTTGGGTGAAGCAAATAGAGTTATGAATTTGCCTCCTCGAATGTGTTTTGCTGGGAAGATGCTTCACTTTTTGGGACATCTAGGTGAGAGCCGGAAGCAATCTTTCCCAACTTCTCATCTTGCCCCTCTATAGGTTTTTTTTATGAATTTTTTTTGAGAGGGTAGCCTATGAGAAGATTGAAATCAAGGATGAGATAGATATGGAAGTCTAAGCGCACCTCGGTTTATGAGGTTTCGTCATCATCCTTGAATTCAATCACGAACTCGAAGGACTAAGCATTCCTTCCTTCGGTGTTTGTGGTTCGGGAGAGGGCTCAACCGTCGATTCCAAAGGCGGTACGGGGAATGGCTCGACCGATGAGGGCTCCTCAACGCTTGACATGCCCTTAATGTGGAGGGGGATAGGTTCTACAATGGGAGAAGCAAGCTTCTCTAGGATGTGTTCAAGGGGTTTTCCTATGTTCCGCTGTAGGTTTACGCAAACGACCCTCCAACGGTCATGTCAAGGCATAGGGCAAAGATCTATGTCAAGACCGAACAAAAGATATGCAAAAGCACACTATCGGTAATGACAAGTCTAGGCCAACATGTATAAACATTGTAAACTGGGCCTAGGCTGCACCTATGGACTCCTTCTTATCCTACTTGAGATCGAGAGTTGTCCTTGGTAGGCTTTGATGGGGAAGAATGCTAGACAAAAAATTGTCTTTGAGTTCTTCTCACCCCATTCAAACTTCCTACGACAATAGTGTACTATTGTTTTGCTTTCCCTATGAGGGAGAGCGTAAAACAAATTCCACATGAGAATTTGAATCTTGCCAGAATGCCGAGGCAAGATTATAACTCCTCGAAATCTCGTAGGTGGTTACAAAGGTTTTCAAAATAGTCACCAAAGAAGGAGTGTGCCCCAACCAAATATTTTTTTTAATTTAGGTGGAGTTCATGCCATGGATGAAAATTTTGATTTTGAAAAAGATTTTGGCCCCCGTGGAACTCCCCCTTTAGAGAAGCATAAAGATTTTAAAATTTGGAGAAGGCTTCATTTTGAAAATGAAAATCAATAACTATTTTTTTTTTTTTTTGGATACAACACATGGGTGCTCTAGGCTCAGAGAGAATTACGACTACCGCCCCCGCAAGAACGGCGCCTTTAAATGCTTGTTGACGTTTCTTAACGATGCAAAAAGAATCCGCAAGCGCACGGAATTGTCGTTATAGCATTTCACCCTAAGTGTTTAGGTATCGTATTTCCACGAGGAACGGTTTGTGTGACTTCTCTCTCAATAGAGAGTCACCCTAGGATAACTATGGGTGGTGAGGTATCTTTATGGGCTCAAAACTCTAGTAGGGATCACTTGGTGTTATGTCATCACTTCGGGCACCGGTCCACGCCCAAAGGACGTTGTCCCGCAATTGCACCGCGCCACACCCGAACGTGGGGATTACAAGGGACGGACAAGGTCGCCACAACCCAGCCGCCTACCCCCTCAACCGTGGATGCGCCACAAAAGATAGAAAACCCTTAGCCTAGACACCACGCCTACACTAGTGGTTATCACTCTAGCGTGTCGACAAGGCTTACCCGCCCCCCGGGTCCTTCTACCGTAGTACCGCCCGAAGGAACGACTATCAATCCCGCAATTCTATAACAGCCTAGATAATATGCTTAAGAGTAACAAGCCGAAAGAGGGACACAACCATTCTTACCCAAATGATTAGAAGGTTGTAGAGGTATTAAGCATGGCGGGTGCCGACAAGTCCGCACTCCGCCACCCGAGATCCGCAATGCACCGGGGTACACCGGGACTACATGGAGAAGAGGCGAAGCCCTCTTCTAGCCTTCCCTCTCTCACTCCATTAGAACTAAGAAGGAGGAAGAAGAAGAATAAGAGTGGAGGGAGCTTCTTCCTTTCTTCTACATTGTGGCTCTTCCTTGTGTTGTGTATGAATTGGTGTTTTATTGAGTAGAATGTGTTTACAATGGAGGGAGATGGCCTATATTTATACTAGAGAGGGGAGAGAGGCCATCTCTATACATGGAAATATTTCCTACCGCCTCTACCGGCATGCAACCGATGCCGGGAGGTCGGCAAGGAAGTTTCCTTTGTGAGTCGCGTTGAGAACCGGGCGGAACCGGCCTCTAAGGCGTGAACCGGAGTCAAACCGCAAGATATGCGCCGGCTCGCTATTTCGAAAGGAATTCGAGCCTCGCGCATGTGAACCGGCCGGTTTAGGCGGTCCAACCGCCGACCAGCAACCGCCTTTGGGGGAGCAAAACCACGGCCGCCACGTGTCCCTAGGCCGGTCGAACGCGTTTCACGCGCGCCCCGCTGGGAGAGCCACGCACCGCCCGCCTCCCCTCGCGGGCCGCCGCCACGTGTCCGCCAAATTTGAATTCCTCGCCCGCATGCGCCCGCCGCGCTGGGGTCGAAGCGCCCCGCCGTGGGGGCAGCTCGCCACGCGGCCCGCTGCCACCGGTGGGTGCGCAACCCCTATCCCCGCATGGGTGAACGACGGGCCCACCATGGCCCGCACGCGCGCCGCACGCTGTTTTCTGTGTGTGAGCGGTGCCGCCGGCACCGGCAGCTTTGCCGCCGCCGCCACTTTGCCACGTGTCACCGAGGATTGGCCCCGCATGGTATCGGGTACTCGCACATGGGACCCACTTTGCATGGCAAATTTGTGTATGTGATAACTTCTTATTCCGAGTCCAAATATAGCAAATGATATATCTATTTTGATCAGCGACGAGCCCTTCGCAACGGTGTACTCCATTTCATCGCTTGAGATACTTTATTTTGATGATAAATTGAGCTTTTTTGGCGGTCGAAATATATGTCGTGAACGACCGCCAACACCTCGGCAGGTGGCGCTTGTTGGGCCCGAAAAGTCTCGCCGGGTGGTGTTTGCTCGCCCAACTCGGGCGCTTTTGGTCCATTTCCACCCCGGGCTTGAAGTATTCTCTGAAATGCGCTTTCTGTGGTCGCGTGCACTTTGGTTGTATTTCCACCTGCTTTTTATTATAAATACTACAAAATACATTTCGACACTACAAGTGGAAATATGTTAGTAATAAATGTATATGAGTATAAAAGGTATAGTTTCACTACCTTTATGGTAGTAAGTTGACGGAAAAATATGTCATTAGTGACCGCCAACGTAGAGCTATCTCATACGAGAAAAGCGCCGGCCGCAAGCCAGATGTCATCCTGCTCATAATCCAGGATTAGCTTGGCCCCACGCTTTATGCATGGGGTCATCCTTCTTCTTTTCCTTGCAACTAACCGCCGTACAGCCGGCCTCGCAATCTTCGCCAATGAAGCCCTCTCTCCTAGACGGCAAGACCGGCCTGACTTGGGGATCTCACGAACAATCGCCAGCATCTTGTGGATTAGAGAGACCGCGACTCCCGCAATCCTCCGCCAAACGAAAGTGACATCGCTTGAGATGTGCGCCCAGAATGAATATATGCCCCTCCTCCGACGTAAAAGCGCTTGAGAACATCCGGAAGATCACCGCCGGCCCGATGAACTTGATACAACAGACAAATGATTGCCCACATACGCTGCAAAGACAAACGATCCTATAGATGTCATCGCCGATCTTGTTTCGCCGATGCTTCTCCACTCACTATCCAGCCCAACCACCAAGGGCCGCCACGCAAGAAACCGCCGACGATCTCCTCGATGACACCTTTTGACGACAGCCTCCTCGATCATCACCGTCAGGTGGATAGAGTAGTACTTGGTAGGATCCCAGCGCCGAGACGGTAGAAGAACACCCACTCGCCCCGGTGCACGGTAGAAGTACTTCTTCATTGCACGGCCTTCTTTGACGGAGGTGCGCCCGTGCCGAATCGCCCGCCTCTTTAGGGTTATCGCGGGTGGCGCCGATCACTTGATTGCTCGACGACGCCATAGTGATCTCCTTCTAACTCCGATCGATCCACACAAATGTGAAAGGCTCCTAATTAACCTTCTAACTCCCCTCGTCGAGGCGATCGGGAACCCGCATGTGGAATGTGGATATCTTTCCAAGAATCGCGGTATATATATCCAATAGACACGATTTATCGGGCTACCAAAAACCGCGCTCGTATCCCGTGCCAATATGAAACTACAAAGCCCCCTAGAATATGAAAGGGCGCGGGCAAAATATGAAGCGCTGTCATGTGAAGTGATCACCTCTCGCCGAAGTTGCCGCCCATCCCGATGATAATTAAGAGCACCCACCAAAAACGCCTTACCTTCTATTTTTTCTACCTCGCTTTGCAAGAAATACAACTTGACGCGAGCAACCGATCAACGCCTCATGAAGCCGACAGCAAGCTGTACACATCTCGAGACGCCGATCGAGCTCTCAACAATGGCGGTTTGGAGGACCAACATGGCAAAGAAATCTGGAGCACGTGACTCCGAACAAAGTGAAGATCTTCTCCCCCGGCTTTACTTCAAAGATAGACTCAAAGACACGGGACGAACCTACATTCCAAGCATGTCCTCGACCATGCCGGGTTGCGAGCGATGCACCCTCGAAGAAGTTGAAGACAGCACCATGTCTTCTTCTGATGTCCCGCCGCTGCGTAAAGTTTGAGTCGGCTTAGGTCGCTTCGATATCGGCCTTGGCCGATACGTAAACCGACAACCCCGCTCCCGACTCCGCTTGACGCCCGCTTGGCCATCCATCCCGCAGTTTATATTATGGCGCCCGGGGATGGGCAAGATTTTTAGGCAGAAAACCCGAGCCCAAGATCCATCATCACTAAAGTATGTAACGATCTTGTATTCCTGGCAGGCCGCTCCGCCCGAACAAAAACCCAAGCTTCATGCTTGGCGGATGTACCTCCTTGCTTGTAACAATTCTCATTGAGCTCGGCCCATACAGAGTGTGCATGATATATAAAGTTTGGTGGGGAAGCTCTCCCCCCTCGCTCAAAAAAAAAAAAACCTTCTTTTTTTTCTCCAGATTTAGAGAAGGCGATTGTTGTTTGAATCGCTCGAAGTTTTCCCGCATCTCTCGAATTCACAATAGCTTGCTTTGCTAAGTTGAAATATAAATGTTTTTCACCTGTCCCCGCTTTCAGACTTACAACGACAAATGTATTGCAGACCATGTGATGTAGAATATACGAAAAGAACTTCACCTTTGCGCTCAATACTTGTCAATTTATCGTAATTAGAATTGAGAAAATGACTCTTTGGAGTTCAGTTCAATACCGCTGCCGGTTTATCGGCGATTGTCTAGCAGGGGTATGCCCGGCTAGTAGATTGAGCGGTTAGGATGTGCTAGACGGCTAACGAGACGTTAAGCGTAACGAGCGGCAAGGACAAAACACACGGTTTTACCTGTGTTCGCCGCCTTTGATGGCGAAAAACCTACGCCCCGCTTAGTTGTATTGATTGATTGAGAATCGATGGTCCCGGGGGGGGATCCCCCGCCACCTTATATAGTCTCGGGAGAAGGGTTACAGGTCGGATCTAGTCCGACAAGAGCTATCCTGATCGGTTACAATAGGAAAGTATATAGTGATTACGATTGAGCTATACTAGGAAACTATCTTCATGACCAAGTTTAGGCCGTGATCTCCGATAATTGCGGTCTTCTAACGCCAAGGGCTTCAGTCCGCCGTCCTGGGCCGGCCCGAGAGGCCTAACCCAAAGTGACCCGTGAGGGGATAGGTATTTATCCCCCACACGCCTAGTCCCCCGAGCACGCCAGTATGTCGTAGGTGAAAGAGTCTTGACGCTCCGATCATCGGGAGGTGTTGTCGACCGCCTTCGTGACGGTGTCCACCGCACTAGTTAAACGCCGACTAGCCCGGGACGCCCTCGACCAGCCGCTTGTATTCCTGTAGCTTCTTTCCATTGCTTCGACCAGTCTAGTCTTGACGAATCCGCCTGTTGGATGCTGCGTGCTCCAATGAAAAAAATCTTTTTCTTTCTGGCGAAGTGTGCCCACGTATAGTGGAAAAACACTGTAAAGATGTAAATATAAAAAATGAGCATGATTCACCGTAGGTGAAGTGTGCCCACTTAGTCCCCGAGCCTAGAGTAGGTGAATAATCACGCATCGCTAGGGTCACAAGAAAAATGTGAGCAAAAGTCCCCGAGTAATCGAAACCTAATCGGGGCGCAAAGACCAAACTCCAAAGATGGAGCCCGCATTTAGGAGTCCCCGACACCGTATGTCCGCCCGACGTAGGGTGCCAATGCACCATGCATGGGCCAAGGTGTGTATAGTACCAATCCCAGAATATCCGTGCCGCCGGCATAAAAAGGCGTGAGATTTCAATAGCCCGGGTTTGAAGGGGAGGCGTAATGGAAAAATTTGTATACCCCGTGATATTGATGAAGCTTCTCGCCAAGAAGATTGGGCCGCCGCGGTCCCAAAAATCTACACGGCAGGATATCCGGTCAATTAATATCCTGCACCTTTGGGGAACAAACCGGCGCGAGAATCGAGGGGATAGGACGCGCTGGCAAAGACCACAACACGCTGCACTTAGAAAAGTAATGATGGCAATCGATGCCGCCGCCCGCCGCACGCACTCAACCCAGAAATGGGAGGCGCGGGTTCCCGCAGGGCGCACGGTTGCCCATGCATTAACCCTAAGGGCGGTCGTGGCTATAAATATCGGCGCCCGCGGCCTCCTTGTTTCATTCCCCGGGAGCCCCTTCATCTTCTCGAGCCCTTCGCCTTTATCCCGCTACGAAGCACCCGCCTAGGGTTTATGATCGCCCGACTCATCTCATCTCGGCTCGACCACCACCGATCGTAAGAGTGTAAGTACTCGTAGATCTGTTGATTCGCCGTCTTTTGAGTCCCAATGTAGTCGATTTGGGCGTGGATTTGAGCCGCTTAGATTTTTGCCGATTAATCGCTCACTTTCTTGAAATACGTAATCGATTGAGGTGGGATGGATCGCCGTGGGTCGCGAGGTCGCCAGGCCATGGGTAGGGCGCCGAGGACGAGCGGAGCCGCCGCCGGCCGTGGGGCGCTACGCCGCTGGACGCGATGAGCAGCCCGTGCCGCTTGCGACGGCAAACCGTAATCCGATGGATAGGAGTGGCTGCTCGCCGTCCACCGAGGGGACGTGTGGGAGCCGGTGGACGCCGCGTGTTGCCTGAGAGGGTCATCGCCGGTTGGAGGGTGCCGAGGCGGAGCCGCACCCATGCCGCGACGGATGAGGTGGTGGTGTTCGAGAGCCACTTCGGCACGGCTTTGGGATGCCGGCGCACCCTTTCCCCGCCGGAGCTCCTCACGCCCACGGCCCAGCCTCCGCCACCGCCACCGAACGCCATCCTCGACATCGCCATCTTCATCACGCTTTGTGAGTGTTGCCTCGCATTCTTCCCAACCTTAGCCCGTGGAAATACTTCTTCTTTGTGGGGGATGAAGGAGATTCGTGGTCGCGAGTGGCCTGGCGTGTTTGTGAAGCCCGGCAACCGCAAGTCGGCTTTCCCTCAACTCCGCTACCAACGAATGTGGCTCGCCGGTATACGCAGGTGGTTTTACCCGCCTCGCCGGAGGTGCCACTCGCCGATCCCACCGAAACCCGTGAGACGAGCAAGCCGAATGAAGAACCCGGAGCCGACATGCCGCGCGGTGAGGGAGTTGCCGGGCTATGATTGATGATCTTCATGTGGACGCATCGACCTTGCTCATGTGTTCGTGGAGCGCCTGATCCAACCCACTCAAACGGAGGGATCACCCCGGCTTTCAAGACACCGGCTGAATGATCCCACCCGTGAGTCGGTGGAGTTCCCGCCGGTGGTCAAGTCCGTGAGCCGGTAGCCAAAATTCGGCCGACACCGGGTACGCGATGATCCGCGCTACGGTGCACACCTTCTCAAGGGAACCCGCCACCGCCGGTAAGTGTAGTCCGGATTAGATTGATGTGCATTGCTATAGATGGCAACCGCCTTTACCGGCCGATATTTGTTGCGATCCATGGGATGACGCCGCAGCAGTACTTCACCGCCACCCGAGGAGGCTGCCGCCGCTCGCACCCCGCCTCGCCGTAACGCCGCCCCCCCGCGCCCTCTCGCTCACCGGCAAAGACCGAGGTGCCCGGAGGCAAAGGCGCAGAGGGTGTTCAGGCTCGCGGCAAGCACCCCTCGAGAGCCCGTCGGAGCCGGAGGTCAGCCGGAGCCGGACAGCGGGGGCGACCGCCTGGCCGCGGAAGTCGAAACACCCCCGTATGATGACGATTTCCTTTGCTAATGAAGAACTTCGAGCCTTTGTTGAATCAACCGCTTTGTAGTATCCCCGATCGTTATCCGGCCCCCGGGTAAGGTTGTGTTGATTGATCGTCACTTTGTTATATGCAAAGAACCTGTAGGGAGAGAGAACACCGGGCGCTGGGCCGATCCACCAAGGGCGCCACCGGGCCACACGGTGATGTATCCCGCCACGGAGTGGAGGAGGCCGCAGTGGTGGTAGCTCGAGGTCGCCTCATGGTCGCCTGGCGCGCTTTGCCAACGTGTAAGTACACTTGCCGCCGATCGCGGATCACTCATGTTGTCGGCGGTGGGTATATGTGAATCATGCCGTTGGTGGTGGGGCCCGCCACCGAGCCTGTGCAGATACCGATCGCCGCGACGGAAGAATGTGGCGAGCCACCGCACCGCACAACCTCGAGGCACCTAAGCGAGAAATGCCGGCGAAGATGCTCCAAAGCACCGGCGGCGCCGCAAGAGATAGCCGGACACCGCGCACCAAGAGCCGGTCGACGACGCCCAGAGCCGCCAGAAGACCAAGACCGAGGTCGCCCCTTGGTGAATCGCCCGAGTCCCCCCTCCGACTACATCCAAATCGAGGGCGAGGACCGTGAGATGGAGGCGGTTGACGGATGGTACGAGGCCACCGAGGACCCGGTGCCCCGTGATGGAGCAAGATCGCCCAAGGTTGAAGAGGAGGACGAGCCGACCCGCATAGCCCGCCAAGTGGGAGGAGGGAGCCAGCCCTGCAAGTAAGTATTCGCCACCCTGTTTTGCATTGTGATTTGGCCATACACACCCCGTGATTGCATGTCGCTGTATAGCATATCCGAATGAAGAAATCCGCCTTCAGGCGAGGAGTTGGAGGAGTGCCGGGCGCCCTTTTGAGGCCAGACAAAGCGCGGGATGAGCTCACCGCTGAAGCGACGACCGCCGCCGAAGAGCGAGCGGTGCTTGCGGTCAAGAGGGACCGCCCGCAGGCCGGTAACGGTGACGCCGCAGCCGCCACGCCTTTGCACAGAGAGGGTGGCACCGGCCGCCGAGCGCGGAAGTCCTCGAGATCGAGCGAACCCGCCCGATCGCGGCCGCCGGGTTGCAAGGGAGGGTAAGGCCCTCGAAGAGGAACGAGCGCACTGGCCGCCGCCGACCGCAAGCGCCGGGAGAGGAGGAGCGCGGTTAACTTATCGCCAGAGGAGCGACACGCCACGACGCCCGCACCCAATTACTTGGTATGTATGATGATTACTTGAATAGTCGACCAAGATATCTTTGCCGCAGAGAGGTTAGTGACAAAAATGATTAAAATGCCGGATATATGATACCTTGCGCAGTATGAAGCGCCTCGTTGAAACCCCGCAGCCGCAGCTCATGATGGCGAACCAGCCGACAGATGAGCCGCGTGAGGAGCTCCTGAATACTATCGCCGATCGCGGACGGTATTGCCCTTTGGTCCCCTCGAATAATGACCTCGCCAAAAAGTATTTGAACGAAGTTTTACTAATCTTACCGCTTATATATTGGCAGCGGCGCGGCGCCTCCGCCATCGGATTCATGATCCGGAGGTCAATATGCTCGCGGAAGAGTCGCGACGCGAAAGTCTCCTCGCAAGGCGCTGGGCCAATCCCGACACCATCCATGGCTACGCCGTTGGCGGGCCAATCCGGCGAAGCGCCGCCGAATCGACCCCGTAACGTGGAGCAAATAAGAAGACGACGGCCGGGCGAACTTTATGGAGTTCACCCGCCAGGCCACTCGCGACACGGCCGGCACACTCGGGCGGTGGCGCTACGCCATCATCCCGAGGTGCGCCTTCACGGCCCCGCCTTAGGCTACGACTCGAACAACGAAGGCGGGTGCTCTAAACCCCGCGAGGAGGTCGACGAGGTGGCGACAATACTTGCCGACGAGATGAACCCACTCCCCGTGAGTCGCTAGAGTTAAAGTTCTCGGGGTGAAGTTGCCCTGTGCATGATACTTTGCTTCTTTTGGCCATAGCAAGAAACGCTTAGTGAAAAAACAAAGTGAAAAACACTTGAGATTTAGCCGAGCCACGCCCGGATGTGGGTGGCATAATTAGTGAATACTTTGTTTTTATCTCACAATCGCTTTAGCATGCATACGATTATGGTAGACGATGAAGTGTAGATCAGAGACTAAAAAAAGGGGTCACCTATGGTGGACGCCAGCCCTAGTCTTAACGCGCCAGATAGCCGCAAAGAAGGAGACGCTGATGCTCGTGCAAGCTATTGGGCCGTTCGACCACGCTTAAGGAGTCATCCGCCACCGCCGGCCTATGGGAGTACACCGCCACGCGATACCGCGAAAATCCACCAAGTACAGAGACGGCCTGGGGGTCCAAAGGACATTAGAGTGTGGTCAAGCATGGAAATAAATTATTACGCCTGGCCGAAAAGAAAATATAACCATGTCAACGGACTCAAATAAACTTTATTAAGTTGTGCGACAAAGTAAGGTAAAAAGTGATACAAGCCGGCTTACGAGTCCCCGAAGTTACGGGAAAAATCGCCGCAAGTGCTCGATGTTCCGTGAGTTGGGGACGCCGACATCCTCCATGGTCGCCAACCGGCACGCTCCCCGGCCGGGTAACCTCTTTAACTTTGAAGGGGCCTTCCCAATGAGATCCCAGCTTGTGAACACTCTTTCGCTTCCTTCGGCGACCAGGTCGCCAACCGCAAAGGCTCTTCCGCGCACATTGCGATTGTAATATCTTCGAACGCCCTCGAGGTATTTAGCTGCCGCGTGTAGCATTGCATGCGGGTTTCCTCGAGCGCCGACGAGCTCATCTTCTCGAGTAGCGTCCGAAGTTTCTTCATTATAATTCTCGACACGCAGGAGAGCGAAAGGCTTATGTCGGCCCGAGGATCGCTTCGAACCAAACACCATGAAGTATGGGGAAACACCAGATCGCGGCCGGGCCGAAGTTCGAGTCCCCTGCACAACGGCAGGAAGCTCTTTAAGCCATCGACCGTGGTATTTCCCATCCGGCCGGAAGAGTCGCCCGCAATGCTTCTAATATCATGCCGCTTGCTCGCCGGGCCCGCCCCGCTAGCACGAGGATGGGCTTATGCATACATATTTCACCCGATGCCTTTGTTCGCAATAATCCCAAAAATGGTCGCCAAGAAATGTGCCGCCAAGATCCGCGGATGATGGAATTTGGGATACCGGCGATGGACCACCTCATCTAACATCTCAACGGCCTTGTGCCGGGTTGGCGCCGACTGCAGGAAGATATTCAATCCACTTGGAGAACTTATCGACCATGACGAAGATCCACTTGAAGTCGCCGGGTCGCTTTGAAGGGCCCGATGGCATCAAGTCCCCAAAGACGAAAGGCCATGCCGCCCAGATAGTCCGGAGCTCATGTGCCGCATTACGCGCCTGCTTTCGCTAAGAATTGACATTTCGCGCAATGCCGCACTTCAAGTGTTCTCGCGACAAGAACCGCCGCTGGCCAAGAAAATCCCGCACGGAACGCCTTTGCCGCACCGTGAGTGCGAGAGGCCGCATGATTGCCACAGATCCCGCCATGGATTTCGCCGAGCAGCTTTATACCATCTTCCTGAGATGCACTTCAGCAGGACCCGGTCTCCTATACTCTTCCGCATAAGGAAACCGGCCGACTAGGACATAATTTTACTTTGCCCGATGAGACGCTCTTGCTCGTCCTATCTTCAGCACGAGAGCCTCCTCGTAGATACTTGATTATCGGGACCCGCCGCCTTCATCGACGGTATTGATAGCGTAGCGACGATGTGCTCTGGTCGCCTCGAGTGGAGGCCCCGGCGCAGATCACCGATTGTCGGTTTCCATAGATCTTCGACGAAGACGCCCGCCGGTATCTTTGCCCGAGAAGAGCCAAGCTTGAGAGTTCATCGGGCGGCTTGGTTGTAATCCCGAACCACATGATCAAAAACCGAGTCCGTAGAACTTGCCCTCCAACTTTCTTATAGCCGCCACATACGCCGCCCATCTTCTCACTCTTGCAATCCCAATCTTTGTTGACTTGCTTGATTACCAATGCCGAGTCGCCGAATACCTACAAATGGGCGAATCCCAAGCTAGACAAAGAATACGGAGGCCGTGGAAGGACAAGCCGTCGATTCCGCGGCATTGTTAGATGCCGGAAGTGGATCCCGAGGACATACCGAGCGCATCCCCCGAGGGTGATATGATGTAGATGCCGCCTTCGGGCCCATCGATGTTGAGTGAACCGTCAAGTACATCGCCCAAAGGTTTCCGGCCGGTGTCTTCGAGGGGAGTCTCCGTGATCCGCCCACTCGCAAACGAAATTCGCCAATGCTTGCGACTTGATGGTACTCCTATTCTTGTATTCAATGGTGAACAGCCGAGCTCGACGCCCACTTGCATATATATGACCATTGGCATCCTTATTCCGTAGGACGCCGCCCAATGGGTAGTCCAACACCACGGTGATCGGGTGAAGGTCGAAGTAGTGACGCAGCCTTTGCGTAGACGGATGAGAATCCCGTGAGAGCGCTTTCAGATATGTAAGTACCTTTGTTTGGAGTCATTCAAGACTCGCCGACGGTAGACCGGCCGTTGATCGGGTATACATGTTTTCTCCTCACAAGGCCGACAACCAGTGTATGTACTAACCACCCGGCTGGTCGCCGCGATGTAGAGCAAAGATGGTCTCCCGCCGGTTGCTCGGGCCACCCATCGGAAGTGTGGTGAGAAACTTCTTGAAGCCGCCAAGGCCTCTTGAGCCTCATTGGTCCACCTGAAATCTTCTCCCGCACTAAGGAGTTTGAAGAACGGCAATCCCTTTTCGCCGAGCCGCAACAAAACGGCTAAGTGCCGCCATGCATCCAAAGCCAATTTCGACATCCTTGACGCTTTGGGGCGGTTTCATCCGCATGATGGCGCTAATTTTCTCCCGGTTTGGCTCAATACCATGCCTCAAGTAACAATGTTGCCGAGCAAGTTACCGAGGGGACGCCAAAAACGCACTTTCTCGGGGTTAAGTTTCCATTGGTACTGCTTAGCTTGGCGAAGACCCTTGCAAGATCATCGACAGTGGAAAGGGCGCCTGGTCTTCACCACGACGCCGCCGACGAAGCCCGAGCGAGGTTGGGGATAAGGTTCCCTAAGCAGCCCCCAGATAGCCCATCGGTAGGTGGCTCCGGGCGCTCTTGAGCCCGAACGACATGGTAGTGTAGCAAAGAGGGCGCCAAATGGAGTGATGAAGGAAGTCTTCTCCGGGGTCTTCGACCGCGAGGGTGATCGATGATAGCCCGAGTAGCAATCCAGAAGCTAAGTAGCTCGCAACCCGCAAAGGGAGTCGATACGCTGGAGACCAAAAGGGTCTTTAGGGCAAGTCCTATTGAGATCGGTATAATCAACGCACATCCTCCATTCATTATTCTTCTTTCTTACAAGAACCGGGTTAGCTACCCGGGCCCGATGATACACTTCGTGAATAAAGCCGCCAGCCTAACAATCTAGTTAATTCTCGCTTTGATGGCGCAGATTTTTCTTTATTAAAGCGGCGATTTTCTCGGGCGCACGGCTTGGCCGCCGGCTTGACACGTAGGCGGTGCTCGATCCGCTCAGGTACTCCCGCATATCGCCGGTTTCCATGCGAAAATGCTCACGTTATCCTCGTGAACCGACGAGCTGCCTTCCAATTTTGGGTCAAGGTTCACGCCTATCTTGGTCGCCTTGGACGCATCCTCCACCACCGGATGTCTTTAGTGTCCGACGGCTTGGTGGTCTTCTTCGCTCGCCTCCTCCTCGTGTATCTCGAGGTCGAGGGGTTCGCCTTCTTTCACGTTTGATGACCTCCTCCCCGTCAGATCGACCGGAGGATGAACTCCCGCTTGTCAAGGCCCTCCTTCTCGCAGACATAGGCCATGTGTACGTTGGCCCCCAAGATGTGAGGACCCCCTTCCTGGGGATCTTGAGGATGAGGTAGCCGTAGTGCGGGACCGCCATGAGCCCGGGTCAATCCGGGCCGCCCGATGATGGCGTGGTACGATGACTCAAAGTCAGCGACGACGAAATTCATGTACTGGATGCGATGGTGCTTAGCGTCGCCGAACTGCACACGAAGCGTCACCTGCCCGAGAGGGGTTGACGACTCTCCGGGGAGGATTCCCCAGAACGGGTGCTCGTATGGCTTGAGGTCATCCTTTGTAATGTCCGTAGCCTTCATTGAGTTCGAACAAAGATATTCAAGGCGCCCCTCCATCGATGAGGACCTTTTCGAAGCGCAGGCGCCCGATCACCGGGTCGAGGACGAGTGGGAAACGCCCGATACGGGTTGTTACACCACCGGTCATCGCGATCGAAGGTTATGACCCGCCGAGAAGGTAGGCCATATCGGGTCCAGGACCCCTCGCTGAAGTCTTTTGACAAAAAGACATTACGAGCGGAGATCTTGCGATCCCCCCCCACCTCGCAGCCGTAGTGTCCGCCCATGATCATGTGAATGACGCCGCCTTCTCGGGCGCGGTAGCGGTGCCCTGGATCGGCGGCCCCCGCCCGGGTCCTCTTCCCCGGTTGTTACGACAACCTTGGGCGCTCCTCCGCTGCTTGTCGGTGATCTTGAGCTTTTTATGCTCTCGCTCATACTCGGGCATTGAAGTGCCGACACCCGCCGCACTATGGTTCAAGTCCTGGTGTCGGGGCACTTGCCGTAGAAGCTTTTTGATCGCATCTCGCCGCTTGAGCGCCTTTCTTCTTGCCACCGCCTTGACGTTGTTGACGCCACCTCCCCGACGGTTCCGACACGACGGGCAAGGAGATAGTTGCCGCGACCTCTTCCCCGTGACTCACATCGCGGAGTCGCCGGCGGCGGCGGTTATCGTGACGTTCGTCGCGCCGCTTATCGCCATGGGGAGCATCGCGCGGGGAATACTCGGGCGGGTAGAATAGCCAGAATCTTTGTGGAAGACGATTTCGCCTCATCTTGCCCGGCGAACCCTCGCGCCACATCCAAGAGTTTGACATGGTTGTGATTTTGGACCTATGGAGCTTCTTCCGCAGCTCTTTGGCCGCGGCGTTACCATTGGAGACAAGGCCCTTGGTGAATGCGCCGACGCACTCCTCATCGGTGATATCCGGGATCGCCAGCGCACCTCGTGAGAAACGGCGGATGTACTCCCCGAAGCGCTCATTGCGCCCGAGGCGCAACCTCTCCGTGTCGCATTTTTGTACCCGATTGTTTACACGTGGACTTGTAGGTGCCGATGAAGATATCCTTGACGCCTTGCCACGTGCGTAGTCTCCTTCCGGAGGGCTAGGAGCCGCCGATTGGCCGCCCTGGTCGACCGACGGGAAGTAGTTCGCCATAACGCCCTCCCCCGCTCCCGCCGATCCGACAGCGATCTTGTAAATCATGACCCAAGCCTGGATCTTGGTCGCCGAGTACTTTGAGAGGGCGTTAGTGCCTTTGAAGCCCAGAGGCCATCGAACCCGGCGGATATCGGGGTGGTAGGGCCGGATCGTAGTGATCGTGGGAGGTTCCCTATTGGGTTCCCGTGACAAAGATGTTGTACTCTTCACGCCGTTGAATCGGCGCCTTCGCGAGCCTCGCCGGGCCGGGCGGTGATGCGTAGCGAGCATCTCGCATCTCGATGCCGCTACGAGGTCGGGGACGCCGGTTTCGATCCCGGGCGGACGCCGGGGTGGTTGTCCACCCGCGCCACCGCCGGAAAGCACCGCAAGCACTACCCCGCGCCCCGCTTGTCGACCGCCTTGGCTCGCGCTTTGCCCCGCCCGGCCGTGCCGCACCGAGGGCGCCCACCGTCGCGCCGCCGGGATTGGTTTGCCCTGGCATGGAGGACGCCTCTTCCTCGCCTTTGGTGTTGCGACTCCTCCGCGATGGTGCCGACGGATGACCGGCGCGAGGGCGCACGAACCCGAGACCGGGTTGAGCTGAGCGTGGTGCCGTAGATGTATCCCCGATGTCTTCTATTGTATGCGTTCTCCCCGCAGCCAGAGAGCCGCCGCCGTGGCGATGTTCTCGTTTCCGCGTCTTGTGAACCGGATTCCCGCCACCCGCCGAACCGAGATCAGATTCCGGGAGAGTCCCCGGCCAACGGGAAGCCTCGGCCGGCATCGCCGGCCGAGCTCGAGCAAAGAGCTGCCTCCCGCCCGCTTGCCGACGGCGCGCTGACGGGCGCTGTGTCCTCCCGGCAACGCGGAGCCTCGGTTTCCCTCAAGGGGCGCCGAGTCCCGCCGACGAAGATCCCTCCGCCACTGTGTCTCCTAGGGAGTGGTACCGGTCGAATAGCGGGGAGTCGTAGCCAATCTCCGCCCATCGGGTCCCGGAGGACGGTAGTAGTGGCGTCGATGAAGTCGTGGAGGCGGTGCGGCCGCCACGGAGCTTGGTACTCTCCTCCTCCACCCCGCCTCCAGATTGAGAGAGCTTAGCCATGCAGATGTGGTCGTTGTCGACGAGGTGCCTTCGGGTACGCTGGCGCGCCGATGAAGTCGTAGGGTCCGTGGACGGTCCTCCGACCAGCCCCAGAGCCCAGCGCTTGGCCACCCGCGGATGATGAGAAGTGGACAACCCGGCCCTCGGGAGTAGAAGTGACGACTGCACCCCTCGCCGGCCGGGAAGATTGACCCGACCAGACCGCTTTCTCCCCGAGGAGCCGCCGGCAGCCCCCGGTCGTGGTCGATGTTGTTCCTATTGGCAGAGAGTGACATGGTCGAATCAACCAAAGGAAGACTCACTCATACCGATCTTGAGCTTGTCGGGTCGCCGAGTAGATTGTCGACGCCGCGGACAAAGCGCCGCATGTACGGCACTAACGGGTGGGTGAGCCTAATCGGGGTCCGAGCGGCCCCGCCCAAGTCGGGTCGGTGCCGATGCCGGTGAAGCGATGCCGGCGCAGCATTGATCCTCAACCGGGCGCAGAGTTGTTGGCGCCGAGCGTGGCGCCGTTGTTCCGCACGAGTGTCCCGAATTGATGTCTTCCATCGGGTCGACCGCCATGGAGTCGTGGAAGATCACCATCTTGTTAGCCATGGCGCCTTCATGCACACCCCTTACCTAGCGCACCAACCGGCCGCCGGTTTATCGGCGTATAGTCTAGCGTGGGTATGCCCGGCTAGTAGATTGAGCGGTTAGGGATGTGCTAGACGGCTAACGAGACGCTAAGCGTAACGAGCGAAGGACAAAACACATGGGTTTTACTCAGTTCGCCGCCTTTGATGGCGTAAAACCTACGTCCCGCTTAGTTGTATTGATTGATTGAGAATCGATGGTCCTCTGGGGGATCCCCGCCACCTTATATAGTCCGGGAGCAGTGGTTATAGGTCGGATCCTGGTCCGACAAGAGCTATCCCGACGGTTACAATAGGAAAGTATATAGTGATTACGATTGAGCTATACTAGGAAACTATCTTCACGACCAAGTTTAGGCCGTGATCTCCGATAATTGCGGTCTTCTAACACCAAGGGGTTTAGTCCGCCGTCCTGGGCCGGCCCGAGAGGCCTAACCCAAAGTGACCCGTGAGGGGATAGGATTTATCCCCCCACAAATACTCATCTCAATTGGCCAAGACCTAGAACTTGGTCACGACAAAGTTGCTATCGTAGCTCAATATATACTCAAGACTTTGGCGCCGGAGTATATGCAATCGATCATTTTTCATGGGATCTTGTGAAGTTTGAATAATTTGAAATTTCAATTTCAAAGTTTGAGAATTTTGAATAGAAACTTTGGAATACTAAATGACTTCAAACTAAAAAGTCATCAAGAACAAATAGGCAATAATAAATGGAAAGGGCCTAAGAACAAAGAAATTAGAAGCCCACCTGCTTGAACGTAAAGCTTGGCAATATACGATTTAAGTGCAACCAAGTAAAAGTTCATTGCAATAGGTGTGTTAAAGTTGCAACGCCATTTGGGTAGTATTACAACCATACCAAATGGTAGCAATACATACATGTTATTGCATCTTGTGGCAACAAAGGATGCAATAGCCACCTATCTATTGCCACGAGGTGCAAAAAAAAAAAAAAATATTGCAACCCAAATAAGTGGTTGTGATATCGCCGCTCATAAGCAACCAACACTAATATGGATGCCATAGTTCATTTTATTGCAATGCACGACATGCTAATGCAACATAAAATTGTTGTTGCAATACTTTCCACCAATTGCCACGTAAATCCTTAAAATGGGTGCAAATAAGCGCCATCATTTTGCAACCAAAAAAATATCCCAACACAATTTTTGTGTGGCAATATGGACACATATTACTACTATTTCATCTGGTTGGGTGCCATAGGACCCCCTATTGCACCCAAATGAGTGGTGTTGCCTAAGTGTCCGGGTTGCTATTGATCTGAAACTACGAGTGGAAACACTATATGAAAGTTTTCACAATCGCTTCCTATGTCGATCTAGTGTCTCAATCAACGTTGCATGTGTGCCGAATTCAAACCAAGTTACGAGAATCGAGAATGTTTAGCTCACTACGCAAAGCACAAAACCTTGACTCATCGAGAGGCTTGGTGAAGATATCGGCTAGTTGTTTTTTCGGTGCTCACATGGCTTAATTGCCATATCTCCTTTGAGTTCGTGGTCTCTCAAGAAGTGATGATGGATATCTATGTGTTTTGTTCTAGAGTGCTACATGTGGTTGTTTGCAAGTTTGATGGCATTCCCTCGTTGTCACAAAGAAGAGGTATCTTTGTGAAATGACATCCGTAATCCTTTTTTAAGGTTTGCCTCATCCAAAGTAGTTGAGCACAAAGATGCACCGGCCGCAACATACACGGCCTCGGGCGGTGGAAAGGGCTACGCAATTTTGCTTCTTAGAGCTCCAAGACGCTAAGGACCGGCCCAAGAAATTGACATGTCCCCGAAGTGCTTTTTGATCTACTTTGCAACCAAGCATAGTCGTAATCAATAGCCAAGTAGATTGAACTTGGAACCCTTGGGATACCACAAGCCAAGGTTAGGAGTGAGGACTAAGTATCTCAAGATTCTCTTAACAGCCATATTGTGACATTCCTTAGATTAGCTTGAAAACGAGCACACATACACACACTAAGCAAAATGTCGGGTCTAGATGCACAAAGGTAAAGTAAAGATCCTATCATGGAGCGATATACCTTCATGTCCACGGCTGACCCTCCTCATCAAGATTAAGATGTCCATTGCTTGGCATTGAGTTTTGATTGGCTTTGCCTTAGCCATATCAAACTTCTTTAGCATGTCATGTGTGTACTTTGTTTGGCAAATGAATGTCCCTTCCTCCATTTGCTTAACTTGAAAACCGAGGGAAGAACTTTAGCTCACCCAACATGGACATCTCAATCTCTTGGTCATTGTCCTACTAAATTGCTCAACATACATATTGTTAGTGCTGCCAAATATTATGTCATCGACATATATTTGGCATACAAATATGTCATTGCTAACTTTATGTGTGAAGAGAGTAGGATCGCCTTTGCCTATTTCAAAGCCTTGTTTGAGCAAGAATTCCTTAAGGCATTCATACCATGCTCTTGGTGCTTGCTTAAGCTCATAGAGCCTTTCTGAGTTTGTAGACGTGGTTGGAAAAACTTGGTGTGGGGGATGAACCCCTATCCCCTCACGGACGTTTGGGCCAGCCTTCCGTGCCGCCCAGATGGCGGATCAAGCCCGTGAGGCATAAAACACGGTGGCCATTGGAGATTACGGCGTAGACGTGATCATTAAGATAGTTTCCTTTGTTTAGCTTTATCGTAATTACTACAAACTTCCCTATTGTACCCGATCAGATAGATCTTGCTCTGGCCCCGATCCGACTCGAACCCCGCCTCCCCCGCACTATATAAGGTGAGCAGGGATCCCCCCTGAGGGACGGATTATTCTCAATCAATCAATACAATCTAAGCAGATGTAGGTTTTACGCCATCAAGGCGGCCGAACCCGGTAAAACCCCGTGTTTTGTCCCTTCGCCGCTCGCTTAACGCCTTGTTAGTCGCCTAGCGCACCTCTACCGCCAATCTACTAGCCGGGCATACCGCTAGACTATCGCCAATAAACCGACGACGCTTGGCGCACTGTAGGGGGTGTGCACGAAGACGCCATGACTAGCAAGATGGTGATCTTCCCTGATTCCATGACGGTCAACCCGACGAAAGACATCCAGTTTGGGACACTCGTCTGGAACAATGGTGCCATCCTCGGTGTCGACAACCCTTCGCCGGCTCAGATCCACCAAGGCCGACGCCGTCGCCCACGCCGACACCGGCCCAGATCCCGCCACCCACCCATTCGCATCAGATACGCCGCGCGTCATTCCACGACATCGATAACCCGCTTGGGGACTTCGACAAGCTTGAGCTCAAGATGGGTGAATCTCTCCTTCGCTGATTCGACCAGATCATTTCTCGCCAACAGTGGACGACTTCGACAACAACATGGGCAACCCGACGCGCCTTCGAGGAGAAATAGATCCGGGTCGAGAGCCACGCCCCCCGGCCGTGGTCCGATTGTCACGGCTTCTCCCGAGGGACGGATTGTCCACTTTCGACCACCTCCGGCCGCCTCGGGGCAGGCGACTGGATTGTGGGATTGGTCGGAGGGTCGCCTCGACCCTACGACTTCATCGATGTTCGACATATCGCGAGGATGGCTCATCCTCGACCAAAGAACCGTGATCTCCGCATGGCTAGGCTCTCCCGATCCTCGAGGAGGGAGAGGAGGCCACGGAACTTCAGGACGGCCGCACAGCGTCGCTAACCCCCGTCCGAGATCACCACCACTCTCCTCTAGGAGTTGGTTGAGATGGATCTCGCCACGATTCTCTCGCTGCTCGACCAGTGGTACCGCCGGGAGACGCACGACGAGGGGATCTTCGCCGCCGCCGACGACGACGGTGGCCCCGTCGCCGGCCGGGGGCGATAGTCTAGCAAGGGGTACCGGCTAGTAGATTGAGCGGTAGAGGTGCGCTAGACGACTAACAAGACGTTAAGCATAACGAGCGAAGGACAAAACACACGGGTTTTACCTAGGTTCGGCCGCCTTGATGGCGTAAAACCTACATCCTGCTTAGATTGTATTGATTGATTGAGAATATCGTGTCGCCGGGGATCCCCGCTCTCCTTATATAGTCCGGGAGCAGGTTACAGTCGGATCCGCATCGACAAGATCTATCCCGATCGGGTTACAATAGGAAAGTATGTAGTGATTACGATTGAGCTATACAAGGAAACTATCTTGGCGACCACGCTTCGCCGCGTGATCCCCGATGATTGCGTCTTCTAACGCCAAGGGCTTCAAATTGCCGTCCCGGGCCGCCCGAAGGCCCGCCCAAAGTTACCCGTGAGGGGATAGGGGTTCATCCCCCCACGCCTAGTCCCAAAGCACGCCGTATGCCGAGGTGAGAGAGTCTTGACGCTCGACCATCGGGAGGTGTTGTCACCGCCTTCGCACTATGTCGACCGCACTAGTTAAACGCCGACCAGCCCGGGACGCCTCGACCACCGCCAGATTCCTCGTAGATTCTTTCCATTGTTTCCAATCGCCTAGTCTTGACGAGTCCGCCACCGGATGCCGGGTGCTCCAATGAAAAAATCTTTTTCTTTCTAGCTAAGTGTGCCCACGTAGAGTGAAAAACACCGAAAAGAAAGACGTTGAAATGAGCACCCATTCACCGTAGGTGAAGTGTGCCCACTTAGTCCCCGAGCCTAGGAGTAGGTGAGTTATCACGCATCGCTAGGTCTTTAGAAAATTGTAGCCGTAGTCCCCGAGTAATCGGAAACCTAATCGGGCGATTGACCAAACACCGGGCATCACCCGCACGAGTCCCCTCGAAAGCACGATTTCGCCCGACGTAGGGATGCCAATGCACCGCATGGGTCAAGATATGCCCAATATCGACCTTAAGAAGATCCAGCTACGCTTAACGGCAGGGATCTTTGTAGCCCCGAATCAAGTAAAAAAGTTCAACAGAAATCAGAACATCCCGTGATAAAGATGAAACCGCAAGGCCGAGAAGATTTGGCCGCCGTGCCCCGAGGAATCGGAAAGGCAACGATCCGTTAATAAATATCCAAGATCGCGGCAGGAACAAACCGGGCGCGGAGAAATGAGGGGGACGCGTGGCAGCGCCCCCACAAGACGCACCGAAACAATAATGGCAACCGACGCCGCCCGACGACGACGACCGACCGAGAAACAGGGAGGCGCGGGCCCGTGACGCACGGTTGCCCATGCAAAGAATTCGAGGACGCAGCCGACTATAAATACCAAAGACCCACCGCCGCCGTCTCATCCGCCGTAACGAGCCGCCCAGCCTCCCAAGCCTTCCTCTCTCGCACCGCCCGCTACAAAGGAGCCAGCTAGGGTTTGCTGCAACGCCGGAGTTCGCCGATTCGCGCCGCCACCGGCCGCTAGAGGTAAGTACCTTGTAGATCTCAGAGATTTGCCGCCGATTCGGTTCAAATGAAGTCAATTTGGATCTAGATTTGAAGCTTTTCGATTCTTATCGACACCGCTCATCTTCTTGAAATGTAGAACCGGGCCAGACGCAGATGGATCGCCGCGGCGCATGGAGGGCGCCGTGGTCGCGGCGGAGGTGTCGCCGAGGACGCGCGGAGCCGCCGGTGGTCGTGGTGGTGGTGCCTGGTGCGGGCGCGCGCGACCCGCGCCCCTCGCAATGGAGGATCCCGTTATCCATATGGATGTGAGTGGATCGCGCGCCGCAGTCCCACCGATGACACCGCCCAGAGCTCGTGGACGCCGGCTGCCCCGCCGGAGCAAGTCGCTGCCTACCGGAGGGTCCCGGAGGTGGAGCCATACCCCATGCCTCAAACCGATGAGGTAGTGGTGTTCGAGAGCCACTTCGGGCGCTGGTTCGCATGCCGGCGCACCCTTTCCTCCCTTGGAGCTCCTCGCCTACTATGGGCTCCCCAGCCGCCATCTACCGTCGAACGCCATCCTTGACATCGCCATCTTCATCACCCTCTCGTGAGTGCTTCCTTGGCATCCTCGCCAACCTCAATCTGTGGAGGTACTTCTTCTATGTCGGGTTGAAGGGGATTCCGGGTCGCCGCGATCGCTGGTGGGCGTATGTGAAGCCCGGGAACCGGCAGCCGCTTCCCACTACACCGCCGCCGCCCAACGCCGCGCCTGGTTCACGCGGTGGTTCTACCCGCCGCAATCGGAGGTGCCGATATCGCCGATCCGACCCGTGTGCCGGTGAGGAGACCAAGCCGAACGAGGAGCCCCCGCCAACGACATGCGCCGGGTGATGGAGCCGGGTAGAGATGATCGACGATCCGCACGCGGACAAAGATCGACATCGCCAAGACACCTTCGCGGAGCGCCGACACGCCACTGCCGAGGGACCATCCCGGTTCCGCGAGATCGGATCGAACGACAAAGACCGAGTCGGCAGAGTGGCCGCCATCGACGGAGGTGCGCAACCAGTGTCGAAGATCCCGCCGACGCGCCGGGCACCCCATGATCCATGCGCTGTGTCTTCGCTCAACGCCGGAATGCACCACCGCTAGTAAGTATCGCTTGTGTTGTATTGATTGATTGATTAATTCCTAGACTCGCAGATTGTGAATGTATCCACCGCCGCCGCATATATGCAGATTCACGCATGTCGCAGCAGCCGCTACTTTAGCCTCGCCTCCCGAGGAAGCCACCGCCGCGGCGCCGCCGCGGCACGCCCGTGATGCCGCCATCGCACCCGCAAAGACCGAGGAGACAAGAGGGTGAGGCAACAACCGAGGACCGGCCAGCGGCAAGCGCCCCTCGAGAACCCATCCGTCCGGGGTGATTAGGAGGAAAGTGATCGCTGGATCGACCCTACCGCCGTCACCAAGTCAAGCTCGCCCACAAGGGGCTTGTGTTGTCCGACGAAGAAGAGGACGTCCGTGTTGATTCCCGCAGCCGCTTGTAGGTATTCTCCAAAGGTTCTTGAGTCCCCGAAGTTAGCTTCGCTGAGTGATGGTCGGTACTTGTTATTCAGCCAGCCCGAAAGGAGAGAACGCCTGGCGTGTCCACCGGCCTCCACGGCGGTGTGTCGGCGCCGCGAAGCGGAGGTGGCCGTAGCGGTGGAAGCTCGGGAGGCCGCATCCGTGGTCTTCGCCGCCAATGTGTAAGTAAACAAATCTGGTATCCATGAGCATGCACATTGTCGTGTGAAGGTGCATAAATGATACTTGTTGATGTAGGGGGCCTCGTGGATCGAGCTCGCCCACCGGTGGGTGGGCGCGAGATGCCCAAAGAATGTGACCAGCCGGTTGTTCCCCACGCCGCTAGAGGTGCCTAGGCATCGAATGCCACCGAGGACACTCCAAAGATCGGGCGGCGCCAAGACCGCAGAAGACCCCAAAAACTCAATCGGGCCAGAATCTCCCTTTGATTACATCCAAGTGGAGGGCGTGAACCCGAGATGGATGAAGACGAAGGGCCGGTACGAGGCGGCGGAGGACGACCGCAGCAGTACCGAGGAGTGGCTCAACGCCGATGAGGAGGACGAGCCGACTTCGCCTAGCACGCCAAATAAGAAGGAGCCACCGCTCGCAAGATAAGTATTTCGCCAATCATCGCCATGCCGGACTCTTGTATACATGGCTTTTTGTAATGTCGATGTTCCAACAGCACATGCAGACCGAGGAGACCCGGCGGCTGCAGGAGGAACTTGAAGAGTGCCGGGAGGCCCTTCGTGAGGCTAGACAGGTGTGGGATGAGCTCTCCCAGGAGCGTGACCGACTCGCATGAGAGCGAGCGGAGCCCAGCCGAGAGGGACCGCTGTTGGCCGACAATGGCAGCGCCAGCCGCCGTGCCTTTGCACAGGAGAGGGCGTTTTTGGCAACAGAGAGCGAAGCCGCTAGAGGTCGAAGCACCCCGCTAGAGCGTGAGGCCGCCCGCCGCCGCTACCGCGGCACCGACGCAGAAGCGCCCGCTACGGGCCGCCGATCGCAAGTCGCCAAAGAGGAGCGCGAGGAGGCCGCTACACGGAGCCGAGGGCACGCCGCGGCCCGTGGAGCATGTGCTTGGTAAGTTTCCGCCATTTGGTCGATCGATATTTGCTGTAGAAATCTTGGCAAGAGTAGTTAGTAATAATGGAAACTACATTTTGTTTCGATGATACCTTGTAGAATATGAGTCGTCCCGGAGACTTCTAGCAAGAGCAGCACCGCGGTTGGCGAACGAGCAGCTAGATGCAAAGGCGCGAGGAGCTCCGAACACCGCCGAGCGTGACGCTTTGTTTCTTTGAGACCCGATCAAATACCGCCGATATTGTAGGGTAATGAATTGTGCCGAACTTACTATGTATGGTGTTTGCAACTGGACGGGCTACCTCCAGGATGCAACCGCGATCCGGAGGTCTAACGTGCCCTCTGGAGGGGTCGCATACGAGCCTCCCCGCAAGGCGCCGGGCCAATCCTCTATGCCATCCATGGCTATGCAGTCGGCGGGGCCAATCTCGAGGAAGCGCCGCCAACAGATGCCCAGAACGTGGAGCAGCGCAGCACGGTGGCCTGGGAGAACTTCATGGAGTTCACCCGCCAGGCGACCCGCGACACTACTCAACACGCCCGGGCGGTGGCACGCTCCCATTATCCCGTCGTGGAGTTTCAGCTGGCCCGCCCGCCAGGCTATGCACACACGGACAACAGAGGCCGCCGCCTCGATCCTCGCAGACTGTGAGGCCGACGAGGGCGGCGACACGCCTTGCCAACGAGATGAACCCTCCCCGTGAGCCGATGAAGTGGAAGACCTGGGTGAAGTTGCCCCCTGTGGAAAACATTTTGTTTCCTTAGCCGTAGCAAGAAACTTTTAGGGTGAAAAAAACAAAGGAAAACACAAGGGATTTAGCCGAGCCACGCCCGGATGTGGGTGGCATTTTAATAGCTAGTACTTTGTTTTTATTTCATAACCGCTTTTAGCATGCATGCGATTATGGTCGATTTATAATATGTTATCATGTAGGTCGTAGTAGAAAAGATGTCACCTATGTTAGACGCCGCCCTAGCCTTAACGCCACCAGATAGCCGCAGCAAAGAAGGAGACACGATGCTCGTGCAAGCTATTGGGCTATTCGACCACGCTTAAGGAGTCACCCGCCGCCATCGCCTATGCGGGGAGTACACTACCACGATACCGCGAAACGACCAAGTACGTGGATGGCTCATAGGGGGTCCAATGACTTTAGAGTTTAAGTCGAGCATGGAAATAAATTGTTATATCGATTGAAAGAAAATATAACCATGTCAACATACTCAAGAAACTTCATGCGACAGCCAGAAAAGTAAAAGATGATACAAGCTAGTTTACAGAGTCCCAAGTTACGTGAAAAATCGTCGAGATGTTCGATGTTCCAGAGTTAGGGATGTCGATGTCATCCATGGTCGCCAACCGTAAGCTCGTGGGCCGGGTTACCTCCTTAACTTTGAAGGGGCCTTCCCAATGAGAACCCAGCTTGTGAACACTCTTTCGCTTCCTTTGAAGGACTAGGTCGCCAACCGCAAAGGCTCGCCACGCACATTGCGATTGTAATATCGCCGAACGCCCTCGTGGTATTTAGCGCCCGCGGCAACATTGCAGCGGGTTTCCTCGAGCGCGATAAGCTCATCTTCTTGAGTTGCGCCCGATACTTCTTCATTATAATTTCTACCCGGGAGAGCGGAAGGCGATATCGGCCGGGAGGATCGCCGAGCCAAACACCATGAAGTATGGAGAAACGCCCAGATCGCAGCCTAGGCCGGGTTTGGAGTCCCCTGCACGACGGCAAAGCAGCTCTTTAAGCCGACCGTGGTATTTCCCATCCGGTCGGAAGAGTTGCTTCCGCAATGCCTCTAATATCATGCCGCTTGCTCGCTTCCGCCCCGCCCGCTGGCGTGAGGGTGGGCTTACGCACACATATTTGACTCGAATGCCTTTGTCCTCACATAAATCCCAAAAGTGACCGCGGGTGAAAGTGTCGGCCGACATCCGTGATGATGGAGTTGGGGATGCCGAAATGATGGATCACCACATCTAGCATCTCGACGGCCTTGTGTTGATTTGCATCGACCAATGGAGATACTCAATCCACTTGGAGAACTTATCGACCATAACGAAAAATCCACTTGAAGCCCCCGGTGCAGCTTTGAACGCCCAATGGCGCCAAGGCCCCAAAGACGAAAAAGGCCACGCCGCCGGTATGGTCCGGAGTTCATGCGCGCAAGACGCGTGTGTTTGTTTCGCGGAAGAACCGATAGCCGCGGCAATGGCGTACCAAGTGTTCCGTGATCGGGCCACCATCGCCGGCTAGTTGAATCCTCGCGCCGAAAAGGCTTTTGCCGACCGTGAGTGCGGGAGGAAAGATGATTGTCGCAGTTCCACCATGTATCTCGCCGAGCGCCTTAATACCATCTTCCTCGGATATGCACTTCTACAGACCCGGTCCCCTAGACTCTTCCTCATGAGGAAACCGCCGACAAGGACGTAATTTTGCTTCTTCACGGATGAGGCGTTTTGCTCGTTTCTATCCTCGGGACGAGAGCTTCCCGCAGATATTTGATGATCGGACCCGCCAATCTAAGTCAACCGTGTGGGATAGTGTAGCGACTATGTGGTCGGCTGTTTCGAGTGGTGGCCCCGCGACAGGATCATTGATGGTCGGTTTCCATGGATCTTCGACGAAGACGCCTGCCGGTATCTTTGCCCGAGAGGAGCCGAGCTTTGAAAGTTCATCGGCGCTTGGTTGCAATCCCGAACCACATGATCAAAGCCGAGCCCGTAGAACTTGCCTTCCAATTTTCTTATAGCCGCCACATAAGCATCCATCTTCTCGCTCTTGCAATCCCAATCTTTGTTGACCCGCTTGATTACCAACGCCGAGTCCCCGAACACCCGAACCGCGAATCCCAAGCCGGACGGCGATACGGAGGCCATGAAGGGCGGCCTCATACTCTGCGGCATTGTTAGACGCCGGGAAGTGGAACCGCAGGACATACCGGAGCATATCTCCGAAGATGAGATGATGTAGACGCCGCCCCGCCCATCAATGTTGAGCGAGCCGCCCGGTACATTGTCCGCCGCCTCGGCCGGTGTCTTCGAGGGGAGTCTCCAGATCCGCCCACCCGCAGACAAAATCCGCCAACGCTTGTGACTTGATTGTACTCCTATTCTTGTATTCGATAGTGAAATGTGCTAAGCTCGACGCCCACTTGCATATACGGCCGCTGGCATCTTTATTCGAAGGATGTCCCCCAAGGGGTAATCGGACACCACGGTGATCGGGTGAAGGTTGAAGTAATGCCGTAGCTTTCGTGACGAAGTTAGAATCCCATAAAGTAACTTCGGATATGCGGTATCTTTGTTTGGAATCGCTGAGAACTTGGGCCGATGAAGTAGACCGCCATCGGACGGGATACGCATGTTCTTCCTCCGCCGGCCGACAACCCAGTGGCGGTGCTAACTACCCGTTGGTCGCCGCGATGTAGAGTAGGATCTCCTCCTCGCCGCTCGGGCCACCAACACCGTGGTGTGGTAAGAAACTTCTTGAAGCCGTTGAAGGCCTCCCGAGCCTCATTGGTCCACCAAAGCTTCTCCCCGCACGAAGGAGTTTGAAGAACGGCAGCCCCTTCTCATCGAGCCGCGCGACGAAACGACTAAGGGCTGCCATACATCCGGTCAACTCGGACGCCTTTAACATTTTGGGTGGCTTCATCCGCATGATAGCGCTGATTTTTCTCGGGTTCAGCTCAATACCCGCCCGCCGATGATATTGCCGAGCAAGTTGCCTAAGGGATGCCAAAAACACACTTTCCGGTTCCGCTTCCACCGGTACTCGCTTAGTTTGGCGAACACCCTTGTAAGGTCGTTGACCAGGAAAGGGCGCCTGGTCTTCACCATGACATCGCCGACATAAGCCTAAGCGAGATCGGGATAAGGTTCCCCTAAGCAGCCCTCAGATAGCCCGGCCGGTAGGTAGCTCGCGTTCTTTAACCCGAACGACATAGTGTTGTAGCAAAGAGGCGCCGAACGGAGTGATGAAGGAAGTCTTCTCCCGGTTCGACCGCAAGGGCAACCGATGATAGCCCGAGTAGCGCCCAGAAGCTAAGTAGCTCGCAACCCGCGGTGGAGTCGACAACCCGATCGATACGCCGGAGACCGAAGGGTCTTTAGGCAAGCCCTATTGAGATCGGTATAATCAACGCACATCCTCCATTCTTGACTCTTCTTTTTTACAAGGACCGGATTAGCTATCCAGTAAGGATGACACACTTCACGAATAAAACCGCCAGCCTAGGAGCCTAGTTACTTCTGCTTTAATAGCAGCTGATTTTACTTTATTAAAATGATGCATTTTCGGACGCACGGCCGGGCGGTGGGCTTGACACGTAGGCGGTGCTCGATCCGCCCGAGGTACTCCCGCATGTCCGCTGGTTTCCACGCGAAAATGCTCACGTTTTCTCCTCGTGAACCGGACGAGAGCTGCCTTCCTATTTGGGGTCAAGGTTGACGCCTATCTTGGTCATCTTGGACGCTGCCGCCCTCCACCACCTGGATATCTTTAGTATCCGACGGCTTGGTGGTCTTTTTCGCCCGCTCTTCCTGTATCCCGAGGTCGAGGGGGCTTCTTGGCGTTTGATGACCTCCTCCCCGCCAGACGACCGGAGGATGAACTCCCCGCTTGTCGAGGCCCCTTTTTCGTAGACGTAGGCCATGTGTACGCTGGCCCGCATGTAAGGACCCCCTTCTCCGTGGGGATCTTGAGGATGAGGTAGCCGCAGTGCGGGACCGCCATAAGCCCGGTTAGTCCAGCCGCCCAATAATGGCGTGGTACGATGACTCAAGTCGGCGATTTAACGGTTCATGTACCGGATGTGATGATGCTTACGCCGCCGAACCGCACATGGAGCGTAACCTCGCCCGAGAGGGACCGATGACTCTCCCAGGCGTGATTCCCCGTAACGGGTGGTCGCACGGCTTGAGGTCGCCCTTGTGATGTCCGAGCTTTCATCGAAGTTCTCGAACAAAGATGTTGAGGGCACTCCCTCCGCCGATGAGGACCTTCTCGAACCGCAGGCGCCGGACACCGGATCCGTGATGAGGGGAATCGCCTCGGGTATGGGTTGTTGCACCACCGGTCGCCGCGGGGTGAAGGTTATAACCCGCTTGGAGAAAGTAGGCCATATCGGGTCCGTGACCCCCTCGCTGAAGTCTTTGACGGTCAGGACGTTACGGGCGGAGATCTTGCGATCCCGTCCCACCTTGCAACCATAGTGGCCGCCCATGATCATGTGGATGACACCGCCTTCGGCGCGTAGCGGTGCCTGCGATCGGCGTCATCATCTGGGTCGTCTTCCGGGTTGTTGCGGGCGACCTTGGGCGCTTCCTCTGGCTGCTTATCGTTGATCTTGAGCTTCTTCCGCTCGCTCTCATACTCGGCATTGAAGTGCCGGCACTCGCCGCATCGTGGTTCAGGTCCGGTGCCGGGGCACTTGCCGTAGGAGCTTCTTGATCGGATCTTGCTAGTTGAGCGGTTTCTTCTTTCCGCCAGCTTTGATGTTATTGACGCCACCTCCCCGACGGTTCCGATCACGACAGCGTTCGCGATAGTTGCTGTGACCTTCATCCCGGCGACTCACGTAGTGGGAGTCATCGTGGCGGCGATATCGCGGACGCCGTCGCCGCTTATCATCGCGGGGGGCATCACGCCGGGGCGAATACTCTCGGCGGATAGAGTAGCCGTAATCCTTATGGAAAACGTACTCGGCCTCATCTTGCCCGGCGAACCTCTGCGCCACGTCCAGGAGCTTGGACATGGTTGTGATCTTGGACCTATGGAGCTTCTTCCGCAGCCCGGGCCGCAAAGATTGCCGCTTGGAGACGAGGCCTTTGGTGAACGCGCGACGCACTCCTCGCCGGTGATATCCGGGATTGTCGCGCACCTCGGAGAAACGGCGGATGTACTCCCGGAGTGGCTCATTGCGGCCGAGGCGCAACCTCTCTAGGTCGCACTTTGTACCCAATTGCTTGCATGTAGACTTGTAGGTGCCGATGAAGATCTCCTTGACGCCGCTCCACGGCGCAGCCTTCCTTCCGGAGGGCCGGGAGCCGCTGATTGGCCACCGGGTCGAGGCTGATCGAAGTAGTTCGCCATGACATCCTCCCCGCTCCGCCGATCCGATTGCGATCTCGTAAATCATGACCCGTGCCCGGGATCTTGATCGCCGGAGTATTTCGAGAGGGCGTTGGTGCCCTTGAAGCCTAGAGGCCATCGGACCCGGCGGAGATCCGGTGGTAGGGCCGAATCGTCGGATCGTGAGGTTCCCGGCCGGGTTCCCGTGACAAAGATGTTGTACTCCTCACGCCGCTAGATTTTGACGCCCTCGCGAGCCCGGCGGCTAGCGGTACGCGGTAGCGGGCGCCTCGAGCCATGTCGATGGTGCCGCGGAGGTCGGGGACGCCGGTTTCCATCCCGACCGGACGCCGGTGGTTGACCACCCGCGCCACCGGCGGAGCACCGCGCCCTGACCCGCGGTTCGACCGTCGACCTTCCCGCTGCGTCTTGCCCCTCACGGGCAGAGCTGCGCCCGGGACGGCGTCGCCGCGATCTTGGGACTGATTCGCTCCTCTTGGCATGGAGGATGCCTCTTCCTCACCTCGGTTGCCGCGACTCCTCCGGGCGGTGGCGCCGACGGATGACCGGGCGCGAGGGCGCAGACGAACCCGAGACCGGGTTGAGCCGGGCGTGGGTGGCGACGCTCCCACGCACCTCATCTATAGTAACGCTCTCCCGCAAAGAAGAGAGTCGGGGACGCGGGCGATGTTCTTCGCTTCGTGTCTTAGAACCGGGATTCCGCCGCACCTGCCGAACCGAGCCCGCAGATTCTCGAGAGCCCCGGGCGCACGGGGAGGCCCCGCCAACACCGCCGGGCCGAGCTCGAGCGACCGAGATCCCGCTCCGCCGCCGATGACGTGCTCGATCAGCATTGCGGTCCCTCTCGAGTACGCGCCGCTTCGGTCTCCCCCTCAAGGGGTGCCGAGTCGTTGCCGACGAAGACCCTTCGCCACGAGATCTCCTGGGGAGCGGTACCTCGGTCGAACAGCGGGGAGTCGTGAGCCGAGCTCCAACCCGTCGGCTCCCCGGAGGACGGGTGGTGGTGGCGTCGGATGAAGACAAGGAGGCGGTGCGGCCGCCACGGGAGCTCGGTGCCCTCCTCCTCCTCCTCCAGGATCGGGAGAGCTTGGCCATGCAGATGTGGTCGCGTGTTGTTGACGGGCGCCTTCATGGTACGCCGGGTGCGCCGATGAAGTCGTAGGGTCCGGGACGGTCCTCCGACCGCCCCGAGTCCGTGACGCTCGGGTCGCCGCGCTGGGGGGACGGCGAAGCGGACAACCCGCCCTTCGAGTAGCGGTGACGACCGGATCCCGCCAAGGGAAAACCCTCAACCAGGTCTGTTTCTCCTCGAAGGTGCGTCGGGCAGCCCGTGTCGTGGTCGATGCTGTCCCTGTTGGTAGAAAGTGACGTAGTCGAGTCAACCAAAGGGGAAGACTCACCCATACCAATCTGGAGCTTGTCAAAGTCGCCGAGTAGATTGTCGATGTCGTGGATGAAGCGCCGTGTGTACGGTACAAACGGGTGGATGAGCCTCGACGGAGTCCAGCGTCCCGCCCAAGGTTGAGCCGGTGCCGATGTTGTAGAAGCGGGTGTCGACGCAGATTGGATCTGAGCCGGCGTAGGGTTGTTGACACCGGAAGCGGCGCCGTCGTTCCAGACAAGCATCCCGAACTAGATGTCCTCCATCGGGTTGACCGCCATGGATTCAGGGAAGATCACCATCTTATTAGCCATGGCGTCTTCGAGCACACCCCCTACCTGGCACGCCAACTGTCATCGGTTTATCGGCGATAGTCTAGCAGGGGGTACCCAGCTAGTAGATTGAGCGGTAGAGGTGCGCTAGACGACTAACAAGACGTTAAGCACAACGAGCGAATGACAAAACACACGGGTTTTACCCTGGTTCAGCCGCCTTGATGGCGTAAAACCTACGTCCTGCTTAGATTGTATTGATTGATTGAGAATATCGTGTCCCTCGGGGGATCCCTCGCTCTCCTTATATAGTCGGGAGCAGGGTTACAGTCACCCGCACCGACAAGATCTATCCCGATCGGTTACAATAGGAAAGTATGTAGTGATTACGATTGAGCTATACAAGGAAACTATCTTGGCGACCACGTTTAGGCCGTGATCCCCGATGATTGCGGTCTTCTAACGCCAAGGGCTTCAGGCCCGTCGTCCCGGCCGCCCGGAAGGCCCGCCCAAAGTTACCCGTGAGGGGATAGGGGTTCATCCTCCCACAGCCCCCAAGGGGAAACCGACCAGCAATAGACACTTTCGGGAGGAGCGCAACGCCGATCGAGCGCGTCGTCGACAGGCGGAACTAGATCAGGCCAATGCCGCGCCGCCATCGCCCGGTGATCAAGCTCACCGGCCGCTAGGGGGCTCGAGGGGGGGCCCTGGGGCTCCCAGAACCCGACGGCGCCAGCTTTGACACCATCGATGGCGTCCCCGCATAAAACACAGAACAAAACATCGCCCGCCACGGCGCCGTTGTTACGAGACAACCCCAACGTGGACGAGCTTTGTGGTTACATCTATGGCACTCATATGCTCAACTCAACCCCGTGGAAAGCTCATCCGCCCTTCGCCGGTCTTCCCGCTATCGGAACCCGATGAGGAACCGGGCCAGCCAGGTTTAAGAAGAAGCGCCGTCCATGCCACGGGGAGGGAATCAATCCCAACAACACGGCGCCAATGCCCCCGGCGCAGGAGGCGGAGCTGCACCCGCAGGTTGGAGCGGGGTTCAGGGCGGTCGGCAGTCGGAGCATGGGGCTGGGCGCGGTTGAAAGGTCCTAAATGGCTAGAGGGGGGGTGAATAGCCTAATAAAATTTTCTACAAAGCACTAGACAAACTTGTTAGAATAACAAATGGCGATAAACGCGTTTTTGCTCTAGTTTCTACTTGTCGGCAAGCCTCCTATTGACAATTCTAGTTGCTATAGTCTCTAAATCACACACAAAGGCTAAGTCGCTATTTTACCAACTAGGTGAACAAGCTAGATTACTCTAAACAAGACTAAGCAACTAAGCAATTCTACTCAACTACACAAGCACAATATATATATATCAAAGTAAATGCAAGAGTGTAGAGGTGATATACCACAATGTCGAGGCTAGTCAATCCAATCACCAAGGATGAATCAATGTGATAACCAAATTGAAGCCAATCACCAAGAGACAAGTGGAGACACACGATTTAACCCGAAGTTCACTTGAGCACCCTCAAGCTAATCTCCGCAGCCGACCTTCTCACGTGTGGGTCGAGGTGGAGCTCACTCCAAGCCAAATGCCTTTAGGCTTCTCGCACCCAAAGCAAATGAGAGGTACCCAAGACACGAGCAATAGATTACTCACACTTTGTCTTCCCGACGAGGAGTGTGTGATCCTCTCACAAATCACCGGAGGTGGCCAAGAACAATCACCAACTCTTGCCAACGCCTCCACCAATCACCAAGCCGGCTAGGGGTGGTGCTCCCCAAGAGCAACAAGAAAACCACCAGCTCACAACGATCCTCAAGCGCCACTAGATGCAATGATCAAAGCAAATGCACTTGAATCACCTCAACTCACTAGAATGAATGCTCTCAAGCAAAGGAGTGAGGAGGAGGATGAGTGCTCAGCTCTAGAGGTGTTAGGATTGATTCAAAATGACCAAGAGACCTCCTAGAGCTGGCCAAAGGGGTATAAATACCCCCCACCACGAAATGTGTCCGTTGGGGTGCAATCACGCTAAAATCAGCTCCGACCGACGCGACCGACCAGACTCACCGCTGAGTCCGGCCGGTGGGTCCGGCCACAACCGACAACCCCAACCCGAACCGGCCGACCGGCTGCCGAAGGGTCCGGTCACAAGGTCCGTCGGCAGCTTCCCGGCCAGCACCGGAAGCATCCGGTCGGTAGGCGTCCGGTCGGCCCCGCCCAAACCCTCGAAAACATGCTCTCGCCAGACGCACCCACCGGAGCGCCCCGGCCGAAAACGGCGCCCCGGCCGGGTCCGGCCACCGCTGGTCCGGCAAGCCAGAAGCCGCGAATTTTCGCCGTTCCTTCGCCGCTTTGCTCCAACATGCTACCCACCAAGTGTACCAACTTGAGAACAAGGACTAGCATGTTTTCATCACCACGATGCATCCGGCGCAATAGAAAATAAACATTTCATTTTCTCAAAAGCGCCGAATCCCGCCCGCAAGCTCGGGCGAGAGGATGAGCGGTTCCTAAACCCAACTCAACCCTACAACCATCACCGCCTTTCTTCAGAATGTGCCAACACCACCATGTGTACAACACCAAGTGCTCGTGTGTTAGCATTTTCACAATCAATTTCGAAGGTTAGGTTAGCTCTCTAGGTTAGAATGCATGCAAATGATTTTGAACCTAGAGGCACATGAGGACCGATATGTACGATAGTTTTCCCCTCTTTATAGTACGGCTTATCGATCCTATAATCACTCACACCCTCTATGGTGTCTTGAGTGTAAAATCAAAATGGCCCTATGGATATACCTTTGCCTTGAGCCCATTTTTGATCCTCGATCCACTCCAAGTCATGCACTTGATCATCATTTGAATCATCTCGATCCATCCACCATGACCATCATGCACCAAC
>JADLZK010009090.1:0-209627 GCA_015847255.1 Hyparrhenia diplandra
AAATAATTAAAAGGGAGAGAAAGAAAAATAAAAAATTCTCAAAGAAGCTGCCAAAAACGGCCCACACGAAGCCCGTGTGTGTTTTTTTTTTTTCCACCGTCGATGCATATCCTGCATTCCCCCTTCTCCGTTCTGTCCCTCTCTCCCCTCTCTCGCCCCCTCTCCGTCCCAGACGACTACAGGGCCGCCGGCGCCCCTAGGCCAGGTGCTGAGGATTTCGTTGGTCCATTCGCCGGCGACGAGCACCCACCAGGTACAACCACCCCTTATCCTCCCTTCCCTTAAGCTGTGCGAAGCTGAGCACCGAAACCCTAACCTAAAGCTATACAAACTTCGAAGTTTTTGCAAAAATTATTGGGCGTAAATGTGTACACCCACGTCCCTTTACTGGATCCGGAATCTAGGGTTTGGTTACATACTGGATCCGACTCTAGGGTTTGGTTACAGTGCCCTGGAATTTTGCATTTTTGGGTCTGCTTCTGTCGGAACCTGGATCCGCCCCTGTTTGGAATCTGATTAACGGAATGGTTTTGTAGGGACTGCCGATTGGGGGCGAGGCGATTGCAGAGATGGGCTGATCAGAAGTGCGACAAGGTCCGGTTTTTCTCCTCCAAATTGCGGTCTCTGGAGAGTGGATTTGCTTTTTTCCATAGTCGCAGATGGACGACGACGACGGCAGCCTGGGCATTCGGAATTGGGGCTTCTATGACACCGTCAAGGGCAACCTGGGCCTGCAGCTCATGTCCTCCATGCCACCTGACCGGGACACGAAGCCACTGCTCCCGAGAGCTGGCTTCTTGCAGCAGCATGGGCATCACAATGCCCATCAGCTCCATACGCAGCAGTCACAGCAGCATTACCGTGACTCTGCTGGTGGTGGAGGAGCATCTGGTGGCATGCCCACCGAGCATCACTCTATTCACATGGACTTCTCGCGCAATGAAGCTTGGCTGCACCCGTCGCACCACCACCAACATCCCCCTGAACAGAAGGTCTTCCATTCTCGCCCTGTCGTACCAGCTGGACATGTTGGGCATCCAGGCCATGGTGGCCATCCTGCACATGCTGGACATATTGTGCACCACCATCCTACTGGCTATGGGATGATAGCAGATGCGCAGCATACTCTCCAGATGATGCAACCACAGCTTGAGCCGCAGCTTCAGGAGCCTCCTCCATGCAAGGAAGATGAAGCGCCACCTCCACTGATTGAGGATCACGCCGTGGTTAGTACCGTGCCCGTGCCACCTGTGAAAAAGAGGCAGCGGGCCAGCAGCAGAGTCGGCAGCCTAAGTCACCAAAGCCTAAGAAGCCTAAGAAGGCTGCTGTCCCACCAGAGGGTGGGGCACTTTAATGGGCATACGCCCGAAGGAGGGACCTAAGAAGACTATAGGGATGGTGATTAACGGTATTGAGTTGGACCTTGCCAACATACCAACACCCGGTGTGCTCGCAATCGGAGCTCCCCAACAATGCTACCGTGGGGTGCAGGTGGCTGGCAGTCCGCATGCTGCACAACCTCTATTTCAACGTATCCACTGCCAATGAGCACAAAGCGCCGGGCGCTCGCATTGCTGGAAGGAAGATGAGCCAAGGTGCATTCAAAAAGGTGCTTGAGAAGCTTGCTGGTGAAGGGTACAACCTTGTTAATCCTATTGACTTGAAGACATTTTGGGCTAAGCATGGCACTAATAAGTTTGTAACAATAAGGTAAACAAAAAGTCATGCTATGTCTGTCGCTTTGTAGGTTGTAGAGCTGCAGTTAGGCCTGATTTATTGCTTTTATGCCTATGTGCCAGTCTGCAGACATTTGTAGGAGTAGTTTGTAGCCATGTTTAGTTTTGTTTGTCATGTCTATCTCAAGCTTCGGATATTGACCCGACTGAAGTCTTTGTATCCTTCACTTTGCAAATTGTATTGTACCCATAACAGTCTCTAATTTAGGGCATGAAATTCAATGCTTTAGTTAAATCTGTGTGGAAGTAAGCATTATGTGGAGGTTTTCTCTGGTGGAGGGCATTAACCAGCACATTTTGGATGAGATAACTGTGAATTTTCTGTATGGCTTATATTCTAAGTCAATTTTTTATGAAGTACTCATATTATGTATCCAAAGCTTTTTACAATTTACAATCAAGAACAGATTCAAGAAACTAAATTCTTGAGTGTATCTTCATTACTCTCCACCTACAGTGGTCTGCGGCAAGGCAAAATTTATTGTTTGTGGCCTTCTTGCTCACCATGAAATGTTTACTGCACTTTGCTTTTAATTCATGTTGTATTTACTTGTCAAGTGCTAGCTGGCATGTCGTATTTCTTCAAAAAAGAAAGTTATTTGGTTGCGCTTAACTTTCTTTATGGTATGTGGTTGGTTTGGTTCCATGTGTTAGAAATACAGAAGCTATCCTGGAGCTAGGACCATTTCTTAGTGATGTGGAATGGTTGAGAAGTACTCTTTTATTTCTATTGTCATCGATAGATTCACAATTGTCTTTTCCGAAAACTTTTTTTTCCAAGTGTTAAGGTGCTGAAATCTGGTTATGAAGCGAAGCAGATTTCCAGCAGTATGAGTAATGGATCCACGATGCAATGTTTGAAAATTTAAAATTAATTGGGTTCTGAAATGGTTCTTATTTGTATATAGTATATGCTTAATGAAGAGGCTCTATTTTAGTTGAAATGTTAATGATTTGATTCGTTTCTTAAATAGATATCGTGATGTAGCAAGCTGAGTTACCATTAGATTGTTTGGCTTTTTCGTTGTTATTTGTTTAACTTGGTAGGATTGTGGTCCTAGTTTTCATTGGTAGGTGAGCTGGTGAGTCCTGGTGAGTCTGGATAAGTTCTCTTACATTTGTGTAAACTTCAATAGTTTATGCAGATGTAGTGGTTGGATCATGTTCTTTTTTGAACATTTGGTTTTATTTTTTAAAGTTTGCAGACCTTCGAGGCTAACCATGCAAACAACAACATAGCCTTTTGTTCCAAGCTAGTTGGGCTAACCATTGCACAAACAAAATTTTAGTGATCAGGTCACCTTATGCTCCATGGCTGTAGTTTGCCCTGAGTTTTTCCGTATGTATCTGCAGAAGTTTTTACAGCTTGTAGCCATTTTCAGTTTTGTTAAATTTTATTTGCATGCCAGTATCAGAGCTTAGAATATCAACCTCATGGAGAACTGACATCTTTTTGTTTAGAAGTTGAAGGGTAGCAGCAGACCTAGATGTCATGAAGTTTAATGAGTACAATATTTGGTGTTTCTGAATTTTTAATTTGCTACATATGTATCTTTCATTTTTGTTTTATGAAATACTCATTTCGATAGTAGTAGTAATAATAGTGTTTATCCTCTATTCTTGTTAACCTGATGCCTTTATTTCATCAACGAAGTAAAATTCTTGATAGTGCACGGTGTTTAGATGTGCATAGAACTTAGAAGGAAGTTCTAATACTTGTGCAACCTCACTACAATCCTGACAATTTTTGCAGAACTTATGTATTAACATGTGTTACTAAGTTGGCTCTTAGGGTCTCTTTCCTGCTGAAAGAGCGCATGGGATGATCTTTATCCGGATTTAGTGTAGTTTTTTTTGGCTTTTCTAGATTCATTTGATTTCTTGTATCTGTACATATGTGTATAACTAGGTGCAAGCAAAATCAATGTATCTAGAAAAGCCAAAAAGTGAACTACAATTTGGAACAGAGGAAAGTACTATTTAGTGTAGTTAACACTAAAGATTCATTAAATTGTTTGATTATCCTGGATATATGGGAGATGTTATCCTGGAACCTGGGACCATTTCTGTCGGTGAATTTTAGGATTTGGCATGTGGCCGTTAACCGTTTACCGTTATAACCATGTGTCAATGAGACATCGTGTTCGTATGTTGTGGTTCTGAAGAATAGAATGTGAGAAGCTGTCATGGGCAATGTCAGGCTTATCTTATGTTGTATCCTGGTAACATGTGGACAGGAAAACATGTTACTAAAACCTTTATGTAACAAAATTTTCTATTCTGAAATGTGGTTTTGGAATTTTATATTTAGGTTTGGAGTAACGGGCTTGAGAAAACATGTTTGTGTTGTGACTGGCTTGTTTGGGACTGCTCCGCCCAACTCCGTGGTGCCAAACATGTCGAGCTCCACAAACTCCGGCTCCAAGAAAAAGGTGGAGCCGGAGGTCAACTCCACATTTTTTTCTGTAGTACCTTAATAGGTATCTGGGTTTTTAGAGTTTTGTATCTTCACATAGAGTTGTACGGAAATTACCCACTTGCCATTCATTAATCGCTCTTTCCACTTCATCTACCGTGGCGACCCCGCTGGCGTGACTCCTCCCCCTTCCCTGCGTGCGACTGTTCCGCTGTTGTCGCTCCTTTCTTTTTCAGTCGCTCCTTTTCTTTGCACCTACGCCAACACTCCTTTCCTCTTCCCCTAGCACCGCCGCCGCTCCCCTCTTCCAGGCCAAGGCCGCCGGCACCATGGATGGCACGGATGTTTGCAAACGACGGCCATATTCCGGACGAGGTCGTGGCCATGGATGTTTAGAACAGTTGACATGGTTTTCAAAGACAACTTTGACATCTCTTTTCTTTAAAAATATCTATTGGAAAGTTATAGATATATATTTTTATGAAAATAATTTTCAAGATAAATCTATTGATATAATTATATTTCTAAACTCAACGACTTAAAAGTTATTTGTGATTTATATTTTCAATGTTTGACCAAAAAACTTTGTCTAAAATATCATCTATTCTGATATGGGAGTAGCTAATATAAAAGATGGACGGTCTGACACAAAATAACATCTCTAAATAAAAATGAGCATATACCAAAAACTAGTTAGGCCTTGTTTCGATGTAATAGGATTTGTCGAGGGGAACTCGAACTAATTTCCACCTCAACTAACCTCAACACATGTGGATTGTGATGAATCGACAATATATCAACAAGGCTTACTTGTATTCTCCCTTGGATCCTTAGATTAGTTGTATTCTTCCTTTGATCGTCCGAACTCCGAAGGAACATGTAAAGGTGACCACGGTAGCCGCAAGTGCATTGTTTAGACTGGTGTGCATCATTTTAGATCTAAAGACAACAAATCACCCAAGTGTCTCATAACAAACTTTCAGGTTTGGGTAGTTGATTGTTTTGTTTTTCCTACAGTAGAGATATTTTTACATAGACTAAAATAACTTAAAAAATAACTTGTATTTACATTTTTCTTTGTACTCGCGTTTCGAGTTAACCAAACACTCCTAAAAACCCTCAACTTTATAAACAAACAGCCACTGGCCCCTTCCATTCCATCTGATCCAGGATAACAAACTAACAAACAAATACAAGCAACGCAACGGCGGCCGCCACCATGGCGCCGTCCTCCTCCTGCCACGCCGTCGCCGTCTTCCTCCTGCTCGCCGCCGCCACCCATTTCAGTGCCCTCATCGTAGCCAGCGACGTCGATTGCCATCGCCACGGTGAGATCACGTCTCTCGTGTCCAATGGTCTCCGTTGTACGCCGCCAAGTGTCTTTGTTTGATCTGTGCCGTGTTGTGTTGCATCGCGTCGCGTCGTCCATGCATGCAGGCGCGAACCGGTGCCGCGGCCTCGGCATCAACTACGGCACGGTGGCCGACGACCTCCGTCGGCGTCGCGCTCCGTGCAGCTCCTCCGCGCGGCGGGCGCGGGCGCCGTGAAGATCTACGACGCCAACGCGGACATCCTGCGCGCGCTGGCCGGGACGGGGATGCCGGTGTCGATCATGGTGCCGAACTCGGCGATCCGTCGCTGGCCTCCTCCTCCCGCGCCGCCGCGGAGGACTGGGTGGCCGCGAACCTCGCGCCGCACGTCCCGGCGACGCGGGTGGCGCACCTGCTCGTCGGCAACGAGGTGCTCTCCAACCCCGCCATCGCGGGGTCCACGTGGCGCGCCGTCGTGCCGGCGATGGCGAACCTGCACCGCGCCCTCCGCCGCCACCGGGGGCGGAGCGGGCCCGCAGGGTGAAGCTCGGGACGACGCTCGCCATGGACGCGCTGTCGGCGTCGTACCCGCCGTCCGCCGGCGCGTTCCGCGACGACATCGCCGAGGACGTGGTCCGGCCGCTGCTCCGGTTCCTGAACGCCACACGCTCCTACTACTTCGTCGACGCGTACCCGTACTTCGCGTGGGCGGGCAACCGCGACGCCATCTCCCTCGACTACGCGCTGTTCCAGGGCGTAGCGACGGCGACGGCGACGGCGAGCTCGCACTACGTGGACCCGGGCAACGGGCTCACCTACACCAGCCTCCTCGACCAGATGCTCGATGCGGTGGTCGCCGCCATGGGCCGGCTCGGGTACGGGGACGTGAAGCTGGCGGTCTCGGAGACCGGGTGGCCGAGCGGCGGCGACGCGGGCGAGACCGGCGCCAACGTGCGCAACGCCGCCACGTACAACCGGAACCTGGCGGCACGGATGTCCAAGAACCCCGGCACGCCGGCGCGGCCGGGGCCAAGGTACCGGTGTTCCTCTTCTCGCTCTACAACGAGGACCAGAAGCCCGGGGCCGGCAGCGAGCGCCACTGGGGGCTGTACTACCCGAACGGGAGCAGGGTGTACGAGGTGGACCTCACCGGCCGGCGGTCATCGTACCCGCCACTGCCGCTCGCGGACAACACGGACAGCACGCCGGCGTGGTGCGTGCTTGCTGGCGGCGGCGTCTGTAAGAAGGCGGCGAACGAGACGGCGGTGGCGGCCGCGGTGGAGTACGCGTGCCAGCAGGGGAACGGGACGTGCGCCGCCATCCAACCCGGTGGCGCGTGCCACGAGCCGGACACGCTGGACGCGCACGCGAGCTACGCGTTCAACGCATACTGGCAGCAGTTCAGGAACGCCGGCGGCACCTGCTTCTTCAATGGGCTCGCGGTGACCACCACCAAGGATCCAAGTGAGTAGAAGACACCGTCCTGCACTGCCCCACAGCGTCGATTTGTAGCTTCCTTTTGCATTTGATTTCAGTCGCATTGATCTGTCGTCGTCGCCATTGTTATATATGTGTGTGTTTTGCAGGCCATGGATCATGCAAGTTCGCAAGCTCTCTGAACTAGACGACGATACGAGAAGGCGTGAAGGACATCGCCGTCGACATTGGATTGGATTAGTTAGTGTGTAGTGAGGGAGGCCATCGCCATGGATGACCAAGCCCTTGGGTTTTTTACCATCTTCTATATCTATTCTTTGTACAGTAGGAAGTTACCATCTTCTATATCTATTCTTTCCAAAGCATCATTGTAATTGGAGTCAGTGTTACACTGACGGACTGACCGATCGAGAGGCAGCGTATTTCTCCCATAAAAAAAAAAAGCAAGCAAACAGCGTGTTTTGTTCCCCGAGTTCACCGGCGGCGACGTAAGTATTTCGCTCCCCTAGTTCATCACCGGCGGTGAACTCACGATCCGCCGCTTGGCGTAACCACATACAGGCGACGGGCGGACGTGCGCAGAGATCGGGAGCACAGCTAGCGCCGGCGAATCGGCGAGTTTGTTACGTTCTCTGACCATCTGGCAGCCTGAATTAAGGAATCCTGCTGCAACGGAATTAGGCCTAGATCTGGGCATCTGGCAGAAAAACAGAGCCTGCCAAAATGATTGGTTGCAATGTGCTCAAATCTGATGATCAATTGATCACCCACCTATCCCTGTGTGTTGACCCGATAAAAATTCATAACCGTGTGGTGTGTGTGTGCTACAGTTTCCTAGTACAATATACCAAAACTTGTACGTTGTGTGGAATGTAGATACGGCTTGCTAAATATTGTACTACTTAAGAAGTGATATAATCATCTCAAAAAAAAAAAAAAAAAAACAATGATAGAAACTAGAACTTTGAAAAGATATCACATAATGTAGTTTAGGGCTTGTTTGGACTGAAGCCACTAGCAACGTGGTCGTATACGAATGTTAGCTTGAGAAAAGGTACGTTCACACGTTGGCACAAAATATGGGAATCATGAGAATCACTCGTAATCTATATTAGCCAAATTTCGTTCTCATGGTAAGGTATTTCTCACTCTTCACAGAGTCCAGATGCTTTTGCTTTCATTCGTCGTTAGCTTTGGATCGGCGTCATGCCCTTCCACCTTGCCCGGCATATGTGGAATGAAAATTCAGGTGGGGATAGTTCATCCCTAGTGACCATTGAAAAAAAAAATTGTCACCTTGCCAGTTGAAAACTCCACTTTTACCCACAACACACGCTTTGGCAGGTGCTTCTAAGTTGTGTCATTTGGGCAATTTCTACAAGCTATTCCAGTGGCCTGCAAAATATCAACTTGTCACAAATCAGATCGGCAGGCCCAACAAGGCCCCCGTAGGGCGGGCGCACGCACAAGGCCAGTCCTGGCCAACCGCCGCCGCCTTCCCACGTCATCGGCCTTCGTCATTAAGTAATATATATTTAGAGAAAAAATAGAAATAAAATAGGAAATAAATGCAGAGATTTCTTTAGATGTAATTCTTCCCCCACTATAAATACAAGAGACAGAATCGGTTAAATGTCAATCGAAAAATTAAAGGGGTAACTCCCTCAAAAAACTCCTGTCTCCCAGCTCTCTCTCCCTCTCCCTCTCCAACCCTAGCGTGCAGCGCGCGCCGCCGCCGCCGCCGCCGACCCGCCACCGCCACGCCGCCGCCGACGGTCGTCATCACCACCGCCATCACGCCGCCGATCGTCACCACCACCACCATCACGCCGCCGATCGTCATCACGTCGCCGACCGCCGCCCCCAACGCCACCACTGGCCACGTGTCACCGCCGGAATCCGTCCGGTTTGTGACACAACTCGGTAGCCTTTTCTGTTGGAGCCTATTTGACTTGACCAAACATATATACAACGTGGGGCATTGAGAAGGCTATTTTCAAAGGAATTTTAGAGAAATGTGAGTCAAACGTTTTGAATGTGTCACTCGTAGTTCGGATAAGGAACCAAACATATATCATTATTACATATACGAGTATAGAACCAATATTTATGATTTTAAAGATATCTATACATAATTACATTACGGAAATACTATTTATTGCATCGATCCTAGAAAGCACCGTACAAAGTGGAATACGTAACATAGAAATCCTTGATAGTATAAAAGAGAAGAGTAAATTTCTCTATAGCCGCAGTGCTTCCGGTGCGCTATAGAGAAATAATCCGGTACGAAAATGGTAAAAATTCTTTCGCAGAAAAATAAAAAGAGAAGAAAATGGTAAAAGTTAACAGCAAGAACACGGATCAGAAAGACGATGACTTGAGAGGCTATAGGGGCCCCTATTATCTCACGTGGACAATGGGCCTATGAAGCCCCACACCCAAATATTTATTGCGAGGGGTAGAGAAGAGGAAGAAGAGCAAGATAAATTTAAAACCCTTCATTCATAGCATTTTTTTTTGGCGTGGCCGAAGCAAATTTTGAAGCGGTGTTTGAATTGAATGGTCAAAATATACAACTCCCAGACCCATTATTTACCACGCAACGCAACATGATTGCCTTCCATGTCCAAACGGAGCTTTGTCTGTGTGTTTCTTTTCGAAAATATTCAACAAAGTCGTGTCACCGTTCACGCACGGAACAAGCTGGCCGGCCAGCCGGGACCATTCACGGCTCCATAGTCCTGTGCTACCCCCGCCGTGGTCGTCCTTGCCGGTGTCCCCAACCGGCACATGCCGCCACGTTCCGGCGAGCATGTTGCCGGTGTCCCCAACGCCACTGGTGCTCGTTGTTGGTTGGCTGGCGCTGGCTTTGGCAGCTTGCCGTTGCCGCTGCAAAACACACGCCGAGTACACCGCTGCTGCATTGCCGTCGCAACGGTAAAAAATAAAAAGGTGAAAAAGGGTGAACTAGCCCAAAAAGCTGCCAAGCAGGTTACCGACTCGGCGGAGCAAAGGATCCTCCTCCTCTCACCTTGCCGGGCCGGGCCGACCACCTGGGCCCCGCGCCGTTCGTTTCTTCCACTACGGGCCGTCCGATGCCGCCATCGACGGCCCAGATACGCCCGCTCCCCGTCCGTGAACCGCACACGAGAGAGAGAAAAAGAGATCGATCCAGCGACCGGGCCGAGACCCTTGTCCGTTGCCTTTGCCCACGGTCGGTCGCGACTCGACCCGCCCCCGTGCTCGACGCGCCCACCGTAACATGTCTCTGACGTGTGGGCCATGAGTACAGTGGGTCCCACGCCGCAATTATGGTATGCGCCGTTGTCATTATCCTCGGCGTGAGGGCGCCCTCTCCGTCTTCTTCTCCACAAACACTCCCACTCTCCCACTGCGCAAAGCGAGCCAGCGGCCTGCAACCAACCAACCAACCCTCCCTTCTCCCTCGCCGCTGCCGCCGAGCGTCGCTTTGAGTTTGCGGGGGGTTCCTTCGTCATGGAGAGTGCCCACAAGAGCGGAGGCGGCGGAAGCACGCCCGGTAAATCCGTCCCCACCAACTCGCTGCCGCCGCGCGCGCCGCCTGCATTGTGCAGATGTAGTATTTGCTTTTGTGTGTGTCTGTGCGCGCCGGAGTTTTTTTTTTTCTTCTTCCAGTCTTCGTGTTTGTGAGATGTGACGGCGTGGTGGTTTCTCGCGCAGGAGCGGGAGGGGAAGGCGTTGTGTGCCACGCGTGCGGGTACCAGTACCCGAACGGGCACCCGAGCGCCAAGCAGCGGCGCGCGCACCGGAAGCACTGCGGCAAGCCGACGTCCGCCGCCGGTGGGGAGCACGACGGCAGCGAGGTGCTGCTTCTAGGTACTGTCTGTCCGGTGGATCCTTCCGTGGTGGTGGTGTGTGAGTGAGTGTGTGTGACCGTGTCTGTGTCCAAACTGGGGCTCTTGTCCTGACGCATGCTGTCCCAGGTGAGGGCGGCGGACCAGGCGCGGGAGCCGCCGATGGGAACGGAGCGGGCGCGGCGGAATGCGGCAGCGGTTCGCCTGGATCTGCGCACGACAACGAGCCTGGGGATGACGCGGTGGAGGGAGGCGGAGGGGACAGTGGTGCAGGTGCAGGTGCAGGTCTGTTCTGAATCCAGTCTCGTTTCCCCTTCTCTGATGAATCCTTCTGTTCTTCGTTTCTTTTTGTTCGTTTCTGAAGTGGGAAGGAAATGCGTCTAGGGTTAAGATTTGGTTGGTGGAAAGTTATTGCATTTCGTTTTACTTTTTTTTTTTCTTTCCCCACCAATTTCCTCTTTTGTAGTAGACAAGAACTTTCTGGTTCAGTGGAATTGTACTGACTGGTGTTGAGTCTGGAATAACAATCGTGTCCTTATCCTTTTGGTTAGCGTAATAATGTGGGTACTTTGTTGTCATATATGGGGGTAGTGTATTGTAATACAAATCCTTGTGTTAATTAATAATACAGTAATGGTTCAGGGATGCCTTGCTGTCCATGTAACTTCCAAACTGTTCAACATCGTCTGTGTATGCGCTTGCTTTCCCCTTGCTACAGTTGTCCAGGGCCAAAGCAAGGCGAACCGCGTTTCGGCGGCGATTTCGCCGGGCCGTTTTTCTCTTGCGGCCGTCGAGCCGTCGGAGTGGGAGATGGGTCGGCGAATCGCCGTGCGGCTGTATATAGAATAGATAGGGTTTGCTTGCCATCTTTGATGGCGGAGCTAGGTTTCGCCGGAGATGGTCTCCGGTGTGCTTGTCTGGGCGATGTCGGTATGGCGGAGGAGCCGACGTTGCTGGAGAATAATCTTGCCCACCTCTCCTTCGTCCTGGTGGCATCTTCCTCTAGCGTCTCCGGCGAGGTTGGGGCCTTTTGCTGTGGGGATCTTCTGGCGGATCCCCTGTTCAGGAGTCCGAGGTCGGTAAGTCGTCACTTCTATCGGATGGCGATGTTGCTGGCCTTCTTCCTTGAGGCTGCAGGGCGAGCTGTGGGGGTTGTGGATGGTGGCCGGCTGGTTCTGGCTCCTCTTTCCCTTGGCGTTGGCGGCTGCCAATGGCGAGCTCGGATCCAGGGGCTGGTGGAGTTGGGGCGCGGCCCCGGTCGACGAGCGACTGCCGATGGCTTCTTCTATTTCGACCGCTACAAAAGCTGGTGGGCAATGCGACTCTTCCAGTTCATGGCGGTGTTCGAAATCTTCGAAGACGGCGATGTCCGACGACGAGGAATTCGATCCCATGTGGTTCACGAAGGTTCCAAGGGTCTCGCTGTAATTTTTATTTTCTTCAGGGTCCTTTGTGTTGTACGGCTGCAACAGCTGGTCTTGTATCCTCCACGCATGTGTCTGTATTTGTATGCCCACGTGTACGTTTTCCTTACCCAGTAATACAGATACATTTTATCAAAAAAAAAAAAAAAAAAAACTTCCAAACTGTTCACATACACATCATCAAGTTTGGTATAATAGCCCTGTTCAATAAATTAGTGAGGCTGGCCACATGTTGCCATTTCATACCAGGACACCATCTCGCCAACTTGTCCCCATGCTGCGCTGCTACATAGAGTAGCTTAACTGGCATAGAGTCCGTGCACTACACTCTCTTCAATGCATGTTTTGGTCATTGCCAATGGGTTTTACGATGCATTTACTAATCATATCGGCAAATGTCTGGATGCATGATTACCTGTGATTGTCTTCTGTAGATCCTTCAGGTCATGGTGATGGGCATCAGGTCACTGGAGATAAATCTGCTGAAGATTGCCTCATCAGTAGCATTAATAATCCTCCTGAAATCATTTCTGAGGCCAGCAGGACGGATGATATTACTCTGACTACACAGTACTCTGAGAAAGGATCACCTATTGAGGATGCCCGGGATCCATCTGATCCAGCAGTTGGTTCTGAACAGCTCCAGGACGTTCTCACTTCTGTTGTTTCACCAGAGCCTGAAGACCATGCAAAAATCAGTGCTGAAATCTCTGAAAATGAAATACAGAACTCGAGTGTTGTGCCTCTGGAATCAGATGCAGCTGGAGGTCCAACTTCTGAATTGATGAGTGATCTAGCCAGACAGCAGGATCAGGATGCTGTGACTGTGGAAGATGGTATGATCAATACCATAGGTGAAAGTAAATCTAGTGAGGGAAAATCTGTGCAAGGTGACGAGCCTGGTCTGTCATGTCAAGATATTCTACGGACTGAGATCGATGAGGGACACAGTAGCACTGTAGCGGGGAAGATTCAGGTGACAAGAATCCTACTGTGAGTAGCAATGAAGAAATCCTGGGCGATGAAACTGAATCAAATCAGCAAAGCAAGCATGAGTTAACTGACTCATTTGAGAAAGTTCCTAACATTGAGCCCATTGAGTCTGCTGCTGAGAAATTTGTTGGTACTGATGATGATGTGCTTCAACTTGGTAAAGGTAGTTGCCACTCAGAGATACCTGACGATATCAAAGCTCAGCAGCAACCTGACTCTACCTCTGGAATTGCAGAACATCCGCAATCTCGGAAGGGGCAGACAATGTTGAAGAACAGCACGATCCTACAACAGGTTAGAGTTTGTGGATGTTCTTGTGTGCTGCATTTAATGTTGAATTTTTATAATGTTGAGTTAAAGCATTGTTGATCTTTTGAAAAAGTTTGGTAAGAAGCAGAAAATGTTTAATTCAGCAGTGTAATTTGATTTTGGTTAGTTGACCTATCAAATAATGTCTTTGTTGCGCTTTGCTTTTGAAAGTGTTAGTGTCTGGCCAATTGTGAAAGGGTTCAGTGGTAATGCATGATTAGTTGACATGTCTTTTATCATAAGTATCATCTGATGTTCTACCTAACGTGCAATTATGGCTCCCTACTTCTAGTGCAATTTGATCAACAATGCGATATTAGTAAGTACAGTATGTAGTTGACAACAAGTTAGTCTATTCAACAGAGAAGTTAGTGGCATGGAAACTTTTGACCAACACCTTTTTAGTAACTGTACTAGTTGTATAGTAACTGTTTAGGAACTGAAATTTGATGCACTTTCTGCAGATGAAAGCATTGGAGCAATATCAAGTACATTTGAACCTGCTGTTGATGCCAAAGTTATATCTGTGGATGCCACAACTAACCTTATAGAGGATGTTTGTTCATCTGGCATAAGAATGGATGACAGCATGCTGGAAAATGTGACAAGTGGTGCTGTCGCACAATCGCAAATTGATCTAGTGGATTTGAGTCCTTCCGCTACAGCACATGAAATCAACATGGTTGGTGGTACAAATGATGTTGACGAGAAGAGTCAGAATGAAAAAAAGCAGTGCAGACATTGCTTCATACGAGGTAAAAGAGATGGTTATCAAGGATAACCGACTAAAAAGCGGCAAAACAAAGAGGTCATTGTAGATCCCACTCCTCATGAAGCCGATTCTTTTCCCGGTACTGATAATCACAGTGGAAATGAGCAGAATGAAGAAATTGTTGCAGACACCACTTCTTACAAGATAAGTGCTGTACAGAGCATGAGTAGTACTGAAGAAAAGGAACAGACTGAAGAATTCGTTGCGAATCTGGCTTCTGAAGCGATCAATGTTACTAGTAACAGAGACATGGCCGAGCACCAGGATGAGACTCATGTAAAAACAAACCATGAGATAGATGGGGCACACAGCATAGAAGCTACTGGAGAAAATAGAGCTACTGCTGTTGAGAGTAACGTGGGAACCATCACAGATGATGTTGTTGAAGACAAAATGCCTAATGAGGAAATTACTTTAGGCACTATCTCTCTTAACATCGCAGATAGCAGCATTAATGAGGAAAAGATGCATAACGAAGAAGAGAACGAGGGCCCATTCAAAGAAAAGATGTATGAAGAGACTACATCAGGACCCACCTTACACACTTTGCTTACATCTACTGACAGTCCTGAAGAGAGGAAGGATGAAAACACAAGTGCAGACCCTATTACCAATGTGGCGGCACAAATCAGTGACGACATTGATGCAGAGAAGAACGGGAAGGCTGCTGTTGACGCTACTTCCAGCATTGGTACCATGGGCAGCATAGGCGATGCTGAAGACAAGAAGCTGGATGAAGAAACTACAAAACCTAGACCTGTTGAAAACACTACAACACAAGGCACAGAGGATGCGGAAAGCAGCAAGCAGAATGAAAACACTATCAGCATAGGCAATCCTGAAGACAAGAAGCTGGGTGAAGAAACCACAGCAGATCCTAGAACCGTTGAAAACACAACAACACAAGGAACAGAGGATGCAGAAAGCAGCAAACAGAAAGAAAACACTACCAGCATAGGCGAAGCTGAAGACAAGAAGCAGAGTGAAGAAACTACAGCAGATCCTAGATCCGTTGAAAACACCACAACACAAGGCACAAAGGATGCAGAAAACAGCAAGCAGAATGACACCAACACTACAGATGAAACTGTTGAAGTTTCACAGAACATAAATGTCATCGAAGAAAAACGGAGACGGTGGAAGATACAACCTCAAAGGAGATCAGCACCATAGAAAGCACATATGACCTGAAAGGAGCAGACCAGAACGAAGAGATAGCCGACAAGGAAATGGTTACGGACTCAGACAAGAACCATGTCTCTTTGAAGGTCCTCCTGGCGGACAAAAACGTGGAAACCAAAGACAAAGAGAAGGAGAAGAAGGCGAGTACCAAGGACCGGGTACTGTCATTCAGGCGCCGGGTATCCAAAGACAACGTGTCGCCGGTGAAGCCAGGTTCGCCCAAAGATGGTTCAGGGCAGCAGGACTGGAACTCTCCGGCCAGGTTGCCCGTCGAGAAGAAACCCAAGGGAAGGAAACAGCAGTGGGTACCGTTTATTTGCTGCTCGTCGGTACAGTAATCCATTTCAGCTAGGGGCATCCAATTGCTGATGATATTAAGAGTGAATAGTCGTATCAGGACTTTCGTTCCAATTGCTGATGATATTAAGAGTGAATAGTCGCATCAGGACCTTCGTTCCAGGACATGATTGGACCTTCGCATCTTGCTACTTCGATTGTGAACTCGGTTTGCCGTTTGTATGTTATATTATATTTGTTGGTGTAAATTAACTTAGATGCGTCAAGAAACGCTCTTTTGGTGTAAATTAACTAGATGCGTCCAGAAATGTCCCCTTCCATTGATCTGCAAACGTTGTGCAACTTCGGTGGTCTTTAGACTGCGTTTCCGCAAACGTCGGCCCTGTTTGTATACTCTAGCCGGGCTAGAGCTAGAGCTACAAACTAGCTCGAGCTCTAGCCCTCAAACTAGCTCGAGCCCTTGAATTGTTTTGGATTCGGGGTTAGTTAGACAATAAATGTATCTTTTCAATCATTTGACATATTTACATCATTTGACATATTTACATCAACTTTTCAAGAGGATTTGATGTGGCTAGTCTAGTGTGGCCTCCTTGCGAATTGAGTTCGAAGGAAGAGCGGCGATGCCGTCTTTGTCCATCGATTGCCAGCCGCACAGTCGGGGCTGGGGACGGATGGGAGCCAGCGGCGGCGCAGACGCCCCTAGCGGTGCGGACGTGCACCTCCCTAGTGGCGCAGACCCCGGGTCCCTGGCGTCCGGGCCCCTAGCGGCACGGACGGGCGGCGGGGCTGCTGTGCTGGGGCGGCTAGGGTAGGGGGCAGAGGCCGGTGGCGGACACGGACGCCCCTGGCGGTGCGGCCGGCAGCGGGACTGGGGCGGAAGGAGACCAGCAAGACATGCAACAAGATGGACCTAGTTGCATCGAGCCCAAACTAGCCCCCTCCTATTTGAATCCTTTTACGCCAAAAACTAGCCCAAACTGGCTCTAGCCCTAGGATCCAAATTTCAGTGATCTTCAGTAACGTTTACCAGTGGGAATGCTTTCCATGCAACAAATTCGTCTCCTTCATCGAATCACATGTGGCTTGTACATGTAATGTTTCTATTCTCTTAGGCCTTGATCACTTTCTGATGCATATAGGATTCTTAAAAGACAGAATCAATGGTCCTAACAAGAACCAGAAAACAGAAAGATCCACAGCCAATAATAATCCTCGGAAGTAAATTGTTCCTCAGTTTCACATATAAGTACCCGTGCACACTAATTGACTAAGAAGTATGCCAAAAGCGAAATGTTAAGCAACAGGCGAAGTCCATGGCAGCAGAAAACAGCATGCTTTGTAATCCTCTGCTTCACTACATCCTCCACCCAAAAAGGACATCTGCTATTAGCGACAAAATCAATCAGTTATGGACACAAAATCTATCTATGGTAAGGTACATCTGAAGCAGAATGTAGTGGATGTCACAGTGAAAAGTACAACACACTCACACTGTCTTTGGCCACTGCCAGTTACTTCGTCATCTTAGCAAACATGTTGCTGTAGAATTTGGCGTCCTTCTTGTTGAACTCCTTGATCTTCTCCTTCAGGATCTTGTATTCCAACTTCACATCCCTGAGATTTGTTGAACAATGATCAGCGTGATAGTTAGAGTACTGTGGTGGCAACAAAACACCTTACAGAATCCATTTCCTAGACTGTACCTGTTGTTAGGATCGATTTCCAATGCCTTCTTGATATCGGCCTCTGCTAGCTCTAGGTCAGCAAGTTGAATGTACGCTTGCACCCTCCTGTAGAGAGCCTTGACATTTTGGCTGTCTAGCTCCAGAACCTGAAGAGGAATCACAAGGTCAGCCTGCTTTACTGCCTCACAATTCACACGACTAAACATACTGCAGGAATAGATTGTACCTTGGTGCAAAGCTTGACAGCTTCCTTGTAGTCCTTCAACTTCAGTTTGCAGGCAGCATTGTTCAAGTTGCAGCTGATCTTCAGTTGCTTGGATTGCTTCTTCTCATCTTCACCGAACGAAGTGTCGTACTCGATGTACTTGGCAGCCTGGGATTGAAACAAAAGTCAGGAAAAGTAGGAGCAACCCTGCAAGACTCAAAAGATTGCATTTTCGTGGTATGGGTTACTACAGAACAGAAAGATTAAGTACCTTCTCATATCGCTTGGAAGCTCTAGCATATTTGCCCAATTTGAACAATGCATTCCCTTCCTCTTTCTTCTTACCAGCAGCCTCAATCTTCTCTTCATTGTTCAAGTCCCATGACTCCTTGTCCTGTGTGACAAGATTATTATATTTAATTATTTATATTGATCAATTTTGCAATTGCACACAGGTCAATTATATGGAACAGACACAGAAGAATATCAGTCATATCCCCACCTTCACAAATGAAACAAGCTCAACTTCATAGAGCACTGTGCTGTTAGGTGGAACAGCAGCAAGATCCTGCTTTGACTCAGTTGAACCAAATGCATATTCAGGAGGAATCGTAACTAGAGCAATCTCGCCCTTCTTCATGTTCAATACAGCACGATCAAGACCATCAATAACTTCCTCTGGAAACATATTATAATACACAAGGAACATGTTAATCTAAATGAATAACAGGGTCAAGTCAATTTCCTGAATTATTATTACTATATAACTGAAAGGCCAAGAGTCCCATACATGAAAGGTAAAAGGTTGTTCTTACCTTCATCGGTCTTGAATTTAAATGGCTCTTCGTCATGCCCTTCTTCGTAAACACTGTGCCATCCTGAAGCTTTCCGGTAATTTTGACTGCCAAAGGTAAACATAATCTAATGAGTGCAAGATAAAGTAATCAACTGAAAGGAGTAGAGAAACAATAGCCACTAGCATCATTAGAATTCGATACTTGATCACTTGGGCATACCTTCAACAACAGCACCCTCATTAGGACGCTCATAACCTTCTCCCTCCTTGAGAACCTTCTTAAGGATTTTCTTATCATCACCAATTTCCGTGACAGTCTTCCATGAAACCAACTCAAGGTCAATGAGCAGAGTGGCATTTGGTGGCACTTCACCTTCCTCTCCAGCTTCTGGTCTACCCTTCTCACCAAATCCATCTGCATTTGAAGTTATGAAAATCAAACAATGCCATAATTCAGAGGAATGAAACATGAAACTTACAGAAGAATAACAGCACTTCAAAACAAAAACTCACATTGTGGCTTTACTGTGAGGAGCACCTTCTCTGCCTTTTTCATGGTTTTGACAGCTTTGGCGAGGGCAGGACAAAAGTACCCTGGCAATACACTAGTTAGAAAATAATCCATAGCTAGACATAAACATCTTCATCAGGCCATGTGAAGATAGACCAGAAGTAAAAAGAGGGTTACCGTCTTTTACAGTAAACTCAACCCCTCAGACTTGATATAACAGTACCATCTCCTTCGAGACGGGCCTCATATTTCACTGCAGGAATAAGGAGACTAAGCTATACGAACAAAGACAAAAACATAGGTCTGTGAGAAGTGTAAGCAAAATTTACCAAGTACTTCATCAGGATCCTTTGGGTTCTCCCATTTCTCTCCCTCTTTAAGAATCTTCTTGAATATGCCACCATCTTTGCAAATATCTTTGACACTGGTCCATGAGAGCAGCTCAACATCAAACTGCAGGGTTGCATTGGGTGGGATAGTTGGAGGCGAACCAGATGCCCCATAAGCCAGCTCTGGAGGAATGGTAAAACAGCATTTTCTCCTTTCTTCATGGTCTTGATGCCTTGATCCCAGCCCTTTATCACTTGACCTGTGCATTGACAAAATAGCTATTGAGCATTAACTTTCTAACATGGAAATGTCAGCAAAGAGAAAAGAGAGAAAACAAATGATCTCCAAGCTATAATTTACCAAGACATTAACATGGTTATTTCAAACATCATAGCACCTTACATCAAGGTAATTATCACTTGTGGTTATATATATCTAAAGGAACTAGGCATTACTGCATGTTAAACAAAAACACAATCACAGACCCAGTGACAAGATATTTCACTTAAGGTAAAGTGAAGCCACAACCAAGCACTCAACAGCTTTAAAATTAACTTCACATCAATTTCACAGATACAGTAGACGTTCAAATGTCCTGATTCTTGGCAATAACCATGACAGGAGTATATTTAATTAATGGAACAAAACTGACAGAGTGATTAGAACTACTTCACGATTGGTAACTTTGAACTGTTTTACCATCACATTGCTAATGCTACATCCAAATCTATATCCAAAAATCCAAATATGGGGCATAGAAAGAAATAACCTCAAGGGGAGGATGAAATTTACCTTGTCCAAGCTTGAACTTGAAGGGATCTCCGCGATCACGGCTCGAGTCAAACTTTGTTCCATCAAGGAGTGTGCCCGTGTAATGCACTGAAATATCATCATGGGTAAGTAAGGATGCGTTCGCTAGTTTTAAAAATGTTCCACAATAAAGGTCATCCAGTAATCATCAAGGAACAATAAATTGACACAAAACCCATGAGAATCCGAATTCCGTTCCCATGAGCTAACTAACTCCCAGCCAGCCAGAACTGGGCGAATGCTCACTGACCGTATCACACAATTCACACCAACAGAAATAGAAGTGCAGCAGGTGGAGAAACCCGGGGGGGCAGGCAGGATGAGAGGAGATCGTACCTTCAACCTCGTCGCCGACCTCGGGCGTCTCCCATCCCTCGCCCTCTTTCAGCAGCTTCTTCTTGAGCCCCTGCTTGCCGACCTCCTTCTCCTCGCCCACCTTGAGCACGGGGCCCTCGTCGCCGCCGAAGTCGCCCAACTCGTCGTCGCCCATAATCTCGTCGGCGCCGGTGGGGGCATCTCGAAGTCCTCGTCCATGCCTGGCCCCTGGCGTGGAGGAGGGGGGCAAGCCGAGCCGAGATCCGCGCGCGCGCGGGCGGCTAGGTTCCGTGGGAGGGCTTTGGAAGGTTCGAGAGAGAGCAGAGCACGAGGGGAAAATGATGGGAGGCGACGCGATCCAGCCAGACCCCGGGTGGGTTTAAATCCCCAATTCCGCTGGGGTTCTAGAGTGTTCCAAAAGAGGATTAAAAACGGCAAAGCCAACGGCTCGGATGCTTCTGGTCGTTTTGGATCGATCCGGTGGCTACCCTTTGCCTTTCGCGTGCTCTAGTGCCGTCGTGGTGCACGGGGACGAATGAATGGCACGAGGCCGGCACGTTCGATATGAAGTTGATTAAAACAACGTGTGTATTGTGAATTTGATTAGAAATCTTTTTTTGCTTTGATTTCTCAATTCTCAATGGATTTTAATTTTCTGAAACTTTCTTAACGGATTTGTTGTGAAGTTCTCGGAGTTTCTTTTGCTTTTGATAGTATAGTCCTTAGTTTGGCGTAGAGAGGTAAAAGGACATTCTTCCATACTTGGCGTAGGGCAATGCAAGTAAATTATAGCTGTATTGCAACAAGAATGGTTAATTGATCATGCTTTAGTTATGAGATTACCTAAAATAACATGTGTAAGTATTGACCATCAAGATGTTTTAAAAGCAACTCGAGAGATTAGTTGCTATGTGTCACGAGCATCTTTGGGAAGGCGAAGATTACACAAGCGAGAAGGGACAATAGAGCTCTAGAAATGTAGAATTTGAATGAAATGAATAATTGTCACCATAATATGAACAAATTTGTACTTTAGATTAACCATCCATCACTAGCTAGAAACGTACCATTAAATGGATGTTTGACAAGTCACATGATTTGATACAATTTCATCAACTGGTGTCACTTCATATCATAGTAAGAAAATAATACATCAAATCAAATCAAATCAAATCAAATCAAATCAGAGGCCTTAAAGTTTTAGCAATCATGAAGAGGAGCGCGGACAAAAATCTGGTGAGATTAATAAGCATCCTTGATCCCACAACCACCATAATAATAATACTGTTTTACAGCTCTCTACGAGATAATGGTAGCATGTGGACATGCGGTCATATACCGCTCATAAACGTATAAAGGACAACAATCTTAAAAAACATCATGCACAATTTATACTACCTCCGTCCCATTTTGAGTGTGTGCAGCTGCATTCAATGAGGTGTGAACGTAGATGATTCAACCAACTGCGAGACCGACCATAAAACGGGACGGAGTGAGTCTTTATTGAGAATCGATGGAAATGGAAAAACTGGTGTAAACCTACCCGAACCCTTTGCTAAAAAAGTTACCACAAAGCTTTAGCCCAGACCAGACCTGGCCTGACAACCCATGAGACAACCTGGGCACAGATTTTTAGGGCCTAAATGAACTGGGCTTCTTTTGACACGGGCCAAAAAGGAAATAAATATTCAGATGCAATTTGGCCCATTCACACACGAGTGAGCAAACGCTGGAGCTGCACGACGCAGTCTACTCTTCCGCGCGTCTCGCGGCCCGTTCGCTGCGACGAAGCCAACACGATTCGTCACCCCGAAGGAAGCGTTCAGCCGCGTTCGCCGTCCCACCAACCGACTACCGAGTCGACACGGCCGCCGTAAAATCACGCCAACGCCGCCGCCTCTTCACTCCCCTCGCCTACCATCGCCGCGCGTCCTCGAGGTGCGCGGCGTGACCGGAAGAACCAGCCGCGCCGCGCCCCGCCCCTCCATTTCCAATCGGATCGGCAAGTGAGAGGGGTGGGATCACATCTTCATCATGCCACCTCCGGCGGCACCGTGGTCCAACGGCGACCCCGCCGTACCCGAGCGCTGGTCCTCACTGCCTCCGGATCTGATCCGCCTCGTCTCGTCACGCGTGCTCGCCGGCGACCTGCTGGACTACGTCCGCTTCCGGGCCGTCTGCGGCAGCTGGCGGTCCGCCACCGTCTCCCCTCGCGGCCGCGGCGTCGTCGACCCGCGCTTCCACCCGCGCCGCTGGATGATGCTTCCCGAGGGCCACGGCCTTCACCCCGGCCACCCTCACCTGCGCGGGTACATCCGATTCCTCAACCTCGACACGGGGACGTTTGTCCGCGCCCACCTCCTCTCTTCGCCGACCACCGCGTCGTCGATTCGGTCGACGGCCTCCTCGTCCTGCTACGGGATCAGGATAGCACCGTCCGCCTCCTCCACCCTTTCACTGGCGACATCGTGGATCTCCCACCGCTGGCCACCGTCCTCCCGCAGGTAGAAGACGTACGGCTGGATCGCGTACCGGCGCCAGACAGGATCGAAAGGCTCGCGGAGTCAATCTGTGCTTCTGTTTCCTTCAGCGGCGCCGGCGGGGTCGTCGTCACCGTCATGCTTGCTCTTCATGAGGTGAACCAAGTAGCCTTTGCTACGGCCCTGGACCAGAAGTGGACTCTCTCAACCTGGGCGTACCAATGCGCAGCTGATCCACCATTGGCATTACAAGGCAAACTGTACACGGCTTGCGAAGTCGACTATTCTGACGTATCGGAACTTACTGGCAAATGGGAATCATATGGCGATGTCCTGGTTTTCCAGATTGATCCACCTGTGCATGATGATGGGGTGGGCAGCTCCGGTTCTAAGCTACCGCTGCCAAAGTTGATTGCCACAATCCCAGATGGCTACCTTGATGTTCCTATGGGTCTCGTAGAATGTGATTCAGAAATCCTGGTGGTTGGCTACAAAGATTTCAAGAAGCTTCACTTTGTGGTTTTCAAGCTCACGGATCTTATCCAGCAAAGGTATATCCCGATAACAAGCATTGGAGGCAATACCTTGTTCATTCGAGAGAGGAACTTGAGTGTTGCACCTAAAGCGTTGCCTACCCCTGTGGGTGACAGTGTCATCTGTCTTGAACCAAGAAGATTCAGTCTTGTGCACCAACAGCTCACTGGTGGCTCCTGGTCACCAGCAACCGATGATTGCAGCCTATTTGATCCTGCACCTGTAGGTCCTTGTAGCCTCATCCACCACATCTTCAGCTGCTGTATTCGCGTTCGATGGTATTCATCCCCACCCCATTTCCCTATACCGTTTTGCATTCATGTTTTGTACTAGCTAATCTGATTTGCGTTATGTGCTTGCAGTAACAAAGGGCTAGTATTCGGTTAGGGTCATATGGTCCTGCGTGAAGAGCAACAGGCTAGTACTACACTCCTACTCCATCGTTCCTTGGTTTTCATTACCAATATATGGTGAACTTGTTTGGGATAAAATTCACCAATAGGTTTGTTTAATCCTTGCAAACAATTGTTGTTTTACTTCCTCGGTCATTAGAGTAAGATATGCCCGAATTCAAATCCAGGTAACACCGAATAAAGGCCTGGAATTCTTATTTTAGTTCCTGTGCTGCTTTTTAAATGGCGAATTGACATCAAAACCTTGAGTTCTAGTTCAAATAAAGAATAAATTGATTATATGCTATTTGGAAGCTGTGAGGTGCTTTTCTGAGGTACAAACTTTCTCCATCTTGTTCTTACCTGCTGTCTTTAAAGTTGTTTGGCCCTGACACCGTGGGTATTAGGTGTTTTTGGTGATTAAACTGAGCTGTAATGGATATCTGGTCTCTACTAATACTAGAAGGCCAGGGATGTTTTAAGGCCCTTACTCTAAAAAAAAGTCCATCTTGCAAATCGAAATGATTGTTGCAGCACAAAGTATTCCCATCTTCAATTCCCCAATAATTAATGGAATTGACATGTTGGGACCTCTGTGTTCCACACTTAGAGATCCACTCACAGATAGTACCCACCGCTGAACCCTGTATCCCCTCCCTATGCATGCTATGTCAGGACCCTTCAAAGTTTTTTTTTCACCTCACCAAAATCCTACTGTAACACTACAAAGTTTAGGTAGAAATCTCAACCATGCTGGCAAAGAAAATCCAAAATCGTAGCATTGGTGGATTGATTAAGTGTTTTGGAGATTCCGTTGACACCTGACAGTCACCTGCTGACTGTGGGTGCTGTGGATTGAAGTGTTTTGGAGATTCTGTTGACACCTAACAGTCACCTGCTGACTGTGGGTGCTTGCAGGCACCCTGCATTCCATCTCTACTTCTTGGCACACTAATAATTGCTCAGTGTTCAAATGGTGCTTTGCCAGAACTTTTGCAACACGATAAACATTTTTTTGTCATAAAATAAAATTAAGTTAAATGATGACAATGCTTGTGTCACTCATTGATGAAAATTGTTTACAGATTAGCAACTGGCTGATTCCTTGTCTACTTATGAGTATATGTTAATATGTTTTCTGCTTTATGTCAGATTGCATTGGTTTGATTGTTATGATAATCCGTAACGCTTCCAATACATACAATAATCTCTGTTGGAGGCAAGGAGTAAAGAAGAAGGAAAGCAAAACATCTAGAGGGAATCAACAATGTTAGAGTTGTTGCTTACCTGAGCCGTTGTGGAATCTGCCGATGTCAAACAAGACGAATCAAGCAATCCATGGACATCAAGAAGCCATGCCAATTTCTTTTGGATGTTAATTTTTTTAAGTTTAAATCGAATACTACCGGCCACGGCGTGTGACGAATGAATGTCTGTCGACTGAAATAAAATGGTTGAACTCGTTTAGTCGTTTGTTTATTTCTCGCAGAAGTTTCAGTTGCGTGCGTAGGCTCCTCCTTGAGGTTTGTGGCCTGGAATCTGAACTTTGAGACAGCACACTAAAGTTTTCAGTTTTCAGTGTCCATCCAAATCGAGTGAAGGCGTGTGTGGGATTTGAATCAGTTGTGTGTTAATTTGGGTGTAAACTGTAAAGTGATGTATAATGTGATAACATTACAAAATCCTACTGTCTAACACTAGAAAATCAAACCATGCTGGCTAAGAAAATCCCTAACCGGTAGCATTGGTGGATTGATCAAGTGTTTTGGAGATACTGCTGACAGCTTACAGTCACCTGCTGACGGTGCATGGGTGCTTGCAGGCACCCTGCATGATTCCATCCCTACTTGTTGGCACACTACTACTTGCTCAATGTTCAAATGGTGCTTTCCCAAAACTTTTTGCAACGAGATAAAAAAATTATCATAAAACAAAATTGAGTTAAATGATGAAAATTATTATCAGACTTAGCAGCTGGCTGATTCTAACTAAGAGTGAATAATGAAGAACATCTAGAGGGAATCAACATTGTCAGAGTTGTTGCTTGCCTGAGCCGTTGTGGAATGTGCCGGTGTCGATTCATGGACATGAAGAAGCCAGGCCAATTTCTTTTGGATGTAAACTTGTCAAGTTTAAATCGATTACTACTCCTGCCTCATGGCAGGCGTGTGATAAATTAATGTCTGTCGACTGAAATGAAATGGTTTGAAGTCGTTTAGTCCCTGTTTGTTCATTTCTCGCACAAGGTTTCAGGTGCGTGCGTAGGCTACTCTACTCCTTGAGGTTTGGCCTGGAATCTGAACTAGTAAAGTTTTCACCAGAAATACATCACCAGTGCTATGCTTTTACAGCGAAACAAGCAGAAACAGTGGAGTCTTTTTATTTTATTTAACTACTATTTAATAACTGAGCCGCGAGTTACAGCGCGTCCACAACAACTGACACAGTACTGTCTAGGAGGATTTACTACCCAATCAGGTGGAGAGAGAGGGGAAGCGCTAGCGATGAACCAAGCGCTAGCTCACACACTGCCTAAAATAGTTTACTGTGACTAACTATGTGGCCCTCTACGTTTCCTACCATGCAGCTTGTATTTTTTATTTTCTCTCTCCTCGTTAGCGCTAGCGATTTCAATCCCTCCGTTGCGGACGCCCTTAGAGCAGGTTTAATAATACCGCCGGCAGGTCGGCTGGGAGACGAGGCCATGCGCCGCTCTCTCGCCAACAGCAGGCTGCAAGCGGGCGTGTACGGTGGAGCTGGCCCACGGAGAGAGAATACCACGCTCGTTTCGGTCGGCGTTCGTGGAGCGCCGGCTTCCCTTCTCTCTCCTTTTTCTCTCTTCCACATAGGATTTAGTCCGCTTATAGCCCACCATAATACTTGCTCTTAGTGCTTCATGGAGCACTTTTTTTCCCTGGAGCAGCGCGTTAGTTTTGGACAGAGCTTGTCCGCCTCGGACACGACGAGGATGTAGAATGCCGAGAGGCAGCTTGAGGAGTTCGTGCGGGCCGTTTTTGGCCTTGGTGGTGGCGTTGACATTTTTGTCAAACTCCACCATAAAGGCTGCGTAGCCGCACTGTCGGGCGGTGCGGACGGGAGCGAAGCCACTCAGGCCATACCGGGTGCCCAGGCACCTCACCAATTCTAAAAATTCTTAGTGTTCAGCAATTTTTTTGCCCACCCCTTATAGCTCAATACTAGGCACCCCACAGCCTTTGAAGCTCACTAAACTACTTTAGGCACCCTCCATCCATTCGCTGTGGCTTCGCCACCGCTGGGACGTCCAACGGACATGCATACATCCATCATATGCATACAACAGTTATATGGTATGTATGTAAGTATACATATGCACACGTACATATATACTCCGATCCCTTACTACATATCATGTCATTGATTATTAGAGTTTCCTTTAGTCACGAAAAGTATATACATATATTCCCTTCTCATAAATACTACTCCCTCCAACTCAAATTGTAAGTCGTTTGACTTTTTTTGACAACAAGTTTGATCACTCGTCTTATTCAAAAATTTGTACAAAATATCACTTTTTTGCCGTGGCTTTCTTTATTAATAAAATTTCTTAAAGAATGATTTAAATTTGACTATATTTACGTAAATTTTTTGAATAAGGCAGTGGTCAAACTTAGAGCCAAAAAGGTCAAACGACTTACGCTTTTAGGATGGAGGCAATATGTACATATATTTTATTCCAAAACTTACATACTACTCTCGTTGTTTTTGTACACCGATCTTCATACGTGAATGTATGTACATATACTCCGATCGTGTGGTTCAAGCATGCACTTAATTTAACCTTGGGCGGCGTATGTATGCACACTAAACAAGTTAAAGGGGCGCCCGGGGGAGGGGGGCAATTTGCCAATTCAAATCACATTTACAGGGATTTGATTTGATTTTGCTCATTCTCCTATTTCAGTTGATAGCAGAGGCTAGAGGCAAAGGCCTTGAGTTCACTGTTCACAGGCCTATTGCCAACAACGGGTTTGCTGTCCGGGAACAATGACTTGGCATGAAAAAGTTCTCGTTCACACTTCACAGCTACGAGTAGTACTGATCACAGGCCTGGGATGCAGAGGACAGGTACGCGACGTGCTGCAAATATTTGAGTTGAAGCTTGCTATTTGATGATCATGAGCTACAAAGGTATATTTCTAAGTGATCACACATATTTGGGTGCATATGAGTTGATTGAATTGGATATATATGCATATGTTGCTTGCTATGAGATGCTTGAATGGATTAATTGCTTAGTGATCAAATTTGAGTTGGTTTGAATGGATATGATCATGAAATGACTCTTAGTATGTGATTCAATTGATACATGTCTTGTGAAAGTATTCAAACAAGTTAGCATCAAGTTTGATTCAAATTGTTGGAGGATAGCTAAATTGCTCAAATCTGTCCACTATTGTAAAATCTGAGTGAGCTGTGATCTTAGCCATGTTTGGATGATCAAATCTTATTGGAATGGCTTGAAATTTGGTATGCATGCTCTATACTTATGGTACAAGATGCTGTAAAAATTTTTATGATGATTGAACAAGGGATACTTCGGTTTTGGAGTAGAACTTGTCAGCTATGTTGCAGCAGTTTTCAGCATGTAGTAGTGTGGAAAGGTGTGAAATCTGGTAGCAATCCATAAGGGCTATGGAGCTCAATTTTTTGTGGCTGCTAGATGACTTAGTGTTGCACATCTCCACCAAATTTCGTGGCATTTCAACATGTACATTGAGAAGTTATGATTTATTCTTTGAGATGTACAAAATCTGCCGGGAAAGTGACAATTATTGGATTGTTCAAGAGTCACTTTGATTGAAAGGTCCTCAAGTTGGAATCTTGTTTATAAGTGTTTGAGGCACCTAAGTTTGGTTTTAAATTGAGTTAGAAGCATGACAAGCTATGAGTACAAAGGCCATTGATTTTGGGGAGTATACTTTGTACACCTTTGGTACTCTAGTTGAAGATCAAGACCAAGTTTAAGATGGAGAGCAAGAAATGAGCCCAAATGATCATTGGATATCTTTGGTAGAAAGAAAAGGACTTAAAAGGGATTCAAGGTTATATATCATGATAAGTCCATCATGTGGATCAATCAACCAAAGTCAATTCAAATGAGTATCAAGAATGGTTCTTGGAGAGAGGTCACTTCTCCCGTCGGGGCATGCCGCCCATCGTAGGTAAACCGAGCACCGTGCTTGGATGGCTAACATGGAAGTGAGAATCTAGGAATTATTGGAGATGCTTAGTTGATGCAATCTAATGGATTGATCATTGGAAGAAAGCAAGCAACACCCAAATCGAGAGATATTTCATACATGATTCTAGTGGTATTCTCTCATGCAAGCAAAGATCAAAAGAAAGCAAGCAATCCACAACAAGAAGTGCACTTGATGATTAGTGTTTTTTCAATTCATATGGGTGAAGCATGGAATTCAAATCGGTATATATTGTCTTCACCAAGCTATTGAATTGGACTTCATGATGCTAGTTGGAGAGCTAAATTGGAATCTAATGACTATCCTCTACTCCAACATAGCAAGGTGAAATTGTTTGACATAAGCATTCATACTTTGCTAAGGACTTGCTAGTGCATATAGTCATACATAGTAAGCATTCATGAAAATCAAATGTTTTTAATGCTTATATGGTACCACTATTGCTTTTATGCTTTATATGATCTAATGGTAGCATATGACATTTTCATGAGCAAGTGAACCCATAGTATTTGATCTAGAGAATGAGCATTCAAGTACTTTAACTCAACATTGTCAAGATAACCCTTAGCATGAGGTGTGAAGAAGCTTGTCATTGGTTCAAACCGAGTTAGATTATTTTGTGCAAGTGATCTAGATCAAGTCAAAGAGAAAGAAGCTCATGGAAACAACATAGTTCAAGAATTGGATACAATTATCAAATCTTTTCAAGTGGCTACCACATTACAAGATATATCATATTCCTACACGTGGTATCTTTCCTTCACGTGATATGAATGGTGGTTCCACAAGTGATCCTCAACTTTAAGTGATCGATTCAATTCAAGAAGGCTACCTTCACCAACAAGAGCTTAAGTTGTGCAATGGATTGACATATGCTTTGCCTTAGGGGGAGGTGTCCCACCTCAAAGATCAAGGTCAAGTATGCTACAAGTGACCAACATGTGACATTTCAAGATGATCTTCAAAGCTTTCACATATGGTAGTTACAAGTGGTGTCATTCCAACATATGGTGGTGTCCATCAAAAATGAAGATTCAACAATCAACCATCCATCTCTAGTCTCAACCTTTGTATCAATGGAGGCATACCCTTTATGGAAATTGATGACAAAGGGGGAGAAATTGGACAAAGATATGTATGCGTCTTTGGATATATGACAAAAGGGGATGAGAATATGGACATAGAACAAGAGGGAGCAAGCTTGAAGATTAGAAGAGGATCAACATTCTTGGACAAAAAAGAAGCACATAAGTTGGGGGAGCAAGCTCATGAACTTGATTGATTGCATTTGATATGTGCATATTCATGTGCTTGCTTGCTTGCATTTGCATAAGTCTTTAAATTCTATATGCAATGCTTGTGTGGTGTATGCTAGTCATAGAACTTGATTGATGATGTGATAACTAGCATGCATAGGTTGTAGCTAGACATATATAGCTTTCACATGGATCAAGTACCGTAGCATATAATGTTGATCTCACATGGTATCTTGAGTTTTGATGTATGTCTAGTTACATGAATGATGATAAGGATGAACTTCAATTTGCAACTCCGATTGGTATCACGCTTCAAAGGTTTATCCTATATACCTTAGCATCACTTTGTAGTGTTAACCCTTCCAAAAGTTCCATATCTTTGTATGTGTGCAAACCTTAAATTCAAATCAATTGGGCACACATATAGGGGGAGTTACCACTATGAAGAAAGATTTAATCTTCAATTCCATATCTTTGTAGTGTTGCCATCAATTACCAAAAAGGGGGAGATTGAAAGGTCCCTTGTGGTTTTTGGTAATTGAGTGTCAACATTAGCTGAACTAATATGTGTGATTGAGATTATACACAGGAAATTAGTTCACACGTGATGATGCAATGAAGGAGCTTATTGCACATGAGACATGACATGGAGTCATGTGACCTAGGTGGTGAAGATCAAGACAAGGCTTGGCTTGATGGACCGGTTGCAAATGTGAAGGGCAAGTTGAGGGACTTGGCGCCGATGGACCGACGCAACGGTGAAGAGCAAGTGAGGTCAAGATCGATGGACCAAGAAGGTCATGTGATGATATGAAATGGATCATATCATTCTTGATCGTGTTGGTGCATATGTTGCATCGGCACTTGAAGATGAAGCGGAATGGAAATGCGCAAGGCAAAGGTATAACCTATAGGGCATTTCATTTCGCCGGTCATTAGAGCTTAGAGAAGTTTATGACCGGGTTTAGGATAGATGGCCGTACTATCAAGAGGGGCAAACTTGTTTGCATATCGGTCATCTAGTGCCACTTGAGCGATCTAACTTTGCGATGTGTTAGGATCGAGTGGCGTGGTAAGAGCTAACCCGTCCTTTGACTTGATTGTGAAAATGCTAACACACATGCACATGGTGATGTACACTTGGTGATTGTTGGCACATTTGCAAAGGCGGCGGTGATTGCGGCGGTGATGTTGGCACATTTGCAAAGGCGGCTTTAGGGTTTAGGGTTTAGGGTTTAGGGTTTAGGGTTTAGGGTTTACAGATGCATATTTTCTATTGCGCCGGATGCATCGTGGTGGTGAAAACATGCTATTCCTCGTGCTCAAGTTTGGTATACTTGATGGGTAGCATGTCGAAGCAAAGACGGAGAAGTTTCGCGAAGAAGCGGCGGACGGAAGCGTCGGCCGGAGCGGGAGGCTTGACCGGACGCGCTCACCGGAGCATCCGGTCGGTCGCGTCTGGCGAGAGCATGTTTTCGGTGTGTGGTCGACGGTCGACCCGAACGCACACACCGAAAAGCATCCGGTGCTGACGGACGCATGCACCGGAAGCATGCTCCGGGTTGTCGGTGTGGGGCGGGGGCCTTGTCCGTTCGGCCGGACGCTTTCGGAAGGGGAGCGCCGGACGCTGGACCGGACTCGGCTGGTGAGTCCGGTCGGTCGCGTCCGATCCAACGCCTTAAGCACCCCAACGGCTCTATTTTGGCTTGTGGCTATAAATAGATGGGGTGGCCGGCTTTGGTCGGTTCTTGAGCACACTCTAGCCTTTGTGGCTTGTTGTGTGGTGCTTGAGAGCCCTCCCACTCACATATGCTTGATATCGTTCATCCGATTGAGTGAGAGATCGAGTTCTAGTGCGTTGCGTTGAGAGATCGCATTCGTGGCACTAGGTGATCGTGTTGCAAGCCCGGTGTGCTTGTTTCTCTTGGAGGTTGCCACCTCCTAGACGCGGCAGTGGCAAGAGACTTCGTGAAGCACGCAAGGAAGCTTGTGCGGTGCTCCGAAGAAGAGATTGTGAGAGGTTCGTGCTCACCTCGCGGGGATCGTGAAGAGCAACTCTAGTGGAGCGTGTCATTGAGCTACCACACTTGTGTGTGGGTTCACACGGTACCCTCTGAGGGATTGGCTAGAGGACTCACACGCGTGTGAGGGACTCGATCGAGCTCCCACCGTGGGATTTGGCAGCGGCCATTAAGCTTGAGGATCATCACTGGGTGATTCGCCAAATCGTGGAACCACCACCAAGGTGTCGGTCGACACAACGAGGAGTAGGGGGAAGTTGGCAAGCTTCCCGAGACCTCGGTAAAAAATCACCGGTGTCATCTTGTGTCCACACTTCGCGGTGGTTTGCAATCTCTTCATCACAAGCTTTGTTATTACTTTCATATATACATTATGCTTATGCTTGAGTAGAGTAGTTGTAACTATCTAGCTTGTGTAGCTTGTTTAGTTACTTTGCTTAGCTTGTGTAGCTAGGTAATTTGAGCCTTTAGGTTAGGCGTGTGTTGTCTTATCCATTGTGCATCTAGTGAGCTTAGGGGCTTTGTGCTTGTGCTTACTAGAATTGTGTAGGAGCTCACCCGTGCTTGTAAGTACTAGTGCTTAGGTTTGTGTGACCTTGCATTAGAATTGATTAGGAGCTCAAGCTAGGCTTGTCACCTCACTCTTCTTGTGTAGGATCTTTTGTGTGGTGATTTAGAGTCTTAGTTAGAGGGGTGAAGTCTTGGCTAGACCGATAAGTTTAATTCCGCATTTGTTTCGGTTAGCCGTTGCGATTAGTTTTTAAAAGGGACTATTCACCCTCCCCCCCCTCTAGTCCCCATCTCGACCCTTCACTTTGGAGGCGAACGGGTTTGTTTGTGAGTATAAGAAACTCACCCTACATAACAATTATCTTTGTACACATGCTAGCAGCCCGTCCTGGATAGTGGAGACTTACACGTTGGAGCAGTAGCCCCGCCAGACGTGATGTTGGGCGGACGTGATGTTTGGGGGGGGCATGGCCCCTGCCAGCCCCTCAATGCCCGCCATCAATGGCGGCACCAGCTTGAATGACCTGGCCATCGTCATCCTCATCTCCAACCATTGCGTCCCCTCGCCTGTTGCTAGCTCCCCTGGCTCTGTCAGTGCCCGCTAGCAATGGCGGCGCCAGCTTGCGTCAGTGCCCGCCAGCAATGGCGGCACCGAATTTTGAAGGACTCGAACATCGTCATCCTCACCTCCAGCCCCACTGCGTGCCCTTCGCTGCCACAGTTCGGTATGCGCACGTGTTATACGAGCCGAGACTAGCCGCGGTGATCGATGTTGTCCACCTTCGAGCCCTGATGATGCTAGCTACGTATCACCCGCACTCACCCCTATGAATACACGTGCGTAAACCCTACCCCTATGAGCATCTCCGAAAGACTGAGCAACCGACAGATCTTGAGATTCTCGAAGTCACCGTTGGCGCCTCGTCGTCAACGAGAACGTCGCTTACCACTGAATGCATAACGCCGGTAAATCCTGAGAAAATCCCAAGAAAAGGTGCGAACACTAGGATTTGAACCCGGTGGGTAGTGTCCCTTTGGGACCGTCCTACCATTGGACTACAAGCCAATTCGTAGCTATGTATCTGTTAGTTTAGGGTTTAGGGATGTGGTGCAGACTTCTCCGTCACGAATAGAGAGCGGAAGTTGGGGGACGTGGGATACTTTATTGAGAGAATTAGTTATATGGCCCTCAAAAAAGTTGTCTTAGGTATGTGGTCCATTTTTTTTTTGAATTTGAGAATATGGCCTTCAATCCAAATTTGTTTAGGTATATGGCCTTTCGTCCATTTTTAGGGGTAACGGTGTTAACTATGAGGATAAAAAGACCATTTTACCCCTGAGTAAAAAAAAATAAAAATATATAGTTTTGTTCATTTGTTGTATGGTCGCTCTGCAGCTGCAGCGAAGTAGTAATCGCCAAGTCATGAGACATTGTTGTGACAGGTTAACAATCCTAGTGCAATACTTTAGTGGTACACTAAATCCTGAAAGGAATCTGCACATTTGAAATGTAAACACTTTCTATATTTTTGAGAAGTCACCAGTCCTAGGATAAAACAAAGTATGCCACAATAATCGGGTATAATTAGTATAATTATTAAATAATTGTTAGAAAAGGCAATCGCACTTGTCTTTTAAGAGCAAAGGCGGACACGAAATACTATTTCATCATCTTGAAACGATATTCGTGCTGCTGGTGCATTCCCCTGCCTTTCGCGGCATTTAAGAGTGTCCCGCGCATACCTGCTTGCATGTACTGACCTGTCCGCCGAAGCTCACAGGACAACGGCGAAATAATACGAAGCAGGTTATAATTCAAGCGAAGGAATGGAATTCAACATGGACTTCTTTGTACCGAAATAGATAAGTTGTGAATATGAGATGTCGCTTATTCGGCAGTTCCTGGAAACTGCTCTTGTTGTCCATGCAGCGTGGGCCGGCATGGTCATTCGCATGGCTTTGCATGCGACTTTGTCAGGCAAGCATGCAAATATATCACTTTGTCAGGCAAGCATAAAAAAAAAAAAAAACATAGTTTTTGAGTAATAATCATGTGATTATATATGTATGGTTGAATGTGATTATATACTCAAAATATACAACAAATAAACAAAACTATGTTTTTTTTTTTTTTACTCGGGGGTAAAATGGTCTTTTTACCCTCGTAGTTAACACCGTTATCCCTAAAAATAGACGGAAGACCATATACCTAAAGAAATTTAGATTGAAGGCCATATTCCCAAATTCAAAAAAAAAAAGGCCACATACCTAAGGCGGCTTTTTTTGAAGGCCATATACCTAATTCTCAGTACTTTATTTACACTGTGGAACCTAGCTTATGACCAACTCAGTCTAGATACATCGTGACTTGGAACATAGCTATGCATGGACATCTACTGTGAGACCCAATTGGTCCATATACATTGAGCTTGCTCTCAAACAAAACTGATCGCCAAGCAAGGAAATGGTACTTTGAAAAGTGTGTACATGTACGCAGAAGGAACGGAAAGGAAATGGTACTTTGAGAGGTAGGCGTGTACATGTACGCAAAGGATCAGAAAATGGTACTTCCAAATCATATATGGCTCAACTGACTCTGTAAACTAGCCACATTGTGCCGATGCTTAATACGAGTCAAACACTGGTGCTCCATGTCTAGAAAGACCTGCAGTGGCAAGCATCGCATCCCAACAACATGTTAGAAGCAATTAATTAGCTCATCTAGTACCATGTCTTGTACCTTTAAGTCACCTACAAGTGGGGCCACGTTTTTTCAACCAACATTTCACGATGCTTGATTTTGCGGTGCTTCGATCAATTTCAACCTGCAGTGTGTGCCATCGGTGCTAGAATGGAAAAATAGGTTTGAAGCAACGACAAAACAACACATTGTGGGCAGTGGATCGGACTCAGACCCTGACACAGCTCAAGTTCATCGATTACCTTGGCCTTGTTTAGATGGCTAAATTTTTAGCAAGTGTCTTTTCGATTTCAGAAGACACTCAGAAGACGCGTTTCGTTTGTTTGTGATAAACATTATCCAATTATGGACTAACTAGGCTCAAAAGATTCGTCAAGTGATCTACAATAAAACGTGTAATTAGTTACCTACATTTCTTTAGCTTTCGAACATATGTCTTTTTTGGTGTATTTAATGTGATGTGATGGTGATGGAGAGAGAGTTGAAAAATTTGTAATTTTTTGGCAAATTTTCAGCCAACTAAACGTGGCCTTAGTAGTTATGTGAATAGCTAATTCAAAAACATCCTGCGTTGCCAGAAACCATACATTCGTGATACTATAATATATAAAATTGTTTAACTAAATAAATAAATGTGATCGAATTGGGGCCAGCTTTATTATTATATTATTATACATCTATTTAGACCCAAATCAACACACAACTGATTCAAAATCCCACACACGCCTTCACTCAATTTGGAGCGATTCAACAACCGGCCAAGGCTTATCCCATTCCACATCATGGCAGACATACTTGGTTGACTCCTGTGACAATCCTCCAACCGGGTTGGTTCCTTCTAAATTGCAGCATTTCCTTTCTTTACCCTTGCCTGCAAACAGACATATTATACCAATCCAACCAGTATATAGTCATACACAGGACAGAAATTAACACACAACTACCTAGAAAAAGAATCTACCAATTCCAAAAAATTTAAGAACTGAAATAATTTCCATCCATGAGTGACACTTGCATCGACACCGTGCCCTCTAGCATTTTTCCAGGGAGACATTCGGGATATGGGAAAATGCCCACCCCTGTTATCAGCTGTTGCACCTGACAGATTTAATAACACAGGGTTATGATTACAGAAGCAAGATCTGACGGCCAAATTAAGATTTGGCCCACAAATTAGAAAGCTAGAAATCAAATACTCTATGTCTGATTTACTGTTAAATCATGATTTTGAATGGTGGATCAGCACCTACTTCCTCTGTCGCAAATTATAGCATTTCTAGATTCATAGCTTTTACTATGTACCTAGACATAACTAGATGCGTAACAAAAGCTATGAATCTAGAAAAGCCAAAATGCCTTATAATTTCGAGCGGAGGGGGTATTTAGAAGTCAAACCAGGGTATACACTCTTGGGTGGGGACATTTATCATGTTGTACAAGTTCTAGAAAGCACAACACAAACAATGAACCAATAGTGGGTCAGGCCAACAATTAAGGATGGAATCAGGCAAGGTTTCCTCTAATTCCTATCACTTACAATTCCAAGTCCTAAGAAATTCCAAGTCCTAAGAAATTGTATGTCGCTATGTGAAAACTAATAACAGTCCAAAGAGAACCTCAGGAGAAGGGTCACAGTATGTGTAGCAATGGACACAGGATACAGGCTTCAAGGCTGGGTATGTATGAGTGGATCGGTATCTGAGTGTGGAATACAGGGAATCCCGATTTCAAAAAAAAAAGTGTGGAATAAATGGTGCCAGCATGCCAATTTCATTACTCGTTGGAAAAAATGGGAATACATTAGGCTAGAACCAACCATCTGCTTTCATTATCACCAGTAAAAAGTAAGGTCAAATATTAACATATGCACATTGTAAATGTTTGTTTGCAAGAGGGGCTTGCTCCAAGAAGTTTAAGAACTGGTTTCTAATTTGAACTTAGAACTTAAGCATTTTTTTTATCTCATTCACCATGTTTATCTCACAAATACAACATGAAGGAGAGTTGTGTTTCATTATATAAAGAAGAGGAAAAGCTGTACAAACCCCGAGTGCACACACACATTACACCTGTTGACCCAAATTATCTCATTCGCCCCTTACAAAACAGATCCTAAGTGTGATAAAACCAATGTCACATGTAAAAAAGACCAGTAACGTTCAACTAAAACCAACTTGAAGTAACATAGCGTAACTGTATACAGAAGGGAAAACACACCATCGTATAAAAGTACATCAACATATAATGGGTTGGCTTTAAAATAAAAAATTAAAATTAAAAGTTGGGTTTGTGTATAAAATAGATGAACATAAGCAGCATGCGAACTAACACATGGAACTAACTACCAGGGCTTTCTGCAGTGTTGGCTGGGTGCGAAGGGGCCATATCTTACTACAGAGATGAGGAAGTAAAACAACAGGTGTTTGCAGGATTAAACAAATGTATCGGCAAATTTGAGCCCAACCTAGTTCACTATGTACTGCTACTGAAATCAAAGTAATGATGGTGTAGGAGCGTAGTACCTTTGCTCTTCACACGGAACCATACCAGCCTACGCTCTTCCGAATACTAGCCCTCTGTTCCTACAGGCACACAGTGCAAAATTAATCAGCTAGCTCAAACAAAACTGAAATTAGGGAATGTATGGGGAAAAGGAGAGAGGGCTGGGAGTACCATCGGTTGCGAATGCAACAACTGTAGATAAGGTGGATTAGGTCACAAGGACCTGGTGCAGGACCAAACAGGCTGCAATCATCAGATGCCGGTGACCAGGTGCCAGTACTGAGGTGGTACTGCACAAGGTTGTCTTCTGCTGGTTCAAGACAGACAACATTGTCTTCCATAGGGGTAGGCAATGCACTAGGGGCGACACTGATGCCCCTTTCATTAATGAACAAGGTATTGCCTCCGATGCCTGTAATTGGGATACACCTTTGCATGACAAGGTCGGTGAGCTTGAAAACTGAAATATCAGACCAATTCATCACTTCTTTGTAACCGAGCACCAGGAGCTCCGACTCGCATTCTACCAGATGAACAGGCATAGTGAGGTTGCCATCAGGGACTGTTGCAATCAATTTCGGGGGGTGTAGCACACAACCTGAGCCCACCTCATCCTTCACAGGTGGATCAATCTGAAAAATCTGGATAACGCTGCAGTATAGGACATAACCCGCAAAGTACAGCTTGCCTTGGAATGACACAGGTGCTGGAGATCCTATTTGGTAATTCCAGTTTGGCAGAGTCCATTGCTGGTCCAGGGTGGTAGCAAAGGCTATATGGTGTACTACCTCATGGAGTGCAAGCATAGCGGTGATTGCCCCACCGCTGAAGGAAACACAAGCACAGATTGCAAGCCTTTTGATCCTGTGTGGCGCCGGTACGCTATCCAGCAGTATGCCTAGCTGCGGGAGGACGGTGGCCAGCGGTGGGAGGTCCGCGATGTCGCCAGTGAAAGGGTGGAGGAGGCGGACGGCGCTGTCCTGATCCTGTAGCAGGACGAGGAGGCCGTCGACCGAATCGACGACGCAGTGGTCGCTGAAGTGAGGGAGGTGGGAGCGGACAAAGGAACCCGTGTCGAGGTTGAGGAAGCGGATGTACCCGCGAAGGTGAGGGTGGCCGGGGTGAAGGCCGTGGCCTTCGGGAAGCATCATCCAGCGGCGCGGGTGGAAGCGCGGGTCGACGACGCCGCGGCCGCGAGGGGAGACGGTGGCGGACCGCCAGCTGCCGCAGACGGCTCGGAAGCGGACGTAGTCCAGCAGGTCGCCGGCGAGCACGCGTGATGAGACGAGGCGGATCAGATCCGAAGGCAGTGAGGACCAGCGCTCCGGTACGGCGGGGTCGCCGTTGGACCCCGGTGTCGGAGGTGGCATCTGAACCCAGCCCTCACTTGCCGATCCGATTGGAAATGAATCGAGGACGCGCGGCGACGATAGGCGAGGGGAGTGGATATGCGGCGGCGGGTGTGGGATGGCGAATGCGGAAAGGGAGGGGGATTCTCTTCTCGCTTCCCGTCGGAGTGAACTGACGGAAACGCACTGAAGACGTTTGAGACTGGACACGCTCACACGCGTTTAGCTGAATCCTGACGTCACTGTTCGTCGACATTTGAGACTGATCCTCACCAAGACCAAATTGGAAAGACAGAGACACTGTCAAGTGCCAACAAGACAGAAGAGAAATCAAAAAATATAACCAAGGCCAATCTGAGACACTGGTATAAGGAAAACAATAACAAAACTACTGAAGTAACAACTGGCAGCTTTGCACAACCATATCATTTTCAAATAGGAGGTAGTATGAGAAACCAAAACAAATGACACATGTTCAGTTCCAGTGAAAAAAAGTGGTGCTGTGACACGAGACTCACAAAATAAAGGTAGTGTGGGAAACCAAATGATATCAACAGAAATCTAATTACAATTCGGTAGAGAAATACCAATGCTACACAATTTTCTGAGTACTAGTGAGACAGTGTTAGTCTATATTCAAAACTCACATTTATACCAACAGGTAAATCCTTTTGTACCATAAAACATGAGTTTCAAAAGTATTTTAATCTGAGCTTCAGGTCCTAACTTCTGCTCACTTTGGGAACATCTACCATAGCACAAAATTAGGCACATTTATTTATAGATAGATAGAACAAAACTAGACTATCCCGGCAATTTAGATAAGTTCCCCTTCTTTATCCATCTGATGTCATTCATTAATTCTTCTTTGAAGTTCCCCCTTCTTTACCCAAGCATCTATAGCTACCAAGAAAGAACTGTGGCTTCATTTTCTATATGTCTGCGACTATTTTAGGGTAAAACTGTAAATTAACATTGAGTTTGCTATATATGATTCCATCACAGTAGGAACTTAAGAAAGTAAGGTAACTTCAAGACAGTTAATTGGAACAAATGCATGAGGGGTTTAAACAGCAACATTGAGCTATTGAACTATACAACAAAGGGTAACTTGCCTCCTAAAGTTGGTATTCAATCAAATATTCTGAGACTTTCTTCCATGTTATTGATCATCAATGGGGGCAAAAAAAATACATAAATCCATTTAGTACAATCACTGATTGAGCATACTGTATGGACTTCTGTTGATAAGAATAACTTTCAGTGCACAACTCAACTTTGAATTCTTTAACGGAAGCTCATGTATATGCTATTTAACCACGGAATTGCTGATCAATTTCATTTTTTTTTAAAAAAAATAACAATCCATAAATCTTATTGTGAAACTTAGAAATGTAAGAAAACCTTATTAGACACAACAAAATAGCAGATTACTAGCTTATTGCAACAGATAAAATTTACATAAATCAACAGAGACAATCAAGCGATACATAAATCCGTTTCGCACAATCACTGATTTAACTTACTGTATATACTTCTGTTGATCATGATAACTTTCAGTGCACAATTCAACTGTGAATTTCATTAACTAAAAGCATACGCTATTTAACCATGGAATTGATGATCAATTCACAAATTATATAAAAAAAATCCATAAACTTTTTCTGGCCTTGAAAAGTTAGAAAAGCGATACTAGACACAGCAAAATAGCATATTACTAGCTTATGGAAAGAGATAAAATTTACACGGAGAAGAAATATAAGTGCCATTTCTACCTGAAAATCTAGTAGCAGCACCACACAGCTTGCAAGGCCCCAACTGGAAGAGAAAATGCAAATAGTTCCCCATCCATTTAATTTCCCTTCAGGGACACCTCAAGCTGTTCAATCTCGGGCAAGGTCATGCTTCCCACAATGTCGAAGCCCATCAACTACAGCATTAAAGGTTGGTGCCGGGGTGTGAACCCTGCCTCATTCATCTCAACGAGGTAGTTTGCAGCCTCCACAAACCGACCGCCCCTCACACACATTTTGACAAGCATCACATACACAGGGCGATTCGGTGGGTGCCCCTTCATCTTCATATCAGCAAAGAAGGCGAAAGCATCTGCGAAGCGCCCTGCCTTACAAAGCGCCTTGATGATCGCTGCATACAGACTCGGGAATGGCGATGGCCATCCTCGACAACCGCATAGAACAACCGGAATGCCTCCTCAATTTTGCCAGCCTTGGCCACAGCTGGTAGCATAACCTTGTATGTTGAGATGTCTGGACACAGGCCTCGACTGGAAGCATCGGCAAGAAGAGCCACAGCGAAGTCCACATCTCCAGCATTGCAGAGAGCCTCGGCAAGGGAGTTGAATGTAGCAACGTCTGGGAGGATGCCCTCCTTGGTCATGCGGAGGGCGAAGGCCTTGGCCTCCTCTAAGTGCCCAGCGCGGACGAGCCCGTCGACGAGGAGGTCACGGCCGCGCACCGGCGGGCGGAGCCCGCGGCTCGCCATGTCGTCGAGGAACGCCTGCGCCTCCTTGAGCTTCCCCGCCGCGCACCAGGAGTCAACGAGGGTGCTGAACGTGGCGCGGTCGGGTGCCACGCCCTTGCGCGCCATCCTGCGGAGCAGCTTGTAGGCGCCGGTGAAGTTGCCGTTGGCGCAGAGCGCGTCGAGGAGGGCGTTGTAGACCTCGGTGGTCTGCGAGCAGCCAAATCGGGGAGGCGGTTGAACACCTCGACGGCCTGGTCGGGGAGGCGGGAGTGGCCGTAGGACGAGATGACCGCGGAGAAGGTGGTCGGCGAGAGGGGGAGGCCGAGTCCGCGCATGTCGGAGGCGAGGGACCAGAGGTGGGGAAGAGCCTTGCGCGCGCGAGCGGGAGGAGCAGCGCGTCGAAGTGCTCGGCGGAGGCCGCGAAGGACGGCTTGGCGCGGAGCCAGGCAAGGAAGCGCGTGGCGTGGAGCGGCGCGGTGGGGGCGGCGGCGCGGATGACGCGGAGCGCCAGGTCGGGAGGGAACGGGGACGGGAGGCGGAGGCGGTTCAGGGTGCGCTCCAGGTAGAAGTCGCGCCGCACGATGGTGGAGGTGGTGCACCGCCGCGAAGTAGGCGTCCTTCGAGGTCGGGTGCTGTGGCTGCGGCGCCCCGGCCCCGGCCGTGGCAGCGGGGAACTCGGGGAGTGTGGAGAGGCGGCGGAGGCCGAGCCCAAGCCGGCACAGCACGGCGGCCGCCGACATGGCTCGCCTCACCTCGGCTGCTGCCTCCGGTCGCCACACTGCGCTTGGATTCGTGGACGGTTTCCACCCGTGTAGATGGGCCTGGGCCGAGATGGGAATGGCAAATGGGCCAGTGATGAAATGGGTCATGGGCTGGTAGGCCTTTCGTTGCCTCGAGCTGGACTATTAAAGCCCACGGCTCTAGGGTTTGCGGAGGGTATATCATCGATTTTCTCAGCGATGTCCTCGTCCAAAGCCGCAGAGGGAGAAACGCGCTCCGCGCTCGGGCTCAGCGGCGGCGCTCCAACCCGCGCCGCTCCAAGCCTTGTTCCTTGCCTCCGTGTCCCACCGTCCCTACTCCCGTATCTATACACCGGCGCTCAGCACGGAGCGAGCAGCGCAGGCGTCCCTGCGCGGCTGCGGCTGGGCGGCCGAAGCGCCGAGCCGGCGAGCCCCGAAGAGGTTAAGACGCCAGAAGGCAGCAACAGCCTCGCCGGCAGACCAAGAGGCGCACGCCTGTCACATGATCAGCAGGGCCGGCGTTCAGGCATGCGTCTTCTCTTTTGTATTTAGCTGGTGATGTGATGTATCATGGTGCTCTCTAGGTGCTTGTTGAATTGCCTGAGTAAAAATTTGTGTCCAGATTGCCTATGAGTAAATCCTACTCAACGATGTAGCCATGTCTATTTACGAAAAAAAGTTGAATTATTGTGACATGAAATTGTAATTAAAATGTGTATATATGTGTTTTGGTTAGTTTAACGGGGGACAAAAAAGAGTCACATTACCAGCAATATGAGATCGTCTAGATGCATATTTAGAAGCATAGTATAGTTAATTTGTTAGAGATGCTCTAACAAATTTGGTATTATCACTATGCAAGCCATTGCGAATTTGTGGTTTGATTACCAGGTAGTCGTTCTAGAAATTTTTTTTCAGAATATGCATTTTTTTTTTCATTTTTAACTGAAATTTGTAGTCTAAGTTGGCCCTACCTCAAATTTTGGTCTGGGTCCGCCATTGCTCGCATCGTCATACGGGGTTTGTGACCTTCCAAGGGTACAAAGCGTTTCGTAGGTCGCAGCTGTTTGCCATTTGGTTCCGTAGTTCTTGTTTTGAATTGACATGTGTTGTTTCTTTGCGATTCTGGAGCAGAGATGGCAGTGCCGCTGCTGACAAAGAAGATTGTAGGCGGGCCATACAGTTCATGAGGTCCTGCCTCGGTCCGCTGAGAATGCATCAAGGTATGAATTCTGAAAATACGCCTGTCGTATTTGTTGCAGATCGTATCAATTTGAATCTTGATTGCTGTTACCATGGTGATGTTCGAGTAATTTTATTGTGGTTTTAGCCTTGTTGAGTAACTTTGTATGGTTTGAAATATAATGGCGATGTTTGTTAAACTCACTATGTGGATAGAAGACATTATTGTTCAATATGTTTTTTTGATTTTTATTATTTCATTCATGACACTTTCACTGGATGAAAGCAATGTTTCTAGTGGTTTAGTCTTGTATTATTGCTAGTATTACCTCTGTTTGATGAGTAGTGGCAGAAGTAATTATAAACTGTGTGCCCATGTAGCATATGAACTTAGTCAAATTTACTGACCACACCTGGTGTTTTCATGAATTAACCTTGCTTGCAGAAGAGTTTTAGAAACTTTTAGTTGCAGATTTTGTAGTTAACTTTTTTTTTTATCTATATCATTGTTTCTGAAAGAGAAGGATATGATGGCTTAGTAAAAGGTCTGAGGTAGAAAACATGTTTCTTAAGTGAGCATCGGGATAAAGGAAGAGGGCCCTAGCCCTTGCATAAGTATAGCACTGTGGCTCTCGCAACCTCTTCTACAGCAATTGCTTCATGATATCATGAAGTGGGTTGGATTAAAAGGCGTGGGCTTCATTCAGAGCATGAATGCTTGCCTAGACTTCTCCCAACATTTTTAATCCGATGCTCGTTTAAGAAAACCATGTTTTCTGCATGATCACATCATTATGGCTGATCCTTTCTTGGAAACAACTTATTTTGTTCTCTTGGGGTAGCATTTCTCTAGCGCCATTATGCGTACTAGGTTCCGTATTTTTGCTTTTGATGAAACTTTGCAATGATATAATTCTTTAGTTTCCTGCATGGACTGATTTTGCTTATCCTTGCATGATCAATACAAACTGCAATCTTCCTGTTTTTGTTTCATGAAAATTTGGAAGGATAACTTACACCGATTGAGCGTACCTTTTAGCCATTAATCCTAAATAATACATTTGCTAGCATCCGTCTTCCAAAGAACATCCCACACCCCAGACCCCTCGCACCTGCACCCGCATCTTGTGCATTGCACAATTTGTCATCTGTTTAAAGTAGAATATATGGCTGTTTGTAGGGATACAGTAGTTTTGTCCTTTGAATCATTCATGATCATGTGCACCCAAAACAACAAAATCCTGGCACTTCCATGTCATCTTATATGTTCCTGTTCATATTGATTCATGCTTAAACGCTGGACTGTGTGACTCCAAGCTAGTGAAGACCAAAGTTTATCGACTCCTGTGTCATAAGGAAGTTCAGAAGGTCAACTTTTGATGGCTAACATTGGTTATGATTCTGACAAGAATGCAGGCATTACCTTCCTAACAGGTTCAAGAAATTAACTTTTGATGGCTAACATTGGCTAACATCGCTTTAACACGCTAATGATTGGTTTCCTTGGGAATTCATTGTTCTCAAGTGAACTTTGATGTTTGCTTCTATCAACCATGGTCATGCTTGATGTTATTTAAACTTAATTCTTATGAACAGGTACTGTGCTGAAGTTGCTCAGTGTCTCTATACATAAGCGGAAGGAGGTAACAGGTACTTTGCTGAAGTTGCTCAGTGTCTCTATACATAAGCGGAAGGAGGTGTAATGGAGCACTGGAGCGTTGGCATCTTACTGTGAACCTAAATCGGCGTGCCATTGTGCTGTCGACACGTAACGGTGGGAAACCTTCCCTAGGAACTGTAGGTTTTTGTTTTTTTTTAAAAAGGTCCCCAGATTCTGAGTTCTTCATTTTGAATTTAGGGTACCAACATTAAGCTAGTTTGACTTCCCCAATGGTATAGTTGTACTTTTGTAAATTGATGGAGTAAGTTGATTCTTAGTGACAAATATAGTCGCATACTTCTGTAAACCTGTTCTAGGTAGATCTGCTAGGTACAGTGACTGATTATTTAGGCCTGTTCGATTGAGCTGGCTGCAGCTTATTGTTGACGACTAGGCAAGAATCAATGGGTTGTTGAATCAATGGGTTGTTGAATCAGTGGGTTGTTTGTGGTTGTAGATCGCCTCGCCTGGCAAGAATTCTCTATATGATGATTTGTAAGAATTCCCCGACATGGTAAGAACCCATGCAGCAAATTTTTTATTTTACTGGAACTGCCAATTGCCATAGACGTAACCATACTTGTTCATCTCCTACTCCGCTAGCTTGTTTGCCCAAAATATATATCTGCACCAAATTTATGCATCTACTGCTGATTTCACCGAAAGAAGCCATTCCGATTACAATGCCAGGCCGGCCACTCGATCCTCTCTTCCTTGGGTTGAGTGAGGTATTTGTTGGACTCGGTGAACATCAACCGGCCAAAAAGATTGACTTAAGCAAATCATCATCCCAATCTCCTCTCACAAGGTTTCTGAGTTGGTCAACAGTAGTTATCAACCTGTTGCCTCTAGCTCGGTGTCATAACCTGGTTTTGTTGGACTGTTATTTTAGTTACTCCATATGATTAGTTCTACTGACTGTACCAGTATACCTGAAATTCAGCACCGTATTCGGATGTCGTAGCTGCCGGACCTGCCTGATCTAGCAAACGTTCAGGAGCATGCAATGGAAGGAAGCAGAGGAGGAGCAGTTGCAATGCAAGAGTGTTCACTGTCAGATTCCGCGTCCTGACGCTGATCTACCTCGCACTGTTGAACGAACAGGGCGCCCAGATGGAGCCAGTGGGATCGTCGGCGGGCGGCCAGGAGACGCACTGGGTAGGTCAGGTCATCCCCGCCGTGCCGTGCCGTCGCCCGCGCGAGACACCGCACACGCGCCAGGAGGCCGCGGGACGTCACTCATATTCCTCTTATTTCTTACATGTAATGTTTTTTTTCGCTATCGTGAGGTTAACATTCTTTGATTGGTTTCTGTTGGAACCCATCATTCCTTTAGACTGTCTGCACTGGGTACTGAAAAATTCACCCGGTACGTGTCCACGTTGGTTTTACCGGGTTAAAATCGCTGCAGCGGTCTCCGGTACAGCTGCCGCTATGTCGCTGTCTCCTGGAAGAATGGCGCTAGCTTTTGCCTGTCCCGTTTGTACGATCGCACAAGACTGCGTGGCCCAGTGAACCGCGAGAAGCGCGTGAGAGAAAAAAAGGGAGAGGTGAGAGAATCTGCAGCGGGTTACGTAACTAAAAATATTATATCTCACAAACTAAAAACCCAAATGAAATTATTTTCATTGGCACCATTAAATTCGTTTTAAAAATCCCAATCAAGTCAAGATACTTCTGTGGATATATTTAGATAAAATTAAAAGTGAGGCCCTACGGATGATAATTGTTATAGAGTAGAGATATAAGGCTATCGATGGGTTGTGGGTAGACTCGCCTGGCGGATACTCTATATGATGATTTAACGTAAAAATATTTTACTAGGAACTGCCAATTGCCAAAACGTCTTGGATACAGCTCCAACGCTCCTACTCCACTTGCTTGTCTGGCGTTTGTACGACAGAAACGCTACAACACTGAAAAGGGCCCATCACGTGGGGAGGGAGAGAGTGGAGATGCGGATTGAGTCTATGCATGCATGGAGTGATGTGCCCGTGGTGGGGCCTACTATTTTGAACTACTTCAAAAAGAATGTTATCTCCTTCAAAGGGTTTAAAAAGTAAATTAAATTTCGATTTCACCATTGATTTGTTTCGATAAATCCTTCAAACCAAGATGTTGGATAAATATATTTAGATAAAATTATAAGTAGTTCTAATGGTTGTTGGGATAGAGGAGATATATAAAGTATGGATGAGTGCCGGACCTGCCTGGATATAAAGTTCAGAATATTGATGATCGAGGACAGAATATTACAAGCTTTTAAAGGATGGCGAAAGTGTCGTGACGTGCGGATAGTCTTTCAGAAACGCGACGGTGGTGTGGTGGACGCTACTAGTCGCACCGCATGCAGATCGCCACTAGTCCACTGCCTGCGAACGCACTGTTTCTTCGCTGCCAGTGCCAGTGCCAGTGCCAGCGCCCTGGACCTGCAGTGCGCCTGCGCCTGCGGCCTCTGCCTGTAGCCTGTACACTAGTAGTAAATCTGTAGCCCGATGAATGCGCGCGGCGTGGGACGTGCTCCGGTATGCCGCCGAGGGCCCGAGAGTGACCCCGCGCGCCGGCGATCTGGAGATCCATCCCGGTGGCCATGCTGGCCGGACGGGCAAAGTGCGCACAGCGGCGCACGTACAGTCGCGGGATACAAGAGGCTTCCCTTGGTCTCTCCTACTGGTTTTCTCGAGTCACGTGGAACGTTCAGGCCAAAAAAAGGATGCATGCATACAGATACAGCGTGGCGTGGGCATTGCATGCTCTGAGCACCGGCCTAGAGTAGCCCTCTACTGGATTTGGAGCTTTCTTCTTGTTTCTTTCGCGGTTTGGAGTTTTCTTCGTGTTGCATTGCAATACTATGTGTGCGTCCGGATTTGGGAAATCAAAAGATTGATCGATTGATTTGGAGCTTTCCTCCTTGCTGCATTCAGTGCATTGCATCCGGATTTGGGAAAGTCAGAGCGAGGCAGCGGTCGAGGCAAAGTTCGGGAATGATTTGGAGTTTTCAGAGGATCTGTTCTGCGAAACAGTGAAACTAAGAGCTGCAACAATTGATTTGGAGTTTGGTTAAATATTAAGAGTCCCATTGGAATACAATCATTTCCACAGCAAACAGAAAAAACACACAACAAATACGAGAGAGAATTGAAGCTGATGAGCATGCTATGACATACAACTTGCATAGACACAGTCAGATGGATAGTCTCGATTCAGTCTTCATGCATGCCCAAATCGACCAATCGCCGTGGAGCCGTCGAGAAGGACAGCAAGGATCTCTGGTCGCGTGCAAACGACATGCATCCTATACTATCCTCAACCTCTTGCTGTCGGACGGATATATCGACCTTGCATTCCATCATCCCTCTTTTATATCTTCCTGATGACTGATGTTCATTATTGCATCAGCGGCTCAAATCACGTACTCACTCCACAAGCGTCTAGACATTTTAGATCAGTTTTGTATTATTATGGTTTGTTGTGAATATGATCAAATAACGTACTCACTTCACAAGCATCTGAGATCTAGAAAAAAAAAAAGCTTCACCTGATTCTGTGAAGTGATTCTTGTTAGGTTGATCTCCCCAGTCCCAAGAGGCCCAACGGCTATGCGCCTTGATCAGCGTTATGATCGGGGCCCAACCGACCAATGGTGGTGGGAACCGGCGCATATATAAAGAGGAGTGAGGCCACGGCTTTGGTCGCGTTTAAACGCCACTTTCCACCCCACATCACCAATCCGATGCTGGGTGACGCGCATGAGCCGTGGGAAGCACCCCAGCGTTCTTCATATCGACTTGACTGCGTCTTCATTATTGCACCGAACCGGGGCTCAAACCCTCACGTACGTGGCTCCTGCCCGTTCACCGCCGCCGTCGGCGTCGCCATGGTAGAATCTTCCTTTTGAAGGTATGACCCTTTCCCCTCAAGATGGATCATGTTTGTGAAAAAGATCCAATACTGTACTGTCTCTATGTCTAGGACGATCCTAGAAGAATCACAATTCTCAATCCTGATTTTGAGAGTTTATGCTGAAGAATAAAAAAGAATCACTTTACCAGAGAATTAGGGAGCATAGCTCTACCAAAGGGATTCTTAGTTCATTTCAGATAATCATTTTTCACTGAAAAAAGTGTTCAATGGCTAGAGAGTGATTCTTCATGAGAATCCGCTCGTGAAGCGCTATGGAACGAATCCTAAATATTTCAGTACCCCCGGCGAAGATCACCCGTCATTATTGGTACTCATATGTTTTGTTTTCATCTTGAAGCAACGCTACTGCAAGTACAGTGAAAACCTTTTGCCTTGCTGTTGATCAACAGGCGGGCCTAGCTTTAGGCCACTGTGTGTGTTTCCTGCTTGTTTGGTCGATGTCCCTAGATGGCAATCCGCTTGCTTGCCATTCGCAAGTAGTCGATGGCGTCCAAACACGCCGGCCCTTTGTGTGTGAAGCTGTGGGCAACTCTGTAATTTTATTAGGAACGAAGTTGCTGGAACCATAGAAGGTACAAACCGTGTACTATGCCCTGGCCCGGCGGTACGTCTGCCGGCCGCTGCCATGCAGGCATGTAATGTAATGTACTGTAATGCCCGCGGCCTTTGATTTCGGCAGCTCGATCGGTCGCCATGGATGCATCTCTCTCGTCCCGTCCGCTGGACCCAACCCAATGCAAGCAAAGCCTGAAGGCCTGAAGGCCAAGCATCCAGCAAGCACCTGCGCACTGCCACACGACGCAGTATATATAAGCCTCGAGCTAGCTATTAGGGCCTCCATAGCCTGCAAGGAATGAAGATGGCAGCAGCAGCGGCATAGGGTGTGTTTAGCACCCCAAAGCCTCCCAAATATGGAAGCAGCCTGCGTCGTATGTACGAAATATAGGCAGTTTTTCTGCCGATTCTTTTGAGCCTAATTTCCTGGTGGCTAACCGAAACGTCTTACTGATTGCGATGTGACATACGTGTCACATCCATGCCCGCAAATTTTGGGTGCTAAACACACCCATATGGAAAGCCTGCGTCGTTGTGTGGCGCTCTGCCGTCTCCTCCTCGTGGTTGTCCTACTACTGATTGGTACTCCATGCCCGCAATCTCCAAATCAAATGACAATCTTCGATCAACAATCAGCAGACGATCGATCTATATCGATCGATGCTTACGAGTTCGTTTCATCATATAGAATATGTGTATTGATTTCTCTAGAATTAATAATGTATCTGTGCTTTTTATTAACACAGGTGATGCCGCCGTCGTAGCTGATGCTCGAGCAGGCTCGCCGCGGACTGACGACGTCGAAGCTGTTGCCTTTCATGCAGCGCAGGTACAGGTAAAGGCTAGCTTGTTGGATAAAAACCCCAATCAATCCCTCACCACCCCCAAACATTTGGACATATTTTCTCCTCAATCTATATTCTATATATCTCCGGCCGTCGAAATGTATGGACTGACTGGATGAGATGATTTTGTTTCCAAATTGGGGGCTGATAAATCTTGATGTCAATCATGTAGAGATGCAGCTATATATCCAATATCCAATTCAGCTCGATACATGCATGCATGCTTTATTTTTTATTTTCATATGACGAAATATAATGCAATGTCCGTCTAGGGATTTAGAAGATGGGGTGAAGCACGGACGACGACGGCTGCCGCAGCTGGTGGTTGGCCGGCGTTGAACAAGGAGCCGCAGGAGACTGCCGCCGCCGGCGGGAGGAGGAGGATGCTGGTAGGGTCCAGGGCTCCGACGTGCACCTACAACGAGTGCCGAGGCTGCCGGCACAGGTGCAGCGTCCAGGAGGTGCCCATCGACGCCAGCGACCCCATCAACAGCGCTTACCACTACAAATGCATCTGCCATCTTTAGGCGCCGCCGCAGCGCCCATCGATGAGCATATACAATATGCATCTATATATCCTTGCGCGTCTCTAGTAGTGCTTGTTTTGTATTTTCGGAGGTGCCAATGCACGAGCAAGAAGAAAGCATCCTGTGGTAACATGCTGAACAATCTCTCATCTTCAATAAAGTGCGGCACAAAACGCTACTAGTGGTTGTAGCTACGTTGGACTAGATGTTTGTCAGAGTGATGTAGTTCAATGTTAAGCATACTCTAGAAGTGTGTTTGTTGTTTTTTGGTTATTAGTACGTACTTCAATTTTAGTTTTGCTATTCTCTCTTCGGCACTATATTGTGTATATTTCGAGTTTTTGGAGATAATAGGTCCTGTCTCCGACCAACATCTTCGATTAATAGTTTCTATACAAGAATAATATTAATACGACACAGAAAATATGAGATGTGAGAGAATCAAGACAAATCGAAATGTGTATAACTCATGTATTCCTAGCTAAGTACTCCCTCTTGTAAAATTTAGATGTGCCATAGCAACGAACGGACACGTTACTAGTGTTCGACAAAGAAAGGATTTTGCATTTCTTTCCTTCCTTCTAAAAATGGACCTTCAAAGCACACAGAGTACTCTTGTGGGTTCACAAGTTCACTACCAAACGATCCTTAGTTCCCTCAGCTTGGAAAGGCAATATTGGGTAAGTTTTTCCTGGTTGAGAAACATACATGCACATGACACATTACGATTACTCTACTCCGGTTGGATAATAGGGTACTCTTGCCATCACAAATCTATAAGTAATTTAAAGAATCTTTTGAGAGTCAAAGCGTCTCAAGTTTGAGCAAAATTATAAAAAAGTTTACAAAAATTTATGACATCAAATTAGTATGTTACGACAATATAATCAATAATAAATCTAATAATACTTAATCAATATTATTAATGTTAGTACATAAATTTAGTCAAAATTAAAATAATTTGATTAATGATAGTTACAATTTGGAATGGAGCGGGGAGTAATAGACTCAGCCGAGAGGACTCGACAGACTTCACTTCATATGGCAAACCACACCACCACTGAAAACGGACACGGGTCGCGGCCACGATTCACCCCCAGCCCGGCCCCGTCACCGCCTGGCTGGGCTTCGCCGCCGCCTTTTTTGCAATTTAGCCCTTTTTCGAAAGATTTTCTCAAATCCACCCTTTTTAGTTTTAGGTGTCTTTGTATGGACCCCCGCTTTGGGCGCCATCAACGCGGGGCGCGCGAGGTATAACGTGTTGGCGCCACCGTCGGCGGCCCGACTTGCTGGCGAATCGGGCGGCGAGCGGCGGCGGCGGTAGCTCGGCGCCACGGGAGGCGCAGCGCCCGACCTCGGCGCCCACGGATCGGCGGCGCCCGGCTCGGGCGCTACCATCCCACGGCGCCGACCCCATATGACATACGGGCCCGCTCATTTTTCTCTCTTTTCTTACTCTCTTTCCTTTCTCCGTCGCCTTTCGGTCACGGCGCCGCTGCCGCTTCGGCGCCGCCCCATCGCTCCACGCCCGCCGCCAGCGCCGACGCCGGCGCCGCCTCCCTCCCCCCCGGACCTCGCCCTCCCCGCCCCCGCCGCCCGCTCCCGCCGCCGCCCGACAAAGCTCGGCCGGCGCCATGGTGCCGCCGTGCGGGCGGGTTAGCCCCAGCGCCGACCCCCGCCCATTTCGGCGGCCGTGGGCCTCTGCGGCGCCGGCCCCCTCCTCCGCTTGATCCTTTCTTGCTCCCAATCTTCCTCAAGGTACCTTGCTCCCTCTCTTCCTCAAGTTAATTTCAGTTTCAATTATAGATGCATAGCTTATATTTTTGACTAGAGGTTATGGATATATTCGTATTTAGTTAGGAATAATTTTAGTAAATAGTTAGGAACAACATAGTTAGAAACATAGTATTAGTTATTAGTTAGGAAGAACATAGTTAGGAACATATTATTAGTTGTAGTTAGTAACTTATCGATTTGTGTATGAACTAGATGGACAACATAGTTACCATATATCATGGAGGCACGGTGGAAAAGGATCGCTATGGATATGTTGAGTTTGTTGAGATGCAATGTGTACTGTGCTATTTGACGAAAGACCATCATTTAGTGAGTTAGTTGAAAAGGATCAAGAGGAGGTGCACTTTGTCTTGGTGGCATTGAAATTGAGGGTGTTCTTCATATTGGTTCCCCTCCCAATATATTGGAAGATTGATTCCAATTGGTTGTGCGGATCGATGGGAGAAGTATTTGAGGGTAGCTATGAAGAGCCGGTTGCAATGTGCGGATGTGGTCGTACGCGTCGGGTGATGGAGGCGGAGGCACACTTTGTCCCACACATTGCAAGGTCATCTTTGTGGATCGCGAGAGGTTCCTCCTTTGGTCCCCGATGCTCAATCTGCACCTAATGTGATGCACGTTGGAAGTTATTGAGGAGACACTTGTCGAGCGGGGAGGTTTGCCGGCAAATCTTCCCGAGATGATCCCTTCAGTGAAAATAATCCTATCGGTAAGAGCCTAGTCCTCATCTTTCATTTTGTTCATGCTTCTATTCTTACATTTAGTTCTAATTCTTTCCTTATATCTATGCTTGTAGGAGACCATCGCGATAATGTAGTTTTGCCTCACGGTGGTTCAAATGCGGCATGTGAAGAGGCATTCCGGGCCTCCAATGAAGTTGAGCCTGACGGCGGCCGTATGAGACCACAGATGGCCCTTGATTACGATGATGATCGCCACGTGGGAGAGTTGGCTGAGAGTGATGTAGAGATACTCGGGCGTATTTTTCAGTCGGGACCCAAGAGTGGGAGAGTTCGGTGATCTGTCACTTTTCGATATGGCTTTTGCTTGAAGGGGCGGGATGATGAGCTCCTCGGCCCCGAGAGGTTGGTCCTAGCGGATGATGACGGATGGGACGGAAGGAGGTCGCCGTTCTGGAAATGCCCAAACGCTTATGTAAGTGCTATTACTTATCATCATTGCATCTTTGGATCCTCACTTAACCAATCTCTAACATGCTTACACTTATTTGAGTTCAAGGGCACCCGACCCACTGCGGCTTCACTAGGTGGATCGATCCTCGGCCACTTCCACCACATCGGGGAATACATCCGGTGGTTGCAAGAAAGAATCATTGATCTCGAAATAGAGGCACGTCTTCGGAAGAACGAGGCGACCAAGAGGAGGAAGACTACAACGGTGAGAACTCACAAGATGAACCATGCACCGATTCGTATTGCTTGTGCCCTTGTCACAAGAACAATGGGCCACCGCCACCACCGCCGCCTCCTCCACCGGACCGTCACATGATGCTTCTTGTGGAGAAGGCGCAACCCAAAGACGCTATGTGGCCACATTACTAGGCAGAGTTCTTTCTATGGTCACCTATGGATGATTGTTGTTTCTTTAAAATTACCTAAGGCGTGTTAGGGTTAGTTTGGAACCTGTTGTACCCTAGTTTGGTACAAGTTTCGACACGCCATTTCGATGCCGCTTGAGTGTTGCTTTAATTACCTAAGGCATGTAGTGTTTAGTCGATCCTCTATACCCTTGTTTGGTATAGGTTCTCACATGCCATTTCACATGTTGTGTTGTACCCTTGTTTTCATGCAAATGCCAAAAAAATAAACAATACATTGTTCAACACATGGTTCAACTAACATAAACATGAATACATTGTTCACCACATGGTTCAACTAACATAAACATAATAGTTCAACATCGAGAATCATCTGCGACCTCAGTAGGAAACATAGCACGGAAGCATATCATCGTCCAGATTCCCAATCCTCCACCAACAACTCATTGTTGTGACTACTCCCAACTTCTAGACCTTTGCACTGCTTCAACTTCTTCCGCTACGTGTGTAGCCTCGAGCCAAAAGTCACTATCATTGTCATCAGTGGTGGGCTCCTCATGTGTTAGAGGCGTCTAACGATCGCTTCATTACGGTGCTCACAAGAGGGTCCTTCTCACGCCTCATCCGCGCCTTACTCTTCATCTTAAGTGCATATTGCTCTTCTACCTTCTTAGGAAAATTGGAATAATTTTGTTTTGACTGTGCAACCGTGTGGGGCGGGTAACACGCAACTCCATGGCAATTCGTATTTGCTCAAATCACGGACGTCGATGTACTCGTTGACAAGCTCATTCCCAACACCCATCTCACACCCAATCTTCTCGCCGCCTTGATGGTGTCGGGAACTCATCGCGTCCAACAAATTCCTCCAACAAACATTTCCTAGTGTCTGTTCAAGAAAAAACATACACATTAGTTAAAAAAATATGTTTGATGTCGATTTGCTTGAAAAACAATAACCAACCTCATCATAATCCACCATATGGCCACACCGGTGCCCTATTCCAAACCGTAGGAGTGAGGCCCCAATTAGCTTTAACACCACATTTGCATAGGGTGGGTTTTGCACCATGTCGGCTGAGCGAGGGCTAAGAGCTCGTCCAATCTTGAAGTGTCACCGTCGTCATCCACATCTTGGGCCTCCTTTCTAGCCAACTCGGCCTTGGCACGGCGCACATTCTCGAGCTTCCTCTCCCTCTCCTCCCTCCGGCAGCGGCTCTCCTCCTTTGCTCTTGCTCCCCTGCGCTCCTTCTCATCGGCCTCTTCCTTCTTCCTCACCTCATGCCTCCGTTGACACTCTCGCAATGAACTCCTTGTGGCTTCGCGAGGATACCCTTGTTAAGCTCACGCGATCTCAAGGTCGATCCTTTGCTCAAAATCACAAAGCGGTGGAGGGGTGCGCAACAAATAAATTGTTTCAAAACAAATATATAACCACAAATGAAAAAGGAAAAAAAGCAATATACTCACAAACATCCGAGTCTTGTATTTGTTGCTCTGTAGGCTCCCATTGAAAATTGGCACACATCCAATACCTCCGCCTAAATGTCTCCTCTTCATCATCCCATTCGCATTTGCAAGGATCACCACAATAGCAATTGGGCACGGGAACACCCTTTGGGGAGGCTTATGGACATAGGGATCTTCAAGCAAGCGAGCATAGCTACCTCTAGAAAATACAACTAGGGTTACAATTGTACCATAAAGCTAGGGTTTCACATTTCTTGCATACTAACTATAAAATAAGAACTACAAGATGACGAGAAATTACCTAGCATTCTTAGCTTTGCCACGCCTTGGCATCCTACAATTACATACAAGCGTATTTTTTTAAAAAGTGTCAAAACTAGGGTTACAAAATATGGCGAAATCTATCAAATCAAGCGCTATAAATAGACAAGGGGATAGAGATTACCTTGCAAATGAAGATGTATGGACCAAATCCAAGTTTTTTAGGGCAAAAACTTCGATCCAACGCCAAGGGCGCGACGTGGGGAGGAGAGGAAACTTGAGAGAGTTCCTTGCAAATGAAAAAGAACGCCGCCATACGAAGGGGTATCTGTTTTACGTGGTATGGGGGTTGGCTGAGTGGGGTGGGCGCCGGTCGGCGCCGTCTCCGCGGACGCCGAGCGCACCGCGCCGCCGTCGATTTCGCCCGATCGTATTGTCAAGCTCGGCGCCGTCTGGTGGCGCCAACATATACCGCCGGCGTTTGCGATTGATGGCGCCGAGCGGAGGGCCCATATAACACACGGAAACTAAAAAAGGGTGGATTTGAAAAAATCTTTCGAAAAAAGGGCTAAATTGCAAAAAAAGACGGCGCTCGCCGCCACAGACTCCAACGAAGTGCCAACTCACGCGCGCGCCCGCAAGTCACGGCAGGCAGACAGGCAGCCGGGCCCCGCGGCGCCGTGACATGACGACAGGCACTCACAACTCCACCCACCGACACGCCGGCCCCGCGGAGCTCGTGCCGACCACCGCGCCCACCCGTCAGGCACCCAGGGTCCATCCGGGAGCGAGGAACCCACCACCACCAGTGTCGCGGCGTCGTCGTCGTCCACGTCCGGCTCCACCGCCGTGCGCCCCACTCGTCTCCCACTCGTCTCGTCTCGGTCTCTCACCTCTCACCACCACCCCACCACCATCCGCAGCGCGCCGCGCGCGAGTGGAGGCGCCGCAACCCAGCCACACCTGAGAGTTCGTTCGTGCTCTTCGTGTTCGGTCAAAACCCACCCCAAACCCGCTACAAAACTCTCGCGCATTCCCATATCCGCCTGCCATCCCGGCCGCGCCCACCTTCTCGCTCGCTCCACCGCCCGTGACGACGGTCGACGCCGGCCTGACACGGCCACGGGCGAGGCAGCAGTGGTGAACTGGACTGGTGGCAGCTAGCTACGGAGCGGGAGTACTCGTACTAGCCACACACAGCCAGAGCCAGAGCCAGCTAGCCAGCCACCGATGGGGACGAGTCAGACGGTGAGGCGGAGGAGTACCTGTTCAAGGTGGTGATCATCGGGGACAGCGCGGTGGGGAAGAGCAACCTTCTGTCCCGGTACGCCCGGAACGAGTTCAACCTCCACTCCAAGGCCACCATCGGGGTGGAGTTCCAGACGCAGAGCATGGACATCGACGGGAAGGAGGTCAAGGCCCAGATCTGGGACACCGCTGGCCAGGAGCGCTTCCGCGCCGTCACCTCCGCCTACTACCGCGGCGCCTTCGGCGCGCTCCTCGTCTACGACATCTCACGACGATCCACCTTCGATAGCATCGGACGATGGCTCCAGGAGCTCAACAGTACGTCGTCCTACCCTCTGCTCTCCTCATCCTCTGCTTGCTCCATCGCTTGCTTGCTTACTTTTGGTACTGCTGCTTGCACTCAGTGGATGCCTCTGATTGGTACGACGCTGGGATTGCGTAGATCTGGGGGTGGTTTTCGTGGAAAGAGGCATGCATTTCAGTGTAGCTGCAGATAGAGAATCCACTCGGAAATTTGGGAAAAAGGAACTGTCGTCCCTTTTGCTTGATGTACTAGCTTGTAGCTAGATGCCCTCAGGTCAGGTGGTGATTGCGTCAGGTGTTCTTTAGATGGTAAGAAAGAGGGCACGCCGAGTGCTAGGCCGGATTGATGGATGGATCGAGCCGCCTGGTCTGAATCTGGATCTGAATCCTCCTGCCTCGCTTGTTGGAGAAAGTTCCATGAATGAATGTGTAGGACCACTTCCATCAAATAGTTATTGAGGCAAGCTAGGCTTCGAATTCGGGAAGTAGTAGAGTAAATTTGGTGGCGAGGTACTGCTGATGATAGATTTTTGGAAGTTCTGATTGTTGAGATGTTTGTATTGGGAAGTTGGAATCAGTTCTGATTAAGATGTTTATAGTACTTGTTGTCTTGGTGCAATTCTGTGTGGAAGTTCAGTTATTATTTGCCACAATGCTTATGTTGTTATGCTTATGGTTCACCAACATCCCAGAGGCAAAATTGTTATACAATGATTGCTTTACAATTACAAATTACAGCCAGTAGCAGCGTACAATGTTGGTCAATTGGACTAGGAGGTGGGATTAGGGCTTGACGACTTGGAGCTTGGGCTGTCGGTGGTGCGGGAAATCAAGTAACAATGACGGGGCTTAGAGGGATGGGCTCCAGAGGTGGTTAGCACAAGTGTTGGCAGGACTGCTGTTGGGTGGAGTTGGTCGCTACTCGCTTGTTTTGGTGGTGAGAAATCAGCGGTAGGGCAAAGGCAGTGTGGTGAGGTGGTGATTTCGCTGCTTGCAGGCACTGTGGGAGGTGGCTCTTGGCAGGGGCAGTGAGGTGGTGGAAGGGTGTTCACCACGCTGTTTGCTGTGGGGATGCAGAAACAAATAACTGAATCGTAGCTGTTGTTGGCACCGTTTAAGAACACATTGGTGCATTCTTTAAAGCAAGTAGTGCTCTTTCTAGCTACTTTGCATGTCAAAGTAAATCAGAATGCATGGATGGAGGACTATTGAGTAGGACTATGCAATGTGCTAAGTACCATGCTGTTCTTGCCTAAGGATCATGCAATGCTCTTAGTTTTTGTTTCTTGTACCATTCTGGTACCAGTGGCATCATTTGATCTTTTAATAATTGTCACACTGAAAAGGTTCAATGGTACTACTTGATTAAGATTGTAATGAGTCCAATTGTTCGGAAGCAATTAGCCCTTATATGTATGATCATACTCAACCCCATGCCATTATTTACCAGTATGTATGGTTCTGTTCTTGTGGTTACTGCCTGTTCACAGCTTGGATGCATGTATGCCAATGACACATATTCACAACAATACATATTTTTCACTTGTGTATGTACTGCCGTGTTGTCTGGCAAAGATCCTGTAGATAACACATTTTGTGTCTTGTGACTCCTGTCTAGTTTTTCTCTGGAGTAACTAACCCATCTTTTGTTTGGAAACTAATGCAGCACATTCCGACACGACGGTAGCCAAGATGTTGGTAGGCAACAAATGCGACCTGGATAACATCCGTGCAGTGCCGGTCGAGGAAGGCAAGGCTTTGGCGGAAGCGGAAGGCCTCTTCTTCATGGAGACGTCGGCTCTGGACGCGACGAACGTGAGGACGGCTTTCGAGATCGTCATCAAGGAGATCTACAGCAACGTGAGCCGGAAGATCCTCAACTCGGACTCGTACAAGGCCGAGCTGTCACTCAACAGGGTGAGCATCGACGGTGACTCGAAAGATGACGAGAAGAAGCAGACGAGCCGGTTCGGGTGTTGCTAGGGGGAGGACGGGGAGGTAGTAGTGGTACATTATTGGACTGGAAATTTAACCAGAGATGATGATGATGATGATGCTCTTTTTTTGGTTTGATTGTAAACTGTGATCCAAGGTTTGACTTTTTTTTGGTTTGATGTTACATCACACCCGTGTTACAGACTGCAAAGGAGGAGAGAGAATAGTTGTGTTACTGGAGTGCGAACCGCGTTGAGTTCTTATTACTGGGAAAGTAACGTGGCTGGATATTTGGATCTCATTTTTGGCTTTCCTTTGACCCTAGAATGAAAGAATCACAGTCGAGCTTGAGATCCTGTTGTGGCATTTTATCACGGAACGGTCGAGCGTGAGATTCTGTTTCTGCATTTTATATCCTCGCGAACTGGAAGTCCCTGACGTGGGTAAATTTCTGATTCTGTGGATCGGACCTCCCCAGTCATGCTCGTCGTCTGCGACGGACTGGGAGAGGAGGCTAGGGGGCCTACCTTTGCAGCGTACTATGCCGGGCCGATCGACAGCAGGCCACAAGAGGAGATCGGCTTTGGGATATTGCCAGCAGCCGGCTGAGACGCTCGCCCGGCCCTGGGGCAACGCACGTCTGGTGCGTCTCCCTCCGGTGCGCTGGACACTGCCTGCCTCGACGTGGTCCGTCCGTGCTCGTGCATACGGACCTCGGCTCAAATCGTGTGGAAAACGCATGCAGATGCAGTAGTCGTCGTCGTGTAGTTAAATCCAACGCACACGCACAGCCTGTCGGGCCCGCAGATGGCAGCGGTGCAATGGTAGTGCCGAGCACGTAGCCACGTACCACGACGAGCCAACCAGCTGCCAGCCAATCCAGCCGCCCGTGGTTGACTTGGTTGCACAGCCCGGCCGGCCGCCACAAATTCGATCGAGTTCGAGGCTCTCTCCGTGCCGTCGCCGTCACAACCAGCAGATCCCCGCCGTAGGACCAGCCCGTCGCCACTGGACGATTTTTTTTTACAATATACTATCTTTTAATAAATAATTACAAAATCTAAAAGCTGTTATACAAGAATTTGAGATCAGGGGGCGGAGCCACGTTGGTGGCTGTGGGTGTCGGGCACCCACAAAATTTTTTGAAAATTCACTTTGTGGAACAGATTTTTCACCATTTTTGAGATTAAAATTTTATTTCTACGGGATTCGGGCACCCCCACTATTTTGATCTAACTTCCCCCTGTTTGAGATGCTGGTATACATACGTGTCCGGCTTGTTTCGGCTGACGACTAATATCGACTAATTTAACATTATTATGTGAGAGGAACAAAACTGTATTCCGAGTAAGTTCAAATCTCCGGCCATTATTTGTTTGATCGAACATTTCCACTGGTTATTCTCGGCTAATCCTGCACATGCGTGGCGCCTACCAAGTAGGCCGTTCTTCCAACACTTGCTTTGCAGCTAGCACAACGCGCGATAGGTGTGCAACACACCAACACGTACGTCCTCGTCCACGAGCTAGCAGGGTTAGTTCCCGCCGGTGCGCCGCCGTGGCGCGTGCACGGAGAGATCGAGAGGCCACATGCATGCATGCGCCGCATCGACGACGACGGTGCGTCCCCCCTGGTCCGTACTTACGCCGGCTGGCAGCCTGCAGTAGGTGCGCTTAACTGCGAGCCAGAGCCAGAGCCAGCCATTACGTGCCGCTGCTATCACGTTGTGCCTGCGTACACGGCATCGTCAAACTTAATTGGGAGACGATGTGCGTGCGGTGTGCGTCGACGCTCTTTTTGGCGAGTCTGGACCGCCTGCCGCAGTGAGTCCAGTGACCTCCGGTGCGAGCCAAGAATGGCCACAGCGACGCCGGTAGGGAATAGGATGCATGTGCATTGCATGTTACAATCTGAGACGTGTCGCGAATGAATTGAAATCAAATGAAACCCTCAAGTTATTACTGGAGATCCAAGAGGAGGATAAGAAAAGAAGAAGTAGCCCAAGAAAAGCAACAAAAAAGTAACCGTAACTCCTTTGGAAAATACTCTGTCCAATCTTTATATGCTCAATCTTCATATGCTGTTATTAATCATCATGGGATTTCTACATGTTCACGCTGTATGGAAGTTAGTTCCCTACAAGAGTCCAAATTTTTCTTTGGCTTCTCTCAAAACAATAGATTGCTTACCAGGGATAATCTTGCAAAAAAGAGGCATGTGGAGGACAAACATGAAACATGCTTATTTTGTGCTGAATCTGAAAGCATCCATGACTTATTTTTTCGGCGCTGCGATTCAAATGAACTCTAAGTCTAATATGCTTATGCTTGATGCTAATGAGCTAGGTCTTGAGACTGTTTAAACATTTGGGTGGGCGCGTCTTTACGCCAATGCTGTAAACACAACACCTAACATTTGCTTTATGTTCTGGAGAAACCTCTTTGTCTTAAAAAAAAAGTACAACCGTAAAAGTAATACCTTTCATGTTTATGTACTATAAAAATTATTTAAAAGTCTATCGATTTTTAAAGTTTTGAAAGCTGAACTAAAGCATCAAACATTTAGGGCTTGTTTTTGATTGGAGGATTGGTGTGTTTTTTTTTCATTCCTCTATCATGTGTTTTTTCCTATATATTTCTACTGTTTTGCATTCTTTTTTGTTCCGAACAGAGCCTTATGGCCAAAAGAAAACATTGCAGACCTCCAATGTACTACTGCTCTGCAAATGCAATATAATGCTTCTTGCTTATATACAGAAAAGAAAAAAAGGTGGAGTGCTTGATTATAGCCGCAGGAGTGTATGAAACACCGTATGTTTGGACGGGCTCTGTCTCTGGATGGAGAAGTGCAAGGAGCCATATAAATTGTTCCTATAAATTGCGTGCGCGCCCACTTCAACATGGGCCTCTCCAGCAGACAAGCCTAACGGTAGCCGGGCCACTGGCTCCATCATCGTCCTTTTGCTCTTGGCCTGGTCCAGTACGTGTCTCACTTAATTCGTGGTGGAGAGGGGAATTTAAGGCCGAAAGCTGAGGACCGATTAATTTCACTTTAATTGGAATAAAGGTACAGTAATCATCATCATCTTCCAATCTTGTCACTCGTTAGTTCGATTAGCTGTCAGACAAGATTGATTCATCTGTTTCTGAAACTTCACCGGCCAGGTGGAGTAGTTTGGTTTACTTTTAATGACAGGATGTAGGAATTTTTTCCTTATTGCAAAAAAAAAAAAAAAAAAAAAAAAAAAAAAAAAAAAACCCCACACCTCAAGGGACCAAGAATCATCAGCCCACATTGGTGTGTCCTGGTCACAATTATCTGTAATAGCTAGTATAGCAAGCTGATTAGTGAAGGTCAATCACCTCGGTTTGCCACTTAATTAAACTGAGTCACAGACCACACAAATCCAGAATGAAGGACAAGCAATAATAAGACTCCATTAACGAAATGTTAAGAAGGTGTGTAGGGACACCAGATTAAACTGAACCCCCAACAAATGACACTAGGAATGAAGCATATGCATGAACATGACAGCGCCCTGCAGGCTCGGGCAATGATCAAACCAGCAATATGGCCCCTGGACGCTGAATCCCATAATAATAAGGGATCATGATCATGCTGATGAATGCAGCACTGAATAGATCCCTTCTTCAAATCATTCCATGAGTCGTTGCGAGATCCTGACGCACCTGATGACATGACATGAACGCCAGGCCGCAGAATCAGCTCCGGCATAAACAACAGGTCTGTCTTCATCTTCCCTTTCCTTCCATAGCACACATGCATCTCCCGGCCGATCGATAGTAGCAACTAGCAAGCACACGGCGGCGTTGGTAGGACGGTCCATGGCGGCGGCCCCATTGGCCATTGCACCGCACCTGGTCCGTTCGCCTCGGAGCCGTGGTCCATGGGGACCCTGGTCCTGCTGCTCCTGCTCCAGCCACTAGGCCCGCCATGCAGGGCCGTCCCGGGAAAATGGAGTCCCGGTACGAAATAAAAAAATGGCCTCTTAGCGCAGAAAAATAATCTTTAAATGTATTCATATGATGTAGTATAAAGTATATTACAAGAAAATATATAAATAATAGTACCTATGTTGCATAATCTTTATTTGAATCGCATCATTCTTTGAGAGTTTTTTGAAATAAAGTCTTCAACAAACTTATCCATAGCTCCTTTTCGAGATTGGACAAAAGCATCTATTCTTTGTTTTTTCTTAAGCTTGTCCCAACCCGATTCAAATTTTCTATGACGATTTGAAGAAGACATGACTTCAATATTTGAACAAGTAGCAGGCGTCTAGATGAAAAGATCAGAACAACAAATCTTAGAGATCGGCCAATTGCTCGCTAAAGCTATGAATGCGAATGAATGTTGAATTGGAAAAAAAACGGATGATTAGTATTACCTTTAGGCCTCAGGTTCAGCAGTCTTCGTGTGTTGTCTGTCGATCGCCTAGTCTGGTGTTCTTCGCCGGCGTTAGGTCTCCAGATGACAGAGGCAAAAGGATGCCGGCGGCGGCGGCCAGACCCAGAGTTGGGATTAATTGCATTGCAGTTAGATGCGACGCAATCGTATGGGAGACAAAACAGGTCCAGGCCACGTCGTGTGCGTGTCGAGTCCCCTGGCCTGGACTTGGAGAGCCCACGAGGGGAGAGACAGAGTAGGCAAGCCACTCACGTCACGTTAGGATAATTAGCTTTGCTATTTTTTTGGGGCCAATTACAATATACATATATATGGGCTATCGAGGTATATATATTTGGAGGCCTGTATTAATCGGAGGCCGGGAGCGGTCGCTCCGCCTGCACTCCCCTGGGGACGGCCCTGCGCCATGGCAGTGCAAGCAAACTAGTTGGCGACGTCCCCACACACCCGGTTGTCGGCTGATGAAGGGATTGTAGTATGCTTCCAGTAGATAACAAGCTAGCTTTGCATTTGCGCCTCACAGCTTAAAATCTCTTTACAAATCTCTTTACATGAGCATCAATGCTCTTGTGGACCATACCATGCACAAGTGCACCTCCTGCCAATGCACCACCACCCTTGCTTCTGTTCCTCTTTCTTTACAAGTAACACCCACTTGCCGACTTATTTAGTCGTCCCGAACAGTCACTGACAAGTGGGCTCGGCCGAGATGGTACGAATACTGGTTGGCTGAACCCGCTTGTTGGTGACTATTCGCGACATGTTGGTCGAGCCCACCTGTCAGTGACTGTTTGTGACGTGTTGGTCGAGCCCACTTGTCGGTGACTGTTTGCGACGGATGGCTCCTCACATACTAAGAACGTAGCATGGAGGGCCGGCCGCCGGACCCCCTCCTACCAGATGGGAATTAGCTGTGGCATCGTCGTCTCAGGATTCCACCGAGTTGTCTTACTTTGCAAAGGAGATTGGGAGTCGATCGGAGGGTTAGATTAGATAGATTGGATACACGGCACGCTGTCCCGAATCGGTCCGACGGCGACGGCACACCTAACAGCTGAATTGCGTACGATGGAGTCGATCATTGCGGGTGTTCATCATTGCATGCATAACTCAAGTCTGATGGATCGATCGATCTGTCTATCCACTCTCATCTCTCGCACCTGCATTATTTTTCTGTTATTTTTCTTCTTCATCTTCGCCGCGTGCGCTTTTTCTTTTCTCCTGCTTTTGCGTGCGTCGTCGACACATCAGGGGGTGGGAATTGGGATGGCCGTGAGGCGAGGCACGAGCGCGATGTGGATCTTTGCCGCGGGCCACCAAAGTCTGGCGGCTCTCCTAGCCCCTGCTGCTGGCTGGCCGCCCTCGCTTTTTCAAAACGCACATTGTGCACGTATTGTATTAAGGGAAGCGAGAGCTTTTACACGTTATGCGCTTTAGCCAAAATGATTGACCACGATGTACAAAGACACACCGACATACATCGCCGGCTTTAACGGCGCCACGAGAAAGTCATCTTTGAAAAAGGAAACTAAATATGCGACGGGTAAGGAGTTAAAACTACTGGTAACCCCTGGACCGGCGTGAGCGAGGGACGCTAGGTCCTTGTATCCTGCAGCCGCCCAACCCTCTGCCTCGTCCTTGATATGTGTAAAACAAGCTGAGCCGACGTCTTGAACGCGCTGTCAAAGGTTCTTCCGTTCCTTTCCTTCCAAACTTCCCACGGCACGAGTAAGATAAGAGAGTCGAAGCCCTTCATGAAAGGCTTTGTGACAATGCGCCTCCCCTGGTGGTGTAGACGCCCGCTTCGATGCATGCAAGTGATGCAATTCATATGCCCTATCGTTGCTTGCCGCCAGCCACTTATTGAGGCGATCGACCTATCGGATTGTTATCCACTCCTCTATTCGGCCTTGTTCGGTTGGAACAGTTTTCGTTCCCGGACAGAAATAATAAATCTAATGAGAGATTCAACAAAAAGACTAAGATTCATTTCAGGCTAAAAACTAATTACAACAAAATATATACATATTATGTACAACAAGAGACCTAGATTACTTCCACACCTCTTGACTTATGGATCGAATCTCGCCACCCTCGCGAGTCGCCGGATTGAGGGAGCCACCGCTACCCTCGCCGCCATCCGATCCGAGGCCAACCTAGAGGCACCCACTCCCCTGTAGCTGTCTTTTTTTTTTTTTGTATACGATGAAACCTGATTTTCAGTTGTAACCCAGCGATGGCATGAGTGTTACCTTCTAACCTGTAAACTTTTGGTTGATAGAATTATTAATCTCCACTCTTAGTTCTTTTTATCATATCTAGTTGCAAAGCCTTTGTATTTTGAGGTGCCCTGCTATTTTTTGTTACCAAGCACATCAGTACCACAGATATCATTTTTTTGAGGAATCTACACGGAAATGCAAAAGGTCACTACCATTTTTTTTTTTTTTTTTTGTTGAGGGGGCCATGCCCCCCCCCCCCCACCCTCCGCCCTTTGGTGGTCGGCGGTGGCGACAAGCACGACGGCAATGGGAGGCAATTTCAACTATTGTAAAAGGGCTCATTTATTTTGAGACTATTAATATTTTGCTTTCAACTCGAACAATACTATCTAAACCATACAGTACTCAAATATGTTTTAGTATTTAATGACACGTGGGGGTGTGGGGCCCTTTTGTCATCCTCTTTTATCTTCTTCTCAACATAGATGTCGGCAAGTGGAGGAGCAAAGCCAGCAGAGGAGGGGGAGGGCAATTGTCGATTGGGAGTAGCGTGCGGGGGACGGCGGATGTGCCGGGGCAAGATGACAAGGAGCTCGGCGATATATGGGGCGAGATGATGGGGAGCTTCGGTGAGACAGGGTGAGACGCTGGTGGGGAAGGGCGGCCCGCAGGGGAGCTTGCATGCCACCACACTAATGAGCGGCCGGCGCGCCACCGCGCCGTAGAGGAGTGGACGACAGACGACCGCGTCATGGAGGATTGGTTGCTACTATGCGCGAGGCGGGGACATTGGCGCGGTAAAGTGGTATGCGTGCACGGTGGAAGAAAGCGAAGAAACGTTTGTCTAGTCCCGAGTAAGGGGCCAACCGAAGTAAGAGAGTAGAAAATGAACAGGGAGACCAACAAATGTGAGGGTGTAGTAGGAGGTGTCTTTGGAGCTGATTTTTTTTTAACCCCATGTCACTATCCAAAAAGGGTCACTACTCACGGTTGGTCTAATCACACCACCATTTTTTTCTCGACCAGGGCCATTCACCCGTTTTTCATTAAGAGGAGGAAAACCAAATCCAAATACAAATAGAGTTCAAGATGCCGAGTGGACATCAAACAAACAAAAAAAGAACGAACAACCTATCTCTTCGGAAATAAATTAGCGATTACATGACGAACAAACTCTGCGACTAGACTGGTTGGGCAAGCTACACCCACTCAGGCCCCGAGGCGCCGCTTCTTGCCTAGAAGGAAGCGCTCCATGCCCTCCCCCTGTTCACCTCGGCCGGAGGCCCCGTGAAGGCGCATCGCAACTTCGTCAAAGGAGACCGCATCCTCATGCTCGGCCTCGACCTCAATCCCCATCTTCTTGAGCAGAACTTTCCTTGCCTGGTCCTCTGGCTTATGGAGCCGAGACCCACTTTTTGCAGCGAGGCGTGCGCTGCGTTTCGGCACTAGCACAGAGGCGTCCTGGCGCTGGCGCGTTTTCCTCAAGACCGGCGTGGAAGTATGGGTGGCTCCGGCCCGCCTCAGAAAGCGGCGATGAACTCGTCAACCGACCCAAGACGAGCACACGGGCTCGAAGAGTGTGCGAGCACCCATCTTTATCGCCACGAGCATCAATGCCACCGCGCCGAGCACGGGGAGGTCATCCCCGACCTCGGATTGCAAAGAAGCGCACGGGTGCAGCGCCCAACACGACAAGTGACTAGCGGGCGACGAACTCGGCCTCAACCAAGTCGACCCACGGTCGTCCACCGGCCCCCGAGCGGTGGGCGATGGAGGGGCACCCACGAGGGCCCTCGTCCTCCACGAAGGTAGCCGGGCGCACGGCGATGGAGGCCGCGAGCTCGATGAGCATTGGATCATCCCATGTCACGGGGCCCCACCGCCGCCCCGGCGAGCGTCGGCGGGTCAACGGCGGCTGTCGGTGGCGTGGTCGGGCACCCTCGAGGGCATGCGTCTGCGGGCGCACGGCGACGACGACAGCTAACGCGTCGGGCGCCCCCAGCGCGTGTCGCCGAGACGTCGAGGAGGTCCGCCGCCTGCGTCGTCAGCGAGGAGGCGCGGACGGTGATCTCTCCGACACGGATCGGGGCCACGGACACCGTCGTCGATTCAAGCCGGCAGAGGGCTGTGAGGTGGAGCCCCGGCAAACGGCGATGCGGCATCGCGGTCCGCAAGGCCGGCGGCCGCGCTGGCCCCCGCCCTAGCACCCGGCCGACGGCGCCCGATGCCCTCGCGGTGGCGGGGCAGGCCGAACGGGAAGGTGCGGTGCGGCGTGGATGTGCTTGTTGGAGAGGCAATTGAAGCAACGCCCGACTAGCTCGCCGGCACGGGCCTCGGGCGGTGTGGGCGATAGTGGGCCGGCGCGACGCGCCTGGCGAGGGGAGGACCTCCCGCCGGCCCGTGGCGGTCCGGAGGGAGGCGCGGCGGTGGGGTCAGGAGACGTTGGTGGACGGGGGACGTGTCTCGCCACCCTACGACCGTCATGGCCGCCCCCGCCGTCGGCCGGAGATCATCATCTTCTTGCCACGGCGGGGACGGCCGCTGCGCTTCTTCTTCATGGCGGGGATCGCGGTACCACCGCCGGGCGCGCCAATGCCGGACCCGAAGCCACACCTTGGGCGGCCTCGACGGATCGGCCATCGGTGCGAGGGTGGTCCTCCCCGGAGGAGGCCCCGGCGGCGGCAACACCCATCCCAAAGCGTGGAGATGACGGGATTGGGGAAGCCGATGGCCTCGTGGGGAGGACCGGTGCCCGTGGCCGCCTTGTGGTGGAGGATGCGGAAGCCGGCGGCGGTGGTCGGCATCACGAACTCATCGTCGGGAGCGGTCGGACATGGGGACATCGACCAGCGCTCCTCCTTGGTCCTACCGACGGAGGAGGGGGAAGAAGGGGCGAGCCTCGATGGAGAGGCACTTGGTGTGAGGCCGTGGCCGAGGAAGGAGCGCCGAGGTCTCCATCCACCAACTCGCCCTCTTCGACGTCCATGTCGCGGATAGAGGACGAGCTCGAGCAAGAGCGACGTTGAGCTCCGGCCCGTCCGATGAACCGGGCGACGCGGCTTCCAACGGGCCGCCTCGGGCGAGCGCGGGCGCACGGCGAAGCGGGGGAGACGCCCCGGCGGCGCAACTCGGCAGCGCGCTGCGGGCGAGGGGGGCGCGGGGCGAGGGCGTGCGGTGGCGATTGGCCCAGCTCCACCGGCCCCCGACCGCCAGTTCGGGCGCGTGGAGGAGGGAAGCAAAGACAATAGGCCGCCGCCGGAGCCGGTTCCACCGCCCACCCCCACCGCCTTCACGCCGGGCCAACGCCAGCGCTCCCTTGCCGGGCAGCAGCGCTGAATCGCGTTGAGGAGGCAGGGGCTGGGCGCGTGGAGGGGAGGAGCCGCCGGCACCGGCCGGGAGCCGACGGGCGGCCACCACCGGCCCCGCCACTTCACGGACCGGGATCTCCGGGATGGCAGGTGGAGACACTCAAGTCGCCATGGATCGATAGATCGAGCACCAAGGCATCCGGATCTGAGCTTGGATTGAGGTGGGATGGGGAGAGATGGCTGGGGCTGGGTGGCGGCCGGCGCCGTCGCCTGGGAGAGGGGGAGGGTCGGGAGGTGCTGGGTCGGGAGCCATGATAATCACACCACCATCACTTCTCGTCCATCCGATCTCTCGGAGCTACGCAAGACAAGGACTCTGCATACCCAAGGTTAAAACAAAAAAGACTATGCAAGCATACCCTCAGATCTAGGTAGCTGGTATCGCTCGTTTACACGTCATATTCGGTACAGTCGTGTCGTCGTCGTTGGTCGTACGTAGCTCCACGTACCCCATGCATGTTATCTGTAATCTTCTATGGACCCATGGTCGTCCATTCATGCATGTACACACATATCGATTTCGTCTCGGGGGTCATGCATGCATGAGCATGATCGTTGCGCCGCCGCTGCCATACCTCCGGCGGCGACGACGAGGGGGGATCCATTGGGCGCGCGATGGCGACCCTTCCATGATTCCGTGTCCGTCCGTCAGTGTCGCGGGCCGGCCGCCGGCCGCGCGCGGGGCTCGCGAGCTGCGTGCTGACAAGCGTCGGCGCGCCACGCCGAACGCGCCGGCCCGTGCGCTGGCCGATCGGTCGCCGTGGCAGTGGCACACCGTACCGGTACCGGATCGATGGGACGTACGTAGGGGATCGATCGGAGCCTGCACTGCACTGTTGCTCGAGCTCTCGTGGTCGTGGGTCCGACGAGACACCGATCCGATCCGATCCGAACACAGATCGAAGTGGGTTCCGGCCGGCGTCCCCTGTTCTCGCGGTCGCGGCCGATCACACACGGCCGGGACACGCTGCATGCATGCATGCATGAACATGACCGGCACGACAGGAAGCAGCAGTGCAGCAGATGGCAGCAGATAGAAGTGAGGGATCGAGGTTGGAAATTAAAGGATCGAGCACGTGATGATTGTGCCCGATTGGATCGGATCGTGTGGCGCTGCGTGCGCCGCGCCGCACCGCGCCGCGCCGGTGGTGCTGCGTGGTCGATCGGCGCGACGTCGCGTCGCGGTGCGCGGTCACCGGCCGGTCAGGCCCCAAAAAGGCGTGGGCTACGGGTGGGTGAGGAGGTGCGCGGCCGACGACGACGTGGATCGGAACTGATAACCCGGGGTCCGGCCGGTTGTGGTCGATTAATTGCATGGTCGCTGTGTGTTTAGGCTCGAGATGGAGGACACGGATGCATGCATGCGTAACACACAGGGTTTGTTCTCTGCATGCCTGCATCCGCGAGTGTTGTTATATTGCGAGCATTGAACACGGCGGCCAGCCGCTCTCACTGGCTGCGTCACAAAAGGTTTGGCCGGCCGGCAACCCACAGCGACGTCTAACCTTCAGAGTGTCTAGCTAGGCCACCCGGCCGGCATGCCGCCAGGTCTCCCGGCGCTTCCGATATCATCCCTGCGGCTGCAGCAGCAGCGACATATATAGCACGAGCACGCCGGCGCCCTTCGTCAACCTTGCTTGCGACGGCCGGCCGGCACGCCGCCAGGTCTACCGGCGCTTCCGATATCATCCCTGCAGCAGCAGCAGCAGCAGCGACATATATAGCACGAGCACGTACGCCCGCGCCCTTCGTCAACCTTGCTTGCGACGGCCGGCGTCGCAGCTGCGTCTCGTCCTCGAGGTCGTCCGTCGTCGTAATGATCCATGTCGTCGTAGTCGCTCTTAGCCCTTAGTCTTTAGGAATTTATGAAGGAGATAGATCGATCAGGAGAGGACAAATAAAGCGCGAGCGAGCGGTTGCACGCGATAGATCGACGTGCATGCAGTGGCAGGTAGATGGCGTTTTCCCGGGCGACCGGGGAGTGAGAAGCTATCGATCGATCGAAGCGGCCGGCCGGCGAGAGCGACGGCGAACCTAACCGCGGAATTGGTAGCGGATCGAGCACGCTTGCTTTTGTGGAGAGTTGCTGTAGCTAGGCGCCGCGCCGGACGCACGCGCGCACATGAGCCGGAGGAAGCCAACAAAGACCAAACTGACAGTGCACCAGGCGGATGGTCATTTGCGGCCGTGTGGTCTTATTAGCAGAGGGTTTATTACAGAACGGAGTACACCAGTACAAGATTTGTTTTACGTGACACATCCATAAATCATTCCGCGACGGGCACAACCTTTTGACCGTCACGGTTATTGGCTGGTCGGCTTGGCCAGCCGCCAATCACAGATTAATGTATTTTTCATGACGGACATTGTAATTTTTTTCCGCCACGTAAAATCGATTTTCTCGTGGCGGGCACCTTTAAAGGCTGACTACGAAAAATAAGGAGGAACAAAAACAGGCACACAATGAGGCCCGATAATCGTATGAAGTATAAATATAGGAAGTTAAGGTTTCAGCTTCCACTCTCTATTCTCTCCCACTCTCTCCTCTATTCCCACTCTCACACTGACGTCGCCCATTCGCTCCCCCTTCACAATGATGAGATACCCCATTCGCTCCCCCTTCACACCCGATGAGATACCCCATTCGCTCCCCTCCCGCCGCCGCCCCTCCCTCCTTCCCTCCCGGTGCATCTCCTCCTCCCTCTCCCACCCAAGCAAGCCCCTCTCCCTTCTTCCCCCGAGCTCACTCTTCCCTAGGAGCCTGCTCGGCGACGGATCCTCCCTACGTCGGTCGGCGCAAGGCGGCTCTTCCCCTCCTGGCGGCATGGACAACGACCGTCCCTCCTCCACTTCTACATGGTTAATGGATTAACTGTGGCGGACACTATAGACCACCACCTTGCATTGGTGATGGGCATTGATGCCCGCCTCGAAAAATATAAAACCCCCGCCTTGAAAAAGAAATCTTTAGTAGTGGTAAGATACACGGTTTTGTGTTTCTGTATGTCCAAGTTCACCCATTCATCCATAAATCTAGACACAACTACCGTTCTTGTTCATGGAATCTAAAGTGCACCTCATTGAATGCTCAAACGTCTTAAAAATAGGACAAAGGGAGTTTTTTTTAGAGAGAAAGCATATAGCTCCTATTTCATTAAACAGAAGAGAGTGGTCAAGTAGACCTACATATCTATATGTCCATTTGGGGAAAGTATGTCTCCTTTGCCCTATGGATAACTACAACAAACTCTTTAATGAAAATACGGGCGCAAGGCTCTCTCTAAAGTAGGTTGACCACCTCAGAAAATACAATATATCTTTCGAACTAACCAAATATGCTCCAAAAAGGGACTCCATGGAAAAAGGGACTTGTAACTACCTCTTGAAACTTACAGAAAAAAAGGCTGACTAAGAGGGTTAGCTTAGCAATATGTAAATGAACAAGGATTCAAAAACCCACAGCGAAACAAGCAATGTAGGAACATGTGTTCCAAGGCTTTTCATGATCAATTGAACAAAGGGACACATGAATAAGACTGCAGCTCATGTCATCTCTCGAGCAGATAAACTCTGTAATAATTGGGCTGTGTACGTCTCCGGACGTAGAGGCCGGATCTTGTATCCATTATCTAAAAAAAAATCTCTCGAGCAGATCTCTTGTCCTAAGGTGATCTTTTAATAGTAGTGGCCAGGAAAAAAAAAACTTTATGCTTTGGTTGGCATGAACATTTCCATAGCCAAGAGAAGGAGTGTCAACATACCCAATGAGTGAGCGGTACGCTTTCCTTGAAGAAAATAGTGGTGAGCCCCAAATATATGTCCATTGATAGCTATTATCTAAAAGAGTGAACTGGTCCAAAGCACACTGTAAACTATTGAACTATTAGAAAGTCATCGTGGGAGAGAGGAAGATTGGAAAGAGTGCAGAGATGTAGGGAGCTTCTTTTGCTTTCTTGAAGGATATGGTCAGATGCTTTGCAAGTTAAATGAAAATAAAGAGCTCTGAATAACTGAACTTAAGAACCCTATCATACCAAAGATGTTGCCAAAGGCTGCCGCTTTTGCCACCTTTGATAGTCACTGAACTCAGACCTTTAAAGCCAAAGGTATCCCAAGGTTTTGGAGATCACACGCACCAAAAAGAACCTTTTCGACATGATTAGGCAATTTATTATTTTGATAGTATCATTCATTCCCACACCAAATTCAACCAAGAAAATGTCCAACCTGTTAAATAATTTATGCCAATGTTTTAAAAGAAGTGCTGCATTCAGTGCCCTTAGATTCAAGACTCCAAGGCCAAGGCCTCCTTCCTATTTTGGCTTACAAATCATCTCCCAAACTGCTTTTTGAGGCTTGTGAGAATTAATATCTGCTCCCTTCCATAAACAACTTTTATGAAATTTGTCGGTGTGTTTGATAAGAGATTTGGAAAGGCAGTAGGCGCACAAGTTAGTAAGGTCAGGTCTTCCAGCTTGAGAGAGAAAAATGTTGCAATACTAACGAGCTCATTTCACATTTAGTGATTAGATTAGAGGCCAGAAACCCCGGGCTTGGCTAGCCCGAGGGTCAAACCCAAATAAGTAAAAGAGAAGGTTCCTTTCAGAGTCCCATATATGAATGAAGTACTGTATATTTGTCTATTACTTCTTATGAGGTAATAGTCATTTTAGACGACGGATTGGTCTATGGCCATTTCAGAGTCCCATAGTTTCCTCCTTTACATGTCCAAATATCGCAAGCACTTGTTTACTTGGATTCCTCCCGAACGAGACATCGCCTGAATCTAGTCACTTGTGTTTAGCGTGTAGTAGTACTGCACAATTGAACAACGTAACCAACTATTCAGGGATGTACGGAGCGGGAGCATTCATACGCGACAGAGCAGTGCGGTCTTGTTCTCGGCGTCGCTGAGCTGAGGTCCAGCTGGGAACTGAGAGCGAGGCCCCTCCTCGTAGAAAAGCGACGCGTAACCTACCACCACCACTGGAGGTATTCGACATGGGTAGTAGAGACCGTAGAGTATAGCGCAACGACGACGAGGACGACGACGAGCGACCGGAAGCTGACAGGCTCACACCGTCACACGCCGACAACACCCGTACGCCGGTGGACGAGCTCGATGGATCCAACGATCTGAATACCCACTGCCCGTGATCGATTCCAGTTGTTGGCTTCGCTTCAGAAGCGAGATATTCCGGGGGAAAGGAACCGAAAGCAGGCGATCAGAGACAGATTCAGAGCTTTGCATATTGCAATAATTCATGAGAAGCTAAACTGATGGGGAAAAGCGACGGGACATCGGCAGCATTTGTGACGCCCCGAGGATATAGCCCGTCGCCGTCTCCCGCAGACAGCACGCAGTGGATCCCCTCGATCATGTGCCAGCCAGCTACTAGCAACTCAACTCGGCCAGCTCATACACATTACTCCTACTACTACATTACATTAGAGAGCGAGAGAAAAAATAAATAAAAAGCAGCAGCGTCGGTAATGCTACTAATATCTGCACCAGTAATTATCTTAATTATACACAAGTGACAAGTTCACTGTTCGATGATTGCTACGTACTCACGCTATCGTCGTCGTGGTATTAATTAATTAATCGATCACTAGATCGAAATTGTTCAAAGAATCACATCGCATCGCCCTGCGCGCAGCAGGCAGGCAAACGAATTCATTCGTCTCCAGGGGGACTAAACAGACTTGTTAGCTAGCTTTCTTCAGAGCTTCGATCGCCGCCGCCGCCGCCGCCGCCGCCGATGGTTGTTGTACTTAGAGGTTTGCTATGTACAGATCGCCGCTCCCTCGGCCGGTGGTTGGTGGTCTACGCTGATCATCAGAACTCCATTTTCATGTGGCCTTCTTGTAACTGACCTGTTCCGGGTCGAAATTCAGGTGTATCAGCCAAACTGATGAGCAAGATTCAGTAAAACGTTTCAGAATTTTCAGTTTTTTTTTACAAACCATGAAAGCTCTGTGCTGAAACTGAAACCCCGTTCTCCTGACTCTGCCCGTTGTCGATGTGGAAAACGCTCTGGAGGTCCTCCTCCCAGTAGCTTCTTTGCTGAAAAATCAAAAAAAAAAAAATGTAAGCCACATAGAATTCCCCGTGATTTGATTCTTCAGTAAGCTAATTATTAAGTTGGTAATGAGCCATCTCCTCAAGCATCATCAATCAGTTACCTGCAGGTTTGTTCCTGCTGTTCCATCCTGAAACCCATACTGACCATTGGTAGCCTGGGACAGAGCCAGGTCCAACGGGTTGAGGCCGCACTGGTTCTCGAGGCCGTTTGGGACGAACGACTGGAACACATCTCCTGGTCGCTGAACGGAAACCCTGAGCTGGAGCTCTCCAGCGAGAAGACCGAGCTTGCTGAAGGGCCACAGGCTTGGAACATCTGGATTTTGCCGGAGCCATGTGTGTGTGTGTAAGTAGCTATACTCATTTGGTGGGACTGGTCCATCACAGGACAGCAGGGGCATGCTCACAAGGGGAAAGTTTAAACTTACATCTTTTTGTAGGAGGGTAGGCAGGTTGCTGAAGTCGAGTGGGTTCACGGTTGCAAGCTTCATGGAGAGGAACTGAGGCCAGAAAAAAGCAGCGAAATTGATGAGAATTTTGAAGGATGGAATTCTTATTAGGTGCATCGGACAGTTTGAACGTCGGCTGCTTACCTCGACCTGTCGTTGCAGCGATTGCACGTAGTTTATGATTTCGTCGAGCATCAGTGCCTTGCCAATCACCTGAACATTTTGGCAAAAGAATTCAGTAAATTAACCTTGTGGGTGGCTAAGGGATGGATCGATCGATCAACTACTAGTTCTTGATTTCCCTGTTCCTAGTTCAGAAACCAAACAAACCACCAATGGTTTTTACCTACCTTGTTGCATCCAGGCACCAGGTCCTGAAGAACCTTCATCCTCTGGCTGATCCTCTCTCTTCTCACCTGTTACAAGACACGATACAGTTGAGAGACAGAATTTGACAGGTTGGGTGGGGAGGATTACAGTGAAAATGATGAGAATTCACAGTACCCTCTCTGCGAGGCTGTGGCTGTCAGTAGCCTGGCCTCTCCTGGCCCGGACATGGACGTAGTCCTTGGGTGGCTCCACCGGCTTGGCATTCTTCCCTTTGCCCGGCGGCTTCTGGTTCTGCTGCCCGCCGTCCTCGACGGAGCTGTCGCTCCCGGCCTGCTCCGACTTGGCCTTCACCTCGCCTCCCTCCGTCTTGCACCTCTTGGCATCCGGATCCCTGTGCTCCCCTGTCTGGATGGCCGGACACGCGGCGTCGGTCAGAACGCGCCGGGACAGGAGCAATTCGAGGTGTCCTGCCTGTGCAGCAAGCAATTCGAGGTCGAGGTCGACAAGAGCTCACGCACCTGGAGAGAGGAGTCCTTGGCTTTGCCTTTGGCCGGCGCGGGGGCGCCTTCCGCTTCTTGGCATTGGCGTCCTTCATCGCGGACGCCGGGTCCGACACCGACGACGCCTCCCGGGACCCGGGGAACTCGCTCGCGGCGGGCACGGGCGGGGGCAGGCCGAAGAGGCCCGCGGCGGTGCCGGCGCCGGCGAAGCGGTGGCCGCTGAAGCTGGACAGGCGCGCCGCGCGCGCCGCGAACCCCGGGTCGCCGCAGAACTTGTCGAGGCAGTGGTCGTCTTCCCCGCCGCCGCCGCCGTCGGCGCCGAGCACGCCGAAGTCGAGCCTCGGCGACGGGCTCAGCAGGCTGGCAATGTAGTCGCCAGCGCAGGCCTTGCCCTCCATCGCGGCCGCAAGAGAAGAGAGTGGACTAGAGTGGCCGGCGTCCGAGGACGAGGAGCGCGCGGAGCGAGCGGCTTGCCTGCGTCCTCTTCTTGTTTTTCTCGGTGCGTGGTGGCTGGTGGATTTGGGGAAAGGCGCCTCCTTTAGGTGGCGAATCGGAAGCAGAGGCGCAGATTTATAGGCCTGGCCTGGGGAAGGAGGATGCGGATGCTTGAGGGATTGGGCTATGGGTTGGCTGGCTGGAGGTCAAAGGCGTGGTGGTGAACTCTCAACTGGTGATGCGCCGCTCAGCTCCGCTGCAGCTGGAAGTGGAAGCCTTTTTGGTGGGGAGAGGCTGCGCCACTGCCCCACTGTGCATTGCCCCGTTTAAGCCTCTCCCGCGCCGGCACCGTAACGGGTACTTTCTTTCGATATAGTAATAATTTCATTTCTTTCAATTTTCTTTTTTATGTTTAACGTTTCTAGTTGTGAGAGCACCTGCAGTGGTGAGTCAACTATTCAGGGAGAAAGAGAGGGCCACGTAGATGCAGAGCCGAATCACCGGACTCAATCCTTGTCCAGTGGTATAGGACCCACACCCGACTCATTAGTGTTCTTTTCTTCAACCAGCTATTTCTCTCTCTTTCTTCTGCCTTCTTCTTCCGTCGAGGCATCCATCTCCACCGGGCGACACGACCAATGAGGGTACGGCCAGGCCGCGACCAGCGCATCTCCAGCGGCAACTTCCCGGGCGAGGGCATCTCCACCGGCGAGTGCACGGGCGAGCACATCTCCACCGCGCGAGGGCAGGATGCAATTGCAACCGTTGAGGGCTTGTGCGTGTGTTGCCGTCTCGTGGAGTTGATGGAAGATGCGAGGTGGGTGAGAGGGACCGTGATGGCCGAAGTTGAGAGGGAGATATTAATTTTTTAATTGAGAAGAACCGATGTTGAGTCCACTCGATCTTTTTTTTTCTTCGACGAGTCGACTACTCCAGCGCTAAAACCAACTCATCCATGGTTCAGCTAGGACCGTGAGTCGCTTTTCTACCCCACTAGAGAAGCCCCGACTATCGGTAAAAAAACACACTCCCTTTTCCAAATTGTACATCATTCTGCTTTTATATTCGCAAAAAAAAAAAAAAGATACATAAATTTTATAGTACATTTATACAAAATATATCTCCAGATTCGTAGCAAAAGTTATATGCCTATAAAAAAACGTGAACTTGTCGTGAAAAATTTAGAACGGAGGGAGTATTAGAGTGAAAATATATTTGCTAAAAAATATGGAGTGGAAAATATAAGATCCATGTTATTAATCGATTGATGATGATGAATTATCCTATTGTGCACTCGCTATCAAATCATAGAGCATGTTCTCGCGGACAACCGGCCGATATGGGCTGATTTTAGCCGATTTAATAGTATTTTGTGAGAGAAAATAAACCTAAAACAAGATAAGGCAAAGTGTGCATTTCTTATCTTCGCCCCAAACTTGTTTGGAGAGTGAGGCCCTGTCATTGACGTCAAAGGATATTATGACCTTTTGCATTTTTGGCAACGCTATATATACAGCCACTAGTGCCAGTAGGATACTGACGGGGATGATGAGGTGGACTGACGAATTGTCATGGATTGGATAAATAAAGGGATCGAGGAAACTTAAAAGGGAGACATTTGCCTAAAGTTGACAACTCAGTTTCATTTCACCCTATCAATGCGATGGATGCTATGCATATGCATCAAGTCCATTTGTCGAGTTCCTGCTGGTTTCAATCCAGTGTTCATTTGCTAGACATTGATAAGATTTGGCTGCACCTTAATTATCCTACTTAGGTACGGCCAAGCTCCTTTGATAACTCATAACTCATATGTGGCTTTTTAATTTGTGTTTGTGTGTGTAGGTGGCAAAGGATGGATGTTGCCCCTATATATTTCGAGTAATTAGTGCTGTTTCTTTTGAACAAATGCCTTATGGATACACAAAAAAGTAGGGTGCGCACTGAAAGCTCCTGTACCTAGAAACTATAGCACATACCGAACTTCTCCTTTCTGTTTCTTTATGATGCATTGCTCTGAACTCCCGAAATGAAAGCTGCAATCATGCATGTATATATGCAAAGATTTGTATATATGGATGCATATATAGCGGTAGGCAATAGCCAACACGCATTGATGCACGCTAATCGGGGTACTAGGCACTATTAGGCAATAGTCCCTGTGCTTCATTCAGGGTACGGCTTCTGAGGAAATGGATGAGCTTTGGATGCCTTGCTGCCTAACTGCTTACCCCAGAAACCACAAACAGGGGGCAATGGCGATAAGCTGCAGAGGCTACGCTACGACGTCCATGGCAGGCATGGCCCCCATCTATCTATATGACTATATATCCTCCATCAGAAGATTATCCCTCGTGGGATAATTCGAGCTGCCTAACATTCCACCGCCATTTCTGACTCATCCTTGAGCTCCTCACTGAAGGCATCGACGTTCTCGTGCTTGCATGGTGTTCAGATTCAGAGAAGCTGCCGAGATGGCTTCCATAACGGGAAACACACTCGAGGCAATGCTGGCCGGGACCCATGCTTGCTTGCTTGCCTGATCCTGACCGATCGAGGTCGATGATGCCATAAGCTCACAAGCTGAATTCATGCATCGATCTATGGGGAAGGCTGGCTTCAATGGCAATGCAAGGGTTAGCTGAATTTGCAAAGGCAGGAGGAGGATGCGTTACCAACTTGAACTTGCCATGAATGGAATTGATGTACGGAGGGAGTACTTGATCAGCTACTTCAAATATTTGCCCATGATCGACCAGCTGGAGGATTACAAGTGTTTCAGAATTGTGAGTTTCAGACCTGAAACGTGTTTCAGATTTCAAGTGACATTGTTTTTTTAAACTGATAGAGTCTGCGTGTTCAAACAACCCGACTTTAGCTGTGAATGGTTTCATACGCGGATGGAACAATAAGGAAAGAAGAACCTGACAACTCACAAGTGGTGTGTGTATGGATGGATATATGAATGCATTTGAATAACTGTCCCTCATCATCAAGGCATCACATATACGACATATACATTCTCTTATTTCGTCAACGGACGCGAGGAAGATCAGACTGAAGGAACATATCGACGACTGAGAGTAGATGGAATAATCTGGCTGCCAGACCAATCAACGAATTTCTGTAATCAGACCCAGGCCTTATACTGTTATTCTAACTAATCACTGGGCGTACGTATCTCTGAATAATCGATCTCCCCATTTATTCTATTCTAATCGCCTCGGGATCGCTGCATCGACCGGTCACAACTCACATGCTTATGCATCATCCCGAATCTAAACAACTCTCTCTGTCTCAACCGTAACCGTGTTCTCATTTGCAGCAGTAGTCGCCTAGTCGGTCAGAAATCCCAAATAAACTCACGGTATTCATGCATGACCATCATATCAGGAGACAGGGATGAATTTGGCGAAATTCTAACCATGAGAATAGATCGAAGCACAAACACAGTAGCCGCCGCCGATGGATGGATTCAGCTGCATTATATTATCTGAAGTTTGAACGAACGACAAAGTTGCTGTCAGAATCAAATGTCAGTATCATGTCATTGGCTGGCAGATCGAGATCCATGGACGACGACGACAGAGGAGGAAGAATTAAGGCCGATCCGGCCGTGTCGCACAGACGGCCGGCACAGTACAGAACCGTGTGGCAAAATTTCTACCACCCAGCTCATCTTGTTGCAGCCTTTGTTATTCGTTCTTGCACCGCCAGCTAGCTTCTACTATGCTGCACGCCAGCAGCAGCATCCAAGACCATTGCAGCTCCTTTCTCAGCAACTACTACCCGTCGAAAAGCCTGGACGAGATCGACGAGTTGGAGGATCGATCGGAGTAGGTGAGCGTGCCCAATTGGTGCTGCTCATGGATGCACTGAACACACACGGACACGGTTCTTCTTGACCATAAATCGGTGACTTGATGGCCGGCCGGCCACTGCCACTAACAGCAGCTCGTAATCACCTCTCGATGGGTCGGCGAGGGGATTAACCATTAACCCCCAACCCAACCCAATGTGTGCAAAGCAATGCTAGACGAAGCGTAGTACGAACGGACAGATCTTGTAGGAATATAGGGCAATAATAAAGAGTTGATTAGGTTGGCAGGGAGTACTGCCGAGACATCTATTAGGGCTTTACTTTAGTACAAGGAGGCTGTACTTGTTTATTCAATAAGCTATGAAGAAAAACAATCGAGTCTTGAGACGTAAGGGTCGGAAAAACAATGGATTTGACTTGAATTTGTGTTTGACCGTCCGTCTTATTCAAAAAAATTTATGCAAATTACAAAATAAATAAATCAATGCTAAAGTATCTTCAATGATAAAATAAGTTATAACAAAATAAATCATATTTATATAACTTTTTGAATAAGACGGATGGTCAATAAAAGTCAAAAACGTCATTCTTTTTATTGTATATTATATTTATTTAACTCGATCGTCTTCCTCGTCGAGCTCAATCATTTGAGCTGCTGCAGGAACCAGAACCACCAAGGGAAGAGGAATCCATGGGCCGCCGTCCAACCTCGCCCCAAATTGGGTGTTGTTAATTTTTGGCCAAATATATATTCTTTATTTATATATGTTCAGGCTTCAGCTTAGCGACGTAGCAGTGCCCGGCTCCGTCCTACATGGCAGGCAGCTCATGTGTGAGCCATGTCAACACTGTTCACCTGCGTAGACATTTTTTTAGCTCGTTTACCTAGTTTTTTTTTTTTTCATGATAACGTCTTGGCGCATATTTCATTGTGTTAGCGGGTTGATTTGTTATCTACTACATTTGTCGCAAACTTTTTTACGATATAATCTCTTAGTTGTTGTGGGTATGGGGGGTTCGCTAATCGTTCGACTATCATTTTCCCCTCTTGTAGCAACAAAAACTCTTTTAGAGTGTAAACATTACACGGTGGCTTGCAATGTCGGTTTAGTTGGTAGTAGTGTATCCATCTAATCACGGTACGTTTAGCTCGTTTAAACGTTTAGGCTAACGGTGTGTGTCAGTGAGTCGACAACGAGCGCCACGCTGTCATCGCCACGTCGGATGGGCACATCTGCGGTTGGCAGTGGTGGTGTTCGTCTAGGAATTAGATTCAACAAGTAGCTAGGACGACGGGTGATTTGATTAGTTTAATTTGTTTGCAATTGCATAGTTGTTGGATCTCAACTTACACCATAAGTTTGGTGGATCTGGACGTAATAGAATATTTTGAGTTGAGATGCGTCGTCCATATTCCATTCTTGGCGTAGTAGGTCAATCATTGCTGCTCGAGTATTTCTAACCTTCCCGGCGCTTACTTTCCGGTTCTTCTGTCGGGCAGGCTGTGCTTGCTTGGACGAGTTCTACGGCTGTCTCCAACCAAAGGGTCACCCAAAACCCAAAATGCATTTTGCACAGTAAAAAAACTTCTAATGGAGTGAGCAATCGGAGTACCTATTTTGTGTGGGAGGATAGAAGGAAGCAAATAAGGGTCTCCTCCCAACGCTCGACCCAAATCTTTTACGTAGAGGACATGACCCCGACGAGAAGACCGAATATACAATGCATCACGAATATGCACAGCACATACTATCTTCGCAGTACAAATGTATTTCAAGATTCATGCTGCAACACTTCTCTCTCCAAGTGTTCAGCACACTACCTCCATGTGTTTAACACTCTCATGGTGCACACATCTCGATGCAAATTGAACGATGTAGATAGTGTGTGGTGAGCGGCAAGGAGCACCTAGACCTGCTCTTCTGTGGCAGACCAACTGCTCCATAGGTCCTTGAGGACCGTGTGAGCGAAGAATGTCCCGACAGCGGCCTCGAGCTGGTCCATTGTGGAGATGACCTCTTCGTAGGTGTGAGCGGGGGACCTCCCTCGTCCATCGAGAGGCGTGCGCGGCGGCACGAGCCCTCACGGCGGCGTTGAAGTTGGACGCATTGACTGTGAGGAAGGCCACGATGGTGATTTGGGGCGGTGGCGATGGGGAGACGGAAACGGGGAGCGAGGCAAGGAATTGGAGTGTGTCGAGAGAGGATTTGCAGACCGGGATAGCGGTGAGACAGCGGAGGCGTAGGTCGGATCGGACGGGAAGAGCAATGCAGTGTTTGCATTGGCTGACGTTTAAGGGAAGTTTCGGTCCATCACCCTTCAGCTATGGGCGGCCCAAACTATGGAATGCCTCCCGTTTTTTGGTCCGGACTGTTGGAGACAGTCTAAGTAATACTATAAAATCGTTACCGACTCGTTCCACATCAATGCATAATGTTATTACTCCTCAATATCCTCATATTGGGTTGCATGTAAAATATTCTTTTGCTGCGTTTTTCCCATGAAATTATTGAAGTGATTCCTATAAAATTGCTTCGAGATTTATGTGAAATTCTTGCCTTCTAAACAAGCCCTGAATTCTCACCGGTGTACGTACGTACACACGAGAAATGTGACAACGCTGGATTGCACATATTGCAGCAAGTATCTTTCATTCTTCAAGGCAAGAACCCGCACTTCAACAATGCTATATTGCTATGAACAATGACACTGGTGCCTTGCCGAAACGGTTCAGTATAGCATTGGCAGTTGGCACCAGGAGGTAGCTAGGTAGGCTACGGCCTAGGCTAGGCTGGCCTTTGTTCGTGTGTTCTAGTACTCCGACGATCCCCGGCACGCCGGCGTGAATGCGGGCGTGCTACGACGGCGAGCGAGCGCAGTGACGGCGGCGCTAGCTAGACGCTAGTACGAGGCTAGGAATAGGACTAGGAAGGAAGGAACATGCCGTGGCACGGGACAGGCGCAGTAGATTCTGATGGACGCGGCCCACGCTGTCGTGGCCGTGCTGGTGCGGCCCGTACGTACGTGGGCTGCTATAGCCTGCGAGCGACGCCGACGAATCAGACTCGCCGCGCGCGGCGGCCGCAGACGTCAACTGCAGAGCCATTCCTAGTCGATCCAGCCCACAGGGAAAAAGCTGATGGAGAGAGGACGGCGCGGCGTGGGTTAAAGTGGAGTAAAGTTACCCTCCCTACTCGTATCGTACGTGCTACAAAGTTACTACTACAACTGCCACGAGAAAAATCGCGCGGCGTGCGTGGGCTGCAGCTTGTTGATTTCTTTTCGAGGAGAGACTCAAAAGATTCAGGGAAAACAGCACGAAAATGACTGGAAGAGAAAACAGTTAAACGGCTTGGCCGGAGGAAAAAACGCAAAACATGGCAAGGAAAACCGGCTTAAAACCGGCTTGGCCGCAGCACGGTTTTGTTTGCTCAATGCGGTTTCACTGCTAGTAGTCTGAATCCTCGTAAAACTAAAAAAATCAAAACAAACTTCGATTGACTCCAAATTGTGCAAAGAAGTTGCTGAGGGTATCGTGATCCTTTTTCCCAAAAATCAACTCCCAAATCCTTCATAGTCAAATCAGATCGAAAAACTCATATATGGAACAGGGTTTACTAAAAAAAAAATCCTTCGAAGCTTGTATCAGAGACCATAGCACATATTAATCCCACCAAACTAAGTGGAAGAAACAAGAAATCTAGAGAACTCTCAAACGGGAGGCCAGAAGGGGAGATGATATAAGAGGCAATCCAAACTTGAGTCTTAGAGAATAGATAATCCTTATTCCAGATCAAATCAAGTTCTACAAGGACCATTCTCCACCTATCATCCACCTACTTAGACGGGAAAAAAACACGAACAGAGGTTCTGACACTCCCCAAATTCGACGTTACAGCCTCAAGCTAGCCTTACACATCTAAAACCTAGAGACTTGGAACTAAAAGAGACAGTTAGCTTGTGGAAGCCTCTCATCTTATTTGTAGGGCTATTGCACATTTTCAAGTTGAAACTTGGGAAATTCACCTCAATCACTTAACCCAAGGGGCATAACGGTCCAAGATGAGTTTTTAACACCGGGTGACCATGACCCCTTCACAAGAGCATCGCCTCGACATAGACTCTCTGGTGACGCCACATGCCACCTCGATATCTTCCTAGATTTTGAGGACCCCACCACCACCACCACACCACCACACCCACACACACAGTTTTTAAGGCGAAAAGCCACCAAAAAGAGATGGATTTGCATATCAGTTACACTTCCTCCAAGATCTCGACATGTGCCGCCACTGGTCCTCGACCAACCGGTTACTAAGAGTCCTCGTGCCCCCGCTTGAATTGGTCAATCACCATCTCGACTTGGCCAACACCGTCTACTCCGTTTCCTCATGTACACTTGCTTGTCGATGTTGTCAAGTGCTAGTTGTTTGTGGTCCGTCCTCTAGCCCGGTCCATGCCTCCATATACGTCTACCCTAGTCCATTTAGGCCATCCTAGATCCGAGCATTTTCGCGGGTCCATTTAGACCATGGACTCATATTTAGTAGCAAAAATAGAAAAACGATTAAGCCATTGAGGGGGCTCGGAACAGCTTTGGGTTTTGCTTTTGTCTTCACAAGCCTCGCGTCCTAATGTAGTCATGGCCCATGGGCCACGCTTAGCTTGTCGGGCTACACTCTTCACTAAACACTATTCCACTTGTTTTGCTGCTTCAAAGTGGAACTGGAAGGGATAATTAGTTGCAGGCAAGGCCTGCAAAGACACTAAATCGAAGAATTGGAACTCGGTGGACGGATAACGAATTGGCTCATATATGCATTAAATCGGTTGAGACGAGAAGGAGAAACTAAGGAGAATTCCGCTTGTAATTTTGACATAATTGTTTTGAAAAAAACAAAGTTGGATCGAAACCCTGCAGGCTCATAGGTAGTCCATTTGTACATACAGGAACTTTCAAAAAGGACTACAGAATGAAGCTGAACAGCCAGCTACCCAGTAAAGTCTAAAAACTTGTCATGCACAGGATATTTTTCAAAAGGCTCGGCTATCTATTTTGGCTTTTGCACCATGCATGCATGCTGATGCGTCGGCTCAAGCTCAATCGTTGCTGTTCTCGCATCGCATCGTCTGATGATCGTCATATCAATATCATCGTCTCTTTGTGCCTTGTAATAGAATCGATCACAGGTAGTTGCAGTTGCAGGCGATCTCATCGATCTCCAAGCCCGGCCGGCCGCCCTGAGCTTGCAAGCCGCCAGAACAGTGCAGAGACTTTGGGGGCCGGAAAGTTAAAGCTAGCTAGCCTGCTATAACGAGCGCGCGCGCGGCGGCGAACAAAGGGATTGGACTAGAGCCGGCCGGCCGGCCGCAGAGCAGGGGAGCCTCGGTGCGGCAGGCACTACGCTGTGCGAGATGTTCCATGGAACGGTGGTCACGCTCACGCCGGCGCTCGTTCCAACAGCAGCCGCCATGGAATGATAGGTGGAATAAAGCTCACCTTACCTAACAGGCAACCGACGAGGATTTTTGTCGACCAAACAGTGGCGGTGGCGGTGGCGCCGCGCCGGTGTGACGACTCTGAGCAGAGGACAGGACAGGAGGCTCAGGAGGCCTGAGTCCGGCCGAGGGTGGATGATGAGTGAGTGAGGGACCCGGCCAACGCTCGCTTTCTGTGTTGAATGGTAAGCTGACTACCTTATACTGCTTCTAGTGCTGGGCCGTGGAAAGCCCGGAAACACATGTTGGCCTTGTTAAAGCCCATCGCCTGTCCAACCCAATCCATTCCATAATAAGTACTTCTGGATTCCATTCCAAATCTATACCTACTAATAAAAATCTATATACCTACTAATCCATTCCATAATAAGTACTTCTGGATTCCATTCCAAATCTATACCTACTAATAAAAATCTATATACCTACTAATAAAGTGAGAAAATTTCTTAACTCTTTTTGGGTCTGCCGTCTCTCACGTATCCATAAATCCCGCTCGGTTACAAGTTACGTACAGATCCAGCCCTGCCCGGGGGTACGAGCGGTGCCGCTAACGGTCTCGATGCCATGGGCCCCACCCGGATACATAGGTATATTAACACAAACGGAAGATACATAGGTATATTAGTAGTATATTCTTGGAATATGTCCCGAGCCTCAGCAAGAGAAACGTACGTGGCTGTTTTTTTGTCTCCTCTCGCGTGGATGCAGCTGCTCGTTTTACCGCGCCTTTAATTGTTGTCCTGCTGCCGCCGCGCCGGAGCACGAGCGTACGCCGTCAACGTGCCGGACAGGGCGTGCTCGTAGTTTGAGAAAATTTCTTAACTCTTTTTGGGTCTGCCGCATTTCACTCTATGTTTGTTGCTTTAAAACAAAGTTGGATCGAATCCCAGGATCCAGGTACTCCATGTACATACAGGGTGCCGCTAAAGGACCACAGAATGGGCCCCAGCCAGATACATAGGTAAAGTCTCACAAACAGTACATGCACAGACACAAACGTTTCCCGAGGCTCGGCAGTAGTCGGCACGTACGTGGCTTTTCACCATTTGGATGCATGCTGGATGCGTCGGCTCAATCGTTGCCGTAATCGCATCGCATCGTCTGATGATGGTCATATCAATATCATCGCCGTCTTTGTGCCTTGTAATAGAATCGATCACAGGTAGTTGCACTTGCCAGGCGATCGCCATCGATCTCATCGGCAAGCCACGCCGGCGGCGCCGCCATGAAGCGGTGCTTGCAGTCCCGCCAGAACAGTGCACCGAGACTTTGGGGCCAGAAAGTTAAAGCTAGGACTAGCGACGCGCTAACCGCGCGGCGGCGAACGTCGGGATTGGACTGTCGGGGGCTGCTCGGGTCACCGCACCAGAACCGCCGCGGAGCTGTTGCTCGTAGCCGCAGCAGCCGCCATGGAATGAATGAAGAATGATAGGTGGAATAAAGCTCCCTTACCTAACAGGCAACCGACGATCCTTTTTGTCGACCAACAGTGGCGGTGGCGGTGGCGCCGCGCCGGTCATGTCGTATGTGAACCGAGCACATGGACAGGACAGGAATAGGATGGAGTCCGGCCGAGGGTGGATGATCAGTGAGGGTGCTGACTGCTCCGCAAATCAAAGGGTAAGATGAAATAATATACATGCTTCTAGTGCTGGGCCGTGGAATTTCCGGAAATAACATGCTCGCCTTGTTTAAAGCCCATCGCCTGTCCAATATATTTTCCATTCCATTATTTACATTCTGGATTCCATTCCAAATTAAAAACAAACATGGTTTTACCTTTCGTTCTTTCTATTATTAATATAGACATAATAACACCTTCTCTGATCAGCTATTTCGCGTTTTCAAAGTCGACATAATGTATATCTAAATGCTTAAAAAACCTGTGCATTTAAAAAATCTAACATGACTTATATTTTAGGATGGAGCAATAAAATTAAATCTTTTGAACTCATGAATTTTACTACAAGAGTTTGCATAATACTGTACAAGACAAAGTTATATGTATGTAAAGTTTAAATTTATATAAAACATGCAGCTTGTAACGAAAAAAACTGAATTTATTAGAAATTTTACCTAAATCCTTGTAAAATAATGGACTTTGCATTCATATACCCTTCTATCCTTAAATACCCAACAATGCTTATGTCTTTAACATGAACTTCGTGCTCCAAAAATGTGTTTACTACTAGAACGCATTAGCTAGAAACATCTCATGGACATTTGTGTTCCGGCCCCAAGATCGATCTCTGCCCGCAAAGTTGTGAAACTAATTTTGTGAGATTCGTTTTACAATATATACTACACGGCCAAAGTGTTTCTGTTTTCAGTTCCTGCGTCAGCTGTATTTAGTTGCTGAGACATTGCTTAGGCATTTCTGCTATTCATTTGTTTTGCTTCGACAATGCACATGAACATGAGCCAAACTTCTCATGCAACCAAACACCAAAACCCTTGGTACACAAATAAAACCATGGAATGCAGATAATTTTAAGATAGATGTAAGGTAACAGTAGAATCTGCCACATAGAAGTCGCTACTGGTAGCAAAAAGGTACGAATAACTGGTATTCTCAGTACTAACAAGACACCAAACATAATGGTTTCCTACAGATGGGAATGACAAGATCCAGTACGTCCTCGTGACAAGAAACCAGACTACTCATCCTCCTGGCTGCGGAGCCTAGCGAGCTTGTTGGTAACCACAATGTCAAGCTGGGCGGCACGCTCAACAATATCCTTGCGCTTCTTGGTGGAGACATTGTGGGCAATCTCGGCACAGTAGGTCCTGTGTGTGCAAGGGATGGGAGTAATATCAGTAAAAGAAACTGCAAGTTGAACTGGATTATTACATTCCAACAAACAGATTCAATCACCAGGCATTGTTAAAATGAGAACCCAGGGTTCCTATATGTAAACCAATACCTGTTGTGCATCATGAGCAACTCCAGCTCAGAGACGTTGTGCACCACAAACTTCTTGAACTTGTTGGGGAGGTAGTGCCTGGTTGACTTGTCAGAGCCGTAGCCAATGTTGGGCATCAAGGTGCATCCCTTGAACTTCCTCCTGACACGGGAGTCAATACCCTTTGGCCTGCGCCAGCTTGCCTGTACAAAGAATCAACAAATCAAAACTTAGTCTATGCAGGGAGATAAATACAAAGACATGGGGAAAAGAAATCATTCTCAAAAGACACCTGTAAGTAATTGGCATACTAAATACTATAAACAATTTGAAGAAATGAGAATTCTAGCTAACAGAAGTAATCCAAACCATACTGTTCAAACAAATACTACAAGTTTTCACTGTTTGACAAACAATGCATCAGTAGAAGCACATACAAGGGATACTATCACCAGGAACCTCAAGTTGAAATAAAAGGAGTATACAAGCCACCAAGATAATAAGCAAAACCCATCTTCACCAAGAACCCAATTATTAAAATACTAAGCAGTGATCTGATGCAAGGTAACAGTACTAATGCAATTAAGCAAAAGATAAATTTGGTAAAGTGTATACCAGGCTCTGAAAATCATATAAACCATAGAAATCAGCATTCGCAATCAAAGGAATTTTCAAATGATGCCACTTTGATGAGGGTGCTGTTATAAAATTCCTATTTACACAACCATTTTTAACTGTACTAGTAGATACAGGCCCCAAGAGAACTAGTAAAATCAAACCAAAACTATTGCAAAACAATGGCACTAGCTGGGAAATACTAACTTTATTTTTGGTATTTTCTATAATAATAAAATGTTTATTGTTTCAGGGTTTAGGCAGCTAGACCCAAGAGAAAAGAAAAGGTTACATATGGTTATCTCTCCAAATATTTTAGTTTGCCTCTAGGTTTGGAAGGACTGTATATCTAAACAGAAGCAAAAAGTTCATTGCACAAAAGGAATTCCAAAAACAAAGCCCATGCATCTAATAGTATCTATTCTGCTATATCTATTCTTCAACCCAGAAGTGTAGAACTTTTTCTAGTGTTCAGGAGGTTCAATGCAAAGCACTCTTAGTCTAGATAACACAAATTTTCTGACCCCAAGCATCAACAGGCCATTACAGAAAACTGTTAATTGGGCAAATTAAAGCCAGACACAAGCCATACGACTCCAATTACAAATATTAACGGGCCAGATCTATCATTCGATTAAGCCACGCTACGCTCGTAATCAAAAGGAACAAATCCTTGGAATAAATACTTCATCCATAAACCATGTGTTCAAGCTAATCGCAAGGCAACTCGAGAATATCGCTACTCAACAAACTATCGACTTGTATCAAGCAAGCACACAGATCCGGCTCCGAAGAACACGGTACGTTCCAGTTATGAAAAGAAGAGAGAGGGTGGAGCAAGCAACCTTAAGGCACTTGTAGCGGTCGAGATGGGGCCTCTTGAACTGCTTGACCCGCTTCTTCACGATCTTCTTCGTCAGTAGCGGCACCGCCATCTCTGCTATTGTCCGTCACCGATCACCGACAAGCAACAACAGCAAACAGGCAAACGTGAGAAGGGGAACAACGAACAAAGGAACAAGGAAGGAAACTAGAGGGGGCTTTCGCCGACGAGGAGCCGCCGGCAGTCACCTCCGGATCGGAACGCACCGAGAGGAGGGGGAGAAAGCGAGCGAGCGAGCGGGCGGGCGGGGAGCGCGAGGCGGCGGAGGCGGGGGTTCGATGGTGGCGATGGGGCTCTTATACGGGCTAAAACCCTAGCGAGGTGAGACTGATCGGATGGACGGCTAGGATGTGAGCTGTTGTAGCCTGGACGGTAGGATCGGGCTGGATGGGCTCGGATGCTATTGGGCCTCAGTTTGCTGAAAACCTCAGCTGTTCATAGAAGAATAGGGCCAGTTTCAGTCCCTGGGCTGGGTCTGCTTTTAAATGGGCTGTTTTATTTTAAGCCAGGTCTGGCCCAATCAAATTATTGCTGCTTTCGTACTAGAAGGTCCGAGGGAGGATGGAATTGAGACTAATAGTTTCTCGAAGGAAAATGTTTTTTTTAAAAAAAAAAAAAAAGTTTCTCGAAGAAAAACCGAGAATGCTACTAAGTAGAGTAGTTTTAAAAACAATGTTTAGCCTTTAAAGGTCATTGAAAAAATATTTTTGGATACAACTGTTAAGCGAGGTAAACATCATTTCCGTTAACAATTTGAGGTTGAACTGATCACTTGCAAGGTTTCTTGTACAACATCCCGTGTTTTTGACACGTCACATGGTAAGAGTATCCCCTCCAAATTTAGAAAAACGATTAATGAAAGAACCGTGACTCATTCGGAGCGTGGAACTGATTATATAACTGCATTCCCTCATAGTCTGTCATTTTACGCGTCTTTGGCATGTCTTTGTAACTTTAATATTTTGTGTGATTTCAATACAAAAAAAAACAAACTTTACGTGAGTCGCTGGAGCTGCGTCTCAAATGGAAGATGCCTTCGTTAGATCGCACGAACCCAGCTGAAGAAGTGAAGAGCAGGAGGAGAAAGGAGACTCTTCGGAGTAGGAGCAGCGTAGACGTCCGTCGAGCCGTGAACCATCAAGCCTAGCACTACAAAATAGGTGCACCGGCCACCGGCACACGACCAAGGTTCGTGCAACTGCAAGGCTGTCTGTCTGGAACGCACCGCGCGAGCATACAGACAGGACAGACACGGTTGACGACGGCGAAGACGACACGCGCTGCGGCGGCATGTGCGCGCCCATACGCGCGCACAGGCACGGAACGAGGCACAGGCGCGCGGTAATTTCCGGCGGCGGGGACCGTCGTCCACACCACCTGTTGGCAGCCATGTGCTCGCCCTGTAGTAGTAGTCCTGGGTTTGCTAACGCACCCATGGCCGGAAGCCGTCCACGAGCAGGAACAAGAACAAGAGGTCAATCATCTCGGTCGACCGCCACCTACCACGCGGAGCGCCGAGGCCGGCCCGGCGGGCGTCCTTTCCGAGCTCCAAATAGCTGGCCAGTGCCTTTTTTCTCTGGGACCGACCCTGCGACTGCAATGAGCGAGCGCCTTGTGGTTTTTCTGGGGCTTTTCTTGCATGCTTGGGCTTTGTTTGGTTCTCGGGTGATGAACAGAGTAGGCGTAGTGCGCTGTTCTTCCCCAATCCCAAGAATGATGAGCGAGTGAGAGCGAACGAGGTGCTCAATTGCCATTGACGACGCCACTCACTTCCCATAGAAGAGAGCTCGTCATCTGATCCGAACAAAGGGCTGGCTGGGAAAGAAGCGTCGAGCCGTCATCCACCGGAAATCGCCGAAGAAGGGCTGGTCGGGAACTTGAGATCGCCGTGGAGAGTCGAGCGCCGCCAGCTCGTTTCGCTGCAAAAGCAAAACACAGTAGCCAGCTGGTTCGACTTCGAATACCTACCTCGTCACTGGCTCACTGCTAATCTGAGCTTAATCTCTCGGCCGGCCAGCAGCCATGGTACGTCATGGCGGCCGTTAAAACAAACATGAGATGGGCGTACGACGTAAAAACAAACACAGTAGTGCGCGCCTGTACTGCAACTGAGCCAGAGATTCATCAGAAACAGAGACCTCATCCATCATGTGAACTGAACCGATCAACACCACATCCACTACAGTAGCAAATAAATCACTATGCCTACCTAACAACAGTTCAACAACCAGTCCTTTTATTTCACGGCCAAAAACAAACTGAAAAAACCAACAAAAAACAGCGCAATATCTCGTCCTCTCCCATCCCCTACCCACCGCCGCCGCCGCCACCTTCGCTGGAGATGGAGCCACCAATCCCCATCATCACATCATCATACCGTCACCAAGAACCCCACCAGCGCGAGCACGAGAAGTACAGCAGGCTTGAACACCGCATCGCCGCCCACCGCAGCAGCATTAGGCGACTTGCCAGGCGACATGGACGACGCAGCACCACTACCCCCATCTCCACCAGCCGGTCCACCAGCCTCCGGCGCGGGAACAGGCGCCGGCGCCTCAGCCGCGGCCGCCTTCCCCGCAAGAACAAGCTTGCTCTTCGCAGCAAGGTTATCCGCCTGGAACGCGTGTTTATCCGGCGCGCCGCCAGTGGACGACGACCCAACCTGCCACACCTGGTTCACCGCCTTCATCCCTTTCTTCAGCTGCAGCTTCCCGTACACCCGGATCTTCCCTCCACTCCCAGCGGCGTCGGCGGCGAGGTCAGTGGCCGGGAAGTCGAGCGGCGTCGAGGTCTTCCCCAGCGGGACGTACCCGGTGATGTTGTACGTCCGCACCGTGGGTGGTAGACCCCCCCCCGCTAGAGCAACCAGCGCCTGCGTCCCCACCATGCCTTCACCCGTCGGGTTCAGACCCCACGCCACCCACCCGCCGCTCGCCGCCGGCGCCGCTACGAACGCCACGGAGAGGGAGCTCGTGGACGCGTCGTACGTCCAGTGAAGTGACGCGCCGAGCTTCGGGGAGGTCCTCGCATGTCGCGTACGCGCGCCCAGATGGGAACTTCTCGCTCGCGCAGGCTGCTGAGGCTAGACGCGTCGCTGATGGTGAGACGGATAGTAGGAGAAGCAGGAGCAGCGTGAGGTGGTGGTGGTGGTGCGGCATTGTGGAGGAGGAGGAAGAGGAGGCGGCCATTGGAGATTGGACAGCTGCTCACTTGCTCTGGTTCAGTGCTCGGTTCTTTGGAGCTGTTGAGTGAGTGGGTGTGTGGGGGGATTTATAACGAGCCAAAAGTGGTTTGGGCCTAATCGGCAATTGTGGAGAGCAATTCTGGACATCTTAGAGGTTATTTTCGACTTTTTTAGATAGTAGCAGGAGTGTTTGGACCCGTGTCATGTGGCATAAGATAATGGGTGCACGAGTCACAGCTCCCGTGACCAACGGCTGTTTTAGCTTTGTTGCGTGTGGTAGCCACACAATCGGAGAGAGAGGGACAACAAGCTGTGGTGTGGATCCAAAACTGTTGTTGTCAACCATGGTCACGTTACGTTACAAATATGAGAAGAAAAAAAAAGAATCGTGATTTTGTCCGGAAACTGTACTGTTGGGTGTAACGCCACCGACGAGAATTCGATATCTGTCTCTACCCTTGTCTAAGTTTAGTTTGCATGCATGGAGTTTTTTACCATGTACCATCAGTGACATTTTAAAGAAATTCATTTCTCGTTTAATGTTATTATCACACAGTAGTTTCCTTCCTTTTGAAAAGGTTTAGGAGGTGGAGCCGCGTCTGATGGATGCCTAACTCCACAACGTGCCACAGATGCTCCGCCGGCCAGACGCGACGAGGCAACCGAGATTCGATCTCGGGTGGTTCAGACCTGGAGGAAACACGACCGAGAGAGTAGAACACGCGTGGCGGTTGGCGCTAAAATTCTGGAGGTTGACGACGACGGACGTGCTGGAAAAGTGGAAAGGGCAGGCAACACCAACCCTTCACTCACGCACATGACAAACAGCCAAGTTTAGTTTTGGTAAATGAATGAATGAATGAATGAATTCAAGGCCCAGCATTCGCAAACGTACTCGCCAAATAAAAGGTCCAGTCCATGGACTCCATGCGTGTTACCGTGGAGAGTACACACATCTACGGAACCTGAGCGATCGGTTCGTTTGGACACAGGGGACTTGAACCTGACCACCTTGTTCGAATTCGCGACGCCGACCGACGCATGTGGTGGGAGCGGGAGAGTTTGACGCGTGATCCCAACGGCGGCGGTGGCGAGAGGAAACCCCAAAGGACCGCAGGACGACATTTACGGGCTTCATGTACGTACGTTCTGAATGTTCAGACATAGGTTCAGGTCACCGGCGGAAGCTCCGGCCAATCAATTGCTGAAGTGTCCGTTACTCCATCGAGCTTCGTCGTCGTCGGAGCTGACCGTCGAACAGATGATACTAGTACTACGATACGCGCCGCTGCTCTGTCCACTTTTCTGCGAGACGGGTGTTGCATTGTTACCTCACCCACATCCAATCCACTGATGACTGATCCACACATGCTTAGCTGCCAATAAACTAGTTCATGTTCAGGCCTACCGATGGGTCGATTGGTCCCCGCTGCAAGTCTTGACTGAAGCCCCGGTCGACGGTCGTTGTGAATCTCTGATACGGCCAAGCCATAATCCGTGCGTAAATCCGTGCACGACGACGTTGGCCACGCCGCATTACATGCAGGTTGGCAGTGGCCGGCAGCGGCAGGGCAACTGGGCGTCGTTGACGGTTGACGAGCACCCATCCACCCATCCATCCGGGAATCACGACGGCATTGTTGTATCGACGACGATGACGAAGGGGGTGACCGTTGCGTGATGCACGCAGGGTACGGTATAGCAGGCCAGCCAGCAGCATCCACATGCCAAAATCTACTGAAGAATGCATGCAGCAGTTGGAAGTTGGATGAACTTGCACAAGCAGGGAATCAAAGCAAGCATCTCAGCTGAATGCGTGTACGAATCACATGCAGCGGAATGAAGTAACGTGGATAGGTGGATGCTGGAGATTGCCGATGAGTTGATTCGATTTGTGCCAACATGTGGTGTGTGAGGCAAATTGAGACTTTGCTCCGTTTTAGCATGGTCTGGATCCGCAAGATCTACAAACCAAAACACGATCGACGAGATTACGGGAAGAACGTGTATGTATGTATATTCAGATAGTTTGGAGCCGTCTCAGGCGACCCTGGCAACAGCAGATCTGAATGAATCTTTCAAATCCAACCCTCCGCGCTCTGAAACACTGCACTCCGACGACGAACTCAATACTGGATCTATCTACACACACACTGATGAATCGCTGAACTGAACACTGGAGTGAAAAGACATCTCAACTTTCCTCTATACTTCCTGTATACTAATCTTTTGTTTAAGGGTTCCTGCGTGCAGTTTGTGGGCCTTTTTGCTTACATGCAATGGAATGAATGAAGTAACGTGGATGCAGGAGACTGACGAGCTGATTCCATTGCGAACATGTGGTGTGAGGCAAATCGCACCTTTGCTCTGTTTAAGTCTTTTAGCATGGTCCTCTGTGGATCGGCAAGATCAAGAGACCACCAGTTGAAAACACGGCCGGGCAACAGCAACAGCAGAGCCGCTCTGATTCTCAACCTTTGAAACCCTGAAACTTTAGTTTCCATCGCCTCTCTGCACTCTGAAACACTACACTCCGATCCAAGAACAGACAAACCATACGCACACAACACCCAAGGCAGGGCAGCATCTACTCTATCCACTCTACTCTCTGCAAATAACTATTCTACTCTCTGCAAATCGCACATTAACAAGGGGTTACAGGACAAGCCCGTTTCGGCGGAACCTCATCAGTTAGCCTTGGGCACCACCACCACCACCGGCACGGCGGCCGGAGTAGTTAATCCGAGACAACTGCGCCCGTGACCAGCTGACCATACCCCAGCCGGCCATGCCGGCACTGACTGACTTCGGCACCAAACAACTGGTGTATTTGGCAGCATCTAACTTGCAGAATCCTTATCAAATGTGGCAGCAGAGCAGGACCAGAGCCAAAACGAGCACGATTATGTTATTTGGACCTGTTATTATACAAGGCAAAAGTTCAGATCAGAGGTCTCTGTCGTCGTTGGGGTCCTATGTGTTTTAGTAGTACGAGAGCGTTGTGTGTAAGGAACTCAATGATCGAGATATAGTAGTCATTGTAGATAGATAGGCTATCAGGCAGGTATGCATGTGATGATGGCCTCAACCCCTTTAGGCTGTGTTTAGTTGTTGAAACTGGAAATACAAACTCATATTCACCTATCACATCAAATCTTTTGCCTTACGTAGGGAAAGACTAAATGTAGGTAAATAAAAAAATTAATTACGTAGTTTTGATGTACACGACGAGGCGATTGTTTTGAGCCTAGTTACGCATGGTAGGATAATATTTTACCACAAACAAACGAAACGTGCTACAGTTACTTTTAGATTCGGAACAGTGTTTTTCTCACCTTTTCTCACCAACTAAACACAGCCTTAATCTGGTTCTGGTCATGGCCGTGCCGTCAAGGCAATGCTTTATTCTATTTCGATGCCTTGCCTGTTCGTCTTTGACAGGGTGTTGTAGTGTAGTGTAGTAGACAAGCTTTGTGAGTTGTGTGTGACCACATCTCAACTGGAGCTTATTTTAGCATAGGAGTTGTATTGTATATATATCTACGAGTTCTTGTCGGATAATATTATCCATTATCTAAAAAAAAAAAATCTACGAGTTCTTGTTTGGATTTGGTAGTAACGGCTATGGATGCACGCCTACTAGTATTATGTATTATCTCTTCAACAGTTTTGTCTTGCATACCACTCTATCTATCTACAGACTGAACAGCTAATGGACTGGAGTGAAAAGACATCTGAACTTTGATGTATACTAATCTTTTGTTTAAGGGTTCTTGCATGAAGTTTGTGGCCTTTCTTGATCCTGAACAAAGGTAGGTGAAAAGTTGGCCGAGGAGTGTAGATGGATGCTTTCTGGTGGAAGCTCGCTCGTGTTTTCTTTCCAGGTCGAAAGGATTCCCATCTTGTTGGTGTTGGGTGGTTAGGTTTCACGTTAGTTGACGTTCACACTCACTTTTGTGCTACTTCGTACGTCCTACTAGAATGCTAACTGGCATGGCGTGATTCCCAGCTTTCAGGCTCCATCAGCGATCAGCGACTGCGGTTCTGGCTTGTAAACCCTTGCACACTTTCCACAAAAGCAGAGATTTCCACTGCTATTTTCTCAAATAAAAAAAAAGAATGAAAGAAATTTGACTTATCATCAAGCGGCAGCATATGCACTTCAAGCATTTTCCTTTTTGGCCTTTTGGTATGTGGATCTTGTGCTAATGCCTAAATCCATCATAGGGCCTTTTCACGATTTGGAAAACAAAACATTTTAGTGTTAAGAACGCAACGCAAGCTTCTGAATCCGTATATGTTTATAACCAAGTTGCTTGCGTGCTTAACCGAGTGCTGATTTCGGGCTTGTTCTCGTTTTCGCTTATTTTCAACTTATTCTCTCTTAGACCGAGCAAAACTAGCCCGGCCCGCAGGCCTGGCCCAAGCCCGACGGGTTTTAGCCCGCCCACGAAGCTTAGTGGAGGACCTGGGCGAGATTTTGAAACCCGTTAAAATTTTTTCTTGGCTCGAACTCGGCCCGAAATACATTTGTAGCTATTTTGTAGTGTAAAATATGCGGGTAGCCCGCCCAAGCGGCCCGGTCCGAGCCCGAAAAAGCTAGGCCCGACTTGCCCAATGGGATGTCATGGGCAGGATTTTTGGCCGAAATATAACTGGATTTTTTTGGCCCAGCCCGAACCCGACCCGGCCCGAAAAATGCTCAGGTCTATTCTCTCTCACAAAATATTATCAAATCAGCCGTTAGTCGAAATCAGCAGAAGGCTTTTTCTCCCCGGCCACACAACGAAGACCAAGTCCATTTGCCGGCTAACCACATGCATGCATTAGGTTTCAGGCGAACAGACGCACGCAGCTCGATCGGTACGGGGTCAGTGACCGTGGTTGAAGGGCAGCAAGTCCAAGCGCCGAACTTGTGCTCTAAAAGACACCAACAAAGCTTGGAAATTTTAAACTACTATTGTTTCCCTATCAACCATGCCCATTTTCTTCTTCAGGTAGGGGATCTTCAGTCAGGAAACTCATGCTGCAATGCAACAAAACTTTGACACTTGGGCCACGTTTAGTTGGCAGAAAATTCTAACTTTTTCTCAACTTTTCTCCATCACATCACATTAAATACACCAAAAGACGTATGTTTAGAGTATTAAATATAGATAAAAAAAAAATAACTAATTACACAGTTTAGATGTACGTTGCGAGTCGATTCTTTTGAGTCTAGTTACTCCATGGTAGGATGATATTTACCACTAACAAACGAAACGTCTTACATTATGCGATGTGATATTCGGTGCTAAAAATTTGCCATCTAAACAAGGCCTTGACTGAACACTCCTTCATTTTTGTGAACTTTAACCGCCTGCAAAATTTGTCGTCCACTGCTTCTGTGCGGCCGTGAAGGCCGGGCTGGTGTGAAACCGAGCCTAGAAAAAGCCTGCCTGCATGCTTTCTTGGTGTGAAAAATTTGGCGGTTTTCAATAGTTGAAATCTGTCTGAATAACACCGTAGTATTGCCCATCTGCCTGCCAGCGTCAGATTTGGTTGGTTGGTTGGTTTGACCACTGAAGTGTGTGTGTGTGTGTGTGTGTGTACGGGGTCAGGTTTCAATTTCAACACTACGACGTCCCACTCGGGTTCTCACAATCTGCATACGTAAGCAGTCTTCTAGAATTTTTTTGAGGGATTAATTTAATCTTCAAGATCCAGAGTGCTTCACCGATTTGGTTGCTTCACCGGCCTGTACGTCCTGCCTGTACTGAATCTGCTTGGCCTGATTTGGTTGGTTGCTGCTTGGATTTTGGTCAAGTCACGTGGCGATGAAACTGAAAGGTTGGGTTTTGAATTGGAAAACTGAAGTGGTAGTGCAAACCACACGAGGGGCCCTGAGACCGACGGCAGCGGTGGCGTGAGATCACCGGCCGGAGCCGCCGCCGGCGGCTCACATAGGTCAGACAGCATTGCAGGAGCTGACCTTCTTGCACAGACGTGGAAGTTCTACGATCTATTTACGCTGCCATAACTTGCATTTCAAATTCACGTCGCTTACCGAAGATCGTAGAATTTGTGACCAGTTTCCCGCAGGACGTACAATTTAGCAGCCGGCCGGAACGTACGCATCCTTGTCTGAAACTGAAACGGAGAACCGGACCGAGCTTGGCGTCATTGCAGCCTACTCTAGCTTGCAGGCTTTCAGAATTGGGCCCTGAGGTCCCGAGTGCTGACGCCGAAGATGCACGACACGACAGCGGCAGTTTTTTCAGGTGCCGGCGTGCGGGCAGTCGTGTCAACGGCGCATGCTCGTTCGTGCGTACGGAGTAGTATCGCCGTAACCTGATCGGCAATGCGTGCGTCGATTGCTGGGTGCTGGCTGCACGGGGTTCGCACACTTCCGTTTTGGATTGCCAGCACGTGGTGTTTTTTTCGCTGACAAAGGCGTCGTCAGTGCGTGCGTGTGTGCTCCAATGGCAATCGATGATCGATGGAGGTAGACATCTGTAACAAAACCTCACTTCTTTAGAGCAAGTATTAGAGCATGAACCCTAATCGGCAGAACGCCAAATAGCTCCACACTCATCAGAATAGCTAAGCCTGGTTTAGATTGCTAAAATTTCTAACTTTTTCCACTCTATCTCCATCACATCACATTTAATACACCAAAAGACATATGTTTGAAGTATGAAATGTAGGTAAAAAATAACTAATTACACAGTTTAGTTTGTACATTGCGAGATGATTCTTTTGAGCCTAGTTACTCCATGGTAGGATAATATTTACCACAAACAAACGAAACGTACTACGGGTGGTGTGCTACAGACAAAAGGTTACAAATTCTAGCAATCTAAACCAGGCCTAGTCGGCCATGACATGGAAAAAGAGAGAGGGGGGGGGGTGTTTGGTTTAGAAGACTAACAAGCTATAGTCGGGGCGCTGCATGTGACCACCGGCGCATCACACAACTTTTGCATGTGATGGTCGCAATGTACAGTGAGTGAGGTGGAAGAATGTGATAGGATAAGGTAAAGGGGGTGTTTGGATTCTTAGTCGGGTGACTAAAGTTTAATCACCCGACTAAAATATAAAAGTTGGGGTACCCGACTTCTCAATTTTAGTCATCTTTTGATTTTAGTCACCCCCTGTTTGAAAGTAAAGTGACTAAAACAGGGGTGACTAAAGTTTTAGTCATCCAATCCAAACAGGCCCAAAATTAAGCAAAAGAAAGTGGAGATCATGAGAATATTAAAAAGCATATAAAAGAAGGGATGACCCAAGTTATAACATGTTATTGTCTCGACCTTGGCCTTGTTAAATTTGGCCGGTGCCGGTTTGTTGTGAGAGAAAAGTACCTTCGGGCCGGGTTGGGGCCGGGCTGATTTGTTGTGAGAGAAAAACACCGTTGGCTGGTGGCGTAGGGTGCGAGGACATTGCCCGCGAGGCCGTTCCTCGCACCACTTTAGCGCACCGGGTCGCACCTTTTCCCGTGATTGGTTTCTCTCCCCAGATCGCTTTGTCGCTCCGCCGGGCTCCCCCCTCTCGCCCGGCCGGGCGAGAAGCTCGAGCCGAGCTTCCTCGTGAGCCCGGACCCGTGGTGCGTCGTGAGGCTGATGTGAAGGACGACGCCATCCCGCCCGATGTACGCGAAACGAATCACGCTCCTCTTCTACGCCGGGCACCATCGCCGCATCGGGCCGCGTCGGGGCCTCACCGCGCCTCGCCGGAGGGGGAAGGAGCTCTTGGCGGGCCCTTCCCCGCTCCGCCACTATGGGGTGCGCTGCAACCGCGAGCCACCTCCGCTGGCGGGCCCCATCCAGCCACAACGAGCCGCCTCCGCTGCCGGGCTTCCTCCGCTCGTTCGGCGGCTTCGCAACGAACGGGCAAGGTCCCCACGCATGGGCGCGAAGAACGGCGGAGACGGCAGGCGCACGGGCGCCTGGACGGGCGCCGGGTCGGGCCGCCCCTCGCGCTCCACCGCTGGGAGGAAGTGGGTGTTGACGAGGCGGAGCGGGCGCCGAGAGCCGAGTCCGCGGTGATCGACGAGGCCGAGGGATCGACGAGGCCGCACGCAGCGCACACGTAGAAGAGGGCGAGGCGTGCGATCCCGAGTGGCCGTGCAGCTCGCCAATGGCCTTGGGGAAGACGGGCGTCCGATGGCGCGCTCCCGTGTGAGGCGCGCGGGGTCTCGTGAATCGGGCAGCGTAGGGACTCAGCGCCGCCCGTTGCGTATCTTGAGCGCGCGCACCATGCCGTCGCCGTCGAAGAGGTGGTGGCCGGCGACGGGTCGGCGCGGTTGGGGTGGCGCCGTTGCGCGCATTAACGCCGCCGATGAAGGGCGGATGCGTCCGGAGACGAGGGAGCTCGGGCAAGACAGCGGGAGGACGGCGGTGCGGCCACGCCCTTGGCGGGAGGCGGCCGAGGATGTGGCGGAGGAGGTCGTCGGGGAGGCCGCGGTGCTGGACGACGCCGACGACGATGGGGGCGGTGCGGTGGATGCCGATGAGGCCGCATCGAGGTGTTCGATGAATTGCCCCTAAGAAATCCTGGGTGGTAACTTCACCATTGTGATACATGGGTGAATCCCACTCAGGTGTATACAATCAACCAAACACAACCAACTGCACCAGTTCATGCATCAAATTGGTCCATACATGCAACCAAACACGGTGCTACTGATCCAGTACGAGTCCGTCGGAGGCAACCAAACACGAGCTCGTGTATGAGTTGGTCGGGGACGAGGTGAGCCTGGACGCCTCTTTCGTCCGGGACAATCTGGTTCCGAGCAACCAATCACACCCGTAAGGACTCTAGGAGACTTTAAGTCAGATTGCATATGGCTTCATTTCTTTTCTTTCTTTCTTTCTTTTTGATAAAGTGTACATGTATATTAATTAAAAAAGATAGAAAAGTATAAATACAGGACACCGTAAAAAGATATGGAGGACAACCGTCCAAACCAACATGCATAACCAAAAACTCGACGCCGATTGCCGACTCCAAATGTTGCAATCGAACCCATGGCCGAAAGAAGCTCCACCACACAACGACTTTGATGTGGACCGCCGTGAGACGCTCAAACGCCAGACGACTAGAATTTGTTCTCGAACGCCCATAGGTCGTGCATGCCCCGAACTCCGTCGACCTTGGATGCAAGCTTGCCGTTGATGACCACCGCCGACCGTTGCGAGCTTGATCCATCCTCCCGTCTTCCACAACGCCCGGAGCATCCTTCGCACCCTTGAAACACGTGGCCGACGACCCCTTCTCACCATGAGACGAAAAGCCGCCATCGACCGACTCTTGTAGATGAGCCCGACGAAGTCGACTCCACCTCCACATGCTCGTCGACGGTGTTGGAGCGAGCACCACCGAGACGGGAGAAGCACAAGAGGACCTTATTCCGTGAAGGCGACACCGCCGCCGCCGTCTCGACGCCGTCGTGCGACACCAAAACCTAAACCTACTAAGACTACCACCACCAACCGGGGAGGCAGCGGTCTCCCGCCACCCAGCGCAACCCAAAGGGCCATCGAGGCAAGTAAGACCCCAAACAAAGTGACCGGTGCGCTTGTTTTGAAACCCTAGTTTTTTGGTCGGAAACACGTGGTTGCTAATTTCTATTTTTTTGGCATCATATGAACATAAGAACACATAATATAAAAAAAAAAAAAAATTATTTGAAAGACAAAAATGATTCAACCGGAAGGGGGCATTACCCCCCCCCAACTCTCTCCTCTTTGTGGTCGACGTGTGGAAGAAGAGGAGAGAAGAACGACCTTATAAGGTAGGTAACAATCTAGTGCATTTTATCGTGTAGAGAAAAGGACAACATAATGATTCCATTATACATAAGGCCAAGCACGACGGAGGCTAAAAGCGGTAGTGGTTTTAGTACAAATAAAGTGATCCACGTAGATGAGGAAATATTGAGACTTCTATTTCCACAATGCAAAGTATCACTACTTGTGGTTTGCACATAAATTTTTTGCTTTCATCATGTCACACCTTTATTTCCTCTCCATCTTCTTTTTCAACATGGACCACATTCTCTCTCCCTAATCATATGTAGTCTCGCAAGCCACTATGACAAGAATAGAGCACCTTTTTTTTTTTATCCGATCCTAGGTAGCATTTGAGACTACAAGCAAAAAGCATGCATTGGGGAAGCCCTAAGGGATGTCACACGCGTCCGAGGCAGTAGCCACCGTAGCCATCATCATCGGCAAAATTCATCAAATAAAATTAGATAATAAAATAATTAGGAAATAAGGAGATTGAGTCATAATAGAAAACAAATTTAGATTTGATTTGTAAAGAGGTATTCCAATCTATAAACCTCCTAGAGTTTGCTTAATGTGCAAGTTTTCCCCAAACTATAAATACAATGGATCTGTAGTCATTTGGAATTAAAAAAGAAATAACAAAGGAGAAACCCTCGCCTCTCAAGCCTTCAAGCCGCCGACTCTCCCGAACCCCTAGCCGTTGTCGCCGATCACGCGCGCCTCCTCGCCGCCGCCCGCTGTCACAACCACTAGAGTTTGTCCGACTGTGACAAGGGGTTGTTTGGAAATATGTGTATTCACTTCATTCTATATGAACCTAGTTTAAACCCCTTCAAGACATGTGGGTTGACATGTGCATCCAAATGCTACCATTCTATGTGTTTTTTTTAGCCCATTCCTTTTTTTTAGGGGGGGGGCATTTTTTATAACAAACATACTTTTATAGATTAGCAACAAGAAGTTGCTATGTGGGTGAAATTTCCTCGACGTTACATGATCAAGAGCATTCCTAGAGGACATCTCGAGATGTGAATAGCACTCGCCAAGTGATAGTTACACTTTGGTTTACATGTAATTGGTGCCTAGCCTCAGAAGCAAGAACTTGAGCAGTTGTATTGAGGTTTCTAGGAATCTTGTAAGTCCTGTAGTTTTTTCCTTGACCTGCATTCTTAAAAGTTTGGGTATATAATTTGGCTTTCCATCTCGGAATCTGTTCTTCAGAAGTAGAGTTTAAGTAGGAAACCAGTTCCTGATTGTCAGAGAGGAAGGTAGATAGCCTCGTTGATGTTCATCCTGCTAATGACAGTAGCTACAAAAGCAATAGCCGCTGCCTCTGCGATGAAGATAGAGGAAGCTTTGGATAAAGAAAGAAGATTTTTTATATAAACATTAAAATTATTTTGAAGGCCCTAGCTGATAAGAAAGACTTCAATTCCTGCAGCGTGGTAGGTCATAAAATTTTGGTCTGGACACAGAGCGATCAGTACAGACTCGCACACAGAGCGAACTATTTTTTTCGGCCTTTTTTTTAGACATGGAGTCAAAAAAGTTAATACAAGCCTACCGTAGACTTAAGTTTTGGATGGAAGCAAGTGTATCGTTTTCATTGATCGAGGCCGAATTTGTGACCGGAATTTCGTTAGCTCGGTTTAAGTCTCTGACTAGTTGGGTTAGGTTATCGGTAAGCATGGTCAGCCCAACCAACAAGTACGATCAATCGAGCCATCCCTCTTGCTGTCAACTGTCATCCCCTATCAGTTGTTTGTCACTGTCCAGGCAGCACAGAGCTTTGGCCCCCGGCCGTGCAACGGTGCAAAGAACCCCAAGGTGCCTGTGCCTGCCAGCCACCGCCACGCAATGCGGCTGTCACGGTGGCGTCAGGGTGCCCGTCGCGACCCGTCTCGCTCAGGACCAAAGCGCCCTCGCACGTCTACTTCGGGGGTCTCGTCGCTCGGCCGCACGGAATCCGCCGGCACGCAGCGTCCGTCGTCGCCACGAGCCAAATCCCACCGGCCGGCCCCCGCGCGCGGGCCCCGTCGTCGTCTGGCTCCCGTCGTTGTCCCTTGCCACGGGTTCGTTTCGTTCCCTGGCCTCTCCTGTCGCGGTGCACGAACAGAGCCGCAGGCAGAGCCATCCATGCATGGGCGATTGGGGGCGTCCGTCATCGACGACGTGGACGTGCCGGTGTGCGACAAAGTTTGGTCCATATCGACGAGAAGGAAATAAAGAAACCCGCGTCTCACAGGAACAAAAAGGTTCGGTGGCGATGTGAATGTGAATGGGCCCGATGGATTGATTCGGTTCGTGATGCGGTGACGGCACGTCGATCGGTCGTGTCGTGTCCTTTTCCTACTCTGGACGAACTCTCGAGTCCGAAGTCTGAACCGGGACGCCGGAGCGGCGACGTACGTCTGTGCGTGCGCACTGCAGACGGATACAGGCAGCCAGCTACCAGATCCGATAGGTGCCGATTTTGTGGATGCCGCCCCTATGCGGCTACTACATGCTGGTTGTTGGTGTCTGGTACAATAAGCATGAGATCGATCGATGGAAAGCATCCGGTACGTGTCTGCTTCGCCGTGCCGGAGTTGCAATCTTTGGAGCTACCGTACCGTACCATGGATCGATCGATGCTTGTTTCGTTCAGGCAACAAATTGCCTGTGTTGTACCGTGTGTAGCTAGGTTTGCACTAGTAGAAATTACAAAAAGCAGCTTGCGATGAAGTAGCAGTACACGTAGAAGCACTAGTAGTAGTAGTAGTATATACTAGGTTCCATCCAATTAAATCTGGACAGTATCGACGTTTCCTTTTGACTCCTTTGCCTAAAACGCCGTAAGGGTAACCTAGGTGATGGTGTGCACGGAACCGGCCGGTGCGAACTGAACGCACGCTGCACGCACACGCCCGGCCACCGGTGAAAAGAGGAAAGGACAGGACGACCCCGACACCGGAGGTCGAAACAGACAGACAGGTCAGGCGGGCAACGTACGGTAACCTAGGCTGCCAGGCATTGGCCGTTTCATCCGTTGTCCGCCGCGATGACGACGACGACGACGGACCGACTGGAGACGATAACGGCTCAATTCAGGTCGGAGCCAACCAAAGAGGTAGGCAAGCTGAAGCTGCCGGCGCGATTCAGGTCGGAGCCGAAACAGACAGACAGGTTTGATCCGTTGTCCGCCGCGACGACGACGACGACGACGGACTTCCGTTGTCGGGGTACCAAGCGAAGCCAAAGAGTTAGGCAACCTGAAGCTGCCGGCGCCGGCAACGGCAACCGCCGAGTGTTTCACGTTCCACGCGGCTGACGTAAAGCGTCCCGTAAAGCGTCCCGTACGGCATTGAACTGAGGCATTGGCGCGTACGGCGGACGGACGGAAATTGAGGCAGCTCACCTTCCTGATCCCCGATTTGAGTGAGAGTCGTCCCCGTCGTCACCGCTAGCCCACCACCTGCGCGGCATGCCGCCGGGGTGTCGTGGCGGTGGCCGGTGGTGGTACTGGTAGGCAAGCCACCAACCCCCAGTACGTACGTCCGTCCAGTCAGTCCCCACCGGTGAACTGACTCGATCGAGGGCAGTCAACTCCACCTCCCATCAACAAGTCGGTCACCAGTGCCCCCGCCTGGCGTGGCGCCCGTCTTTTTTGCAATTTAGCCCTTTTTTGAAAAGATTTTCTCAAATCCACCCTTTTTAGTTTCCGGGTGTTATATGGACCCCTTGCTCGGGCGCCATCAATCGCGCGCCGAGGTATAACGTGTTGGCGCCACCCGTCAACGGCGCCGAGCTTGACGGGCGCGACGGACGAAACGGACGGGCGGCGGTGCGTAGCTCGGCGCCCACGGATCACGGCGCCGACCTCGGCGCCCACGGATCACGGGCGCCGACCCTCGGCGCCACCACCACGACGCCGACCCTTCAGATGGCCGAAGTTCTTTTTATTTGCAAGGAACTCTCTCGCGTTTCCTCTCCTCCCCACGCCGCCCTTGGTGTTGGATCGAAGTTTTCATGTTTATGGTAGTTGAACAATGTGTTCATGTTTATGGTAGTTGAACAATGTATTGTTTCACTCGATATTAATCTTTAATAACTTCCCGATCAGTGCCGGATAACATGTGAACAATGTATTGCATCCACAACATGTGAAATGGCATGTGAGAACCTATACCAAACAAGGGTATAGAGGATCGAGGACTAAACACTACATGCCTTAGGTAATTAAAGCAACACTCAAGCAGCATCTAAATGGCGTGTCGAGAACTCGTACCAAACTAGGGTACAACAGTTCCAAGCTAACCCTAACACGCCTTAGGTAATTTTAAAGAAACAACAATCATCCATAGGTGACCATAGAAAGAACTCGCCTTCTAGTAATGTGGCCACATAGCGTACTGGGTTGCGCCTTCTCCATAGTAAGCATCATGTGACGGTGCTGGTGGAGGCGGCGGTGGTGGCGGTGGCCCATTGTTCTTGTGACAAGGGCACAAGCAGTACGAATCGGTGCATGGTTCATCTTGTGAGTTCTCACCGTTGTAGTCTTCCTCCTCTTGGTCGTCTGTTCTTCCGTACGTGCCTCCATTTCGAGATCAATGATTCTTTCTTGCAACCACCGGATGTATTCGATGTGGTGGAAGTGGCCGAGGATCGATCCACCCGGTGAAGCCGCAGTGGTCGGGTGCCCTTGAACTCGAAATAAGTGTAAGCATGTTAGAGATTGCTTAAGTGAGGATCCAAAGATGCAATGATGATAAGTAATAGCACTTACATAAGCGTTTGGGCATTTCCAGAAACGGCGACCTCCTTCCGTCCCATCTGTCATCATCTGCACCAAACAATCCATACCATGCATACATTTTGGCCAGTCTTCCCTACGTTTGTCATAGGTCTTGAGAGGGTTCTCTCGATTGAAATCTCCCCTATTTTGGTCACGCCAACGATCTGGGTCGGGTTCATCAAACTCTTTAGGACCAACACCTCCCCCACACATCGGATCTACTTCCCACGGGCTTGCATTTCCCTTCTTCTCCCCCCTTCCCTCTACCACCCAAGAACCTCCGGACATTTCTACTAGTTTGCTTCTTCGTATGCACCTGAACGGAGTTGGTAGTATATATAGACCCGAGAGAGGCGTCACTAGCCGGTGCATTGTTCGTTGGGGTACTATAGTAGTTTGGACCCATGCATTTTTTTAAAAAAAACTAGCCCTCGAAAAAGCTAGACGATGGATTTGATGACTCACCGTAAAAGGAGCCTAGTTTTCGAAAAAAGCTAGTGTATGATCACTTCATGTAGGACTGAAAAGCCTACTCGATCACTTCACCGAAAAGCCTACCATGAAAAGTCGAGACGATGGTTTCAGATCTAGTGCATTTTGCTATTGTCGTATTTGAGTGATGGCAACCCTGAAAAGCCTAGACGATGGATTTGATTCATCACCGAAAAGCCTACACGATGGATTTGATCACTCACGAAAACTAGAAACTTGTGCGGGCATATGAACACTTTAATTTGTGAGATGTAAACTTGAGACGACGGCGCGTTGGTATGTAGATGAGAGCGAGAGACCCTTTTTTTTACTAGAGAGTGAGAGACCTTGTGTCGTGTGAATGTGTATTTTTTACTAGAGAGTTGGTATGTTGCAATAGTTTTTGTACAACACTTCTCTAAAATTTTGGATATATATGTACCAAAACTATTTAAATTCCTTCCTAATAGCCTAAACTCGACAAGTGTCTCTCGCTGAACTTCCAACGTGCATCACATTAGGTGCAGATTGAGCATCGGGGACCAAAGGAGGAACCTCAAGCATCCACAAAGCATGACCTTGCAAGGTGGGACAAAGTGTGCCTCCGCCTCCATCACCCCGACGTACGACCACATCCGGACATTGCAAGCGGGCTCTTCATAGCTACCCTCAAATACTTCTCCCACCGATCCGCACAACCAATTGGAATCAACCTTCGAATATATTGGGAGGGGAACCAATATGAAGAACACCCTCAATTTCAATGCCACCAAGACAAGTGCACCTCCTCTCGAGCCTTTTCAACTAACTCACTAAATGATGGTCTTTCGTCAAATAGCACAGGCACACATTGCATCTCAACAAACTCAACATATCCATAGCGATCCTTTTCCCTTTGTGCCTCCATGATATATGGTAACTATGTTGTCCATCTAGTTCATACACAAATCGAAACTGTCTTCCTTTAGTCCAAAATAGAAACTTCACATCATCGATAAGTCACTAACTACAACTAATAATATGTTCAGTAACTAATACTATGTTCTTCCTAACTAATAACTAATAATATGTTCGAACTATGTTATTCCCTAACTAATAACTAAACATATGTTCAGAACTATGTTCTTCCTAAATAATATGATAATATACTAACTACTACTAAATATGTTCCTAACTATGGTGTTCCTAACTAATAACTATGTTCTTAACTAATAGCGAATCTATCCATAACTAATATGTTCCTTTAGTCCAAAATAGCAAATGTTTACCAAAATAGAAACTATGCATAACGAGAGGAGCAGTTGACAAGCAAAAATGTACCTTGACGATGTGAGGGGGGAGGGGGGGGCAACAAAGAAGAGGGAGCAGTGGTCGCTGGTGGAGAACCACCCCCGCCGGAAGAGGAGGGGTTTGGCCAGCTGGGCGCTCAACCCGCCTCGCGGGCGGCACCATGCCGGAGGTCTCGCTTTTGCCGCTACGGGCGGGCAAGAGCGGGCGCGGCGGCGTCCGGCCGGGAGGGCGCAAGGCCGGCGGCGTCCGCCGGGGCGGCGCTGACGGCGGCGGGCGCCGAGCGAAAGCAAGGCGGCCGTACCGTTTTCCACCGAAGCGGCGATTTTTGGAGGAAGAAAGAGAGGAAGAAAAGAAGGGGGCCCGTTGATTTTCGGTCGGCTATTGGTGGCGCCGAGCTACCCGCCGCCGTCCGCTTCGCCCGAACGCGGCCACAAGCTCGGCGCCGTCGACGGTGGCGCCAACACCCCAGCAGCAAGGGGTCCATATAACACACGGAAACTAAAAAGGGTGGATTTGAGAAAATCTTTTCCAAAAAGGGCTAAATTGCAAAAAAAGACGGGCGTGGCGCCCGGGCGAGTCAGCGCGTGTGAACGCTCAGCGCCTCGGCCAAACGGTGAGGTCGGTCTTGGCACGGGACGGGTGGGAGGACGAGAGAGAGGACAAACACACACATACTGGCAGGACGACCGCCACGAGCGTGCCGTGCCCGACGCGTCCCGCGACGAGTAGTGTATTTCTGCGCGGCTGCCGGCGAGGCCGTGCGGCACGGGCTCGAGTCGAGTCCGTGGACTGACTGAGCGCGTGGCGTGCCCAACCGTACGTCCGGTGCGTCTGGATCCACCGCACCGCACCTTCAGTTGGCATTCACCGGCACGTGCTGAGATTCGCCGACTTCGACGGCTCATTGCTTTAGCTGACTTGCAGCAACGACGACGCGTAAGCATTGACCTGGCTAACGTGCGGCGTTCTGGCGCCAATTTATTTCGCCCTGCCTCCTGCACGCCATGCCATGCCATGGCATGGCTCTGCCGCACCGCACTGCACTGATCCCGGTGTCGTGGGTGACAGATCACAAACGAGCTGATCAGGTAGCTCAAGGTTTACTCTAAACTCATGTCATGCGTGACGATGTGTCCACAGCCTTGGACTGGAGGCGGCGCTACCTGATTACGGAAGCCTGACGGTAACAGTGACGCCTGCCTGCTTTAGCCACTCTTCGAGGGTGTTCACTTCCCATGCAAAGGCAAAAAAACAAACCCAAAAAAGTCTTCAAAGATCGTCACATCGAATCTTTTAACGCATAAATGGATCACTAAACATAGGTAAATAACAAAACTAATTGTACAGTCCATAAAAAAGCAGCGAGGCGAATCTTTTGAACTTAGTTAATGCATGTTGGGACAATAATTACCAAATACAAACGAAATGTCTTCTGATTTAACCAACTCTTTTTTTTGGGGTTGCATGGCAACCGAACGCCCCTCGTTTTTGGACTTCGGGCATCCATCCTGCCTTGTGTTGTTCGACTTTGGATTGAAAAAAAAAAAAAACATCAGCGTGCTACCGTTAGTTCTACCGCAACAATAAATGAAAATCCTTTGGAATTAACCTCACCTGTATATGGAGAGAGAGAGAGAGAGTTTTTGGTTGCTCACCAAACCTTGCTCAGATGCCTAACATCATCAGCCACGTACGTCGTCATAGGTTTTTAGTTTAGCCGAGAGTTGCCGAAGGCAGAAATGATCCTCCCGAACCTGGGAAAATACAAGTGATGCGCATGTATTTTACCAACCCCTCAAAAATCGTGCTACATTCGTACTATGATACACCAAACACATGGAAAGTTTAGCCTCCGGTAGGTTACATATAGATATACTCCTATCAACTGTCTTTTGAATCAAACATGTGTAGGTACATAGACCTTGTTTGGATACTCTAACTTAGTTAAATTAGTTTCTAACTTTAACTCTTTTAAACTAACTTTAGCCAGAGGTGTTTGAATTTAAAGGGTTAGATTGACATTAAATGTAATTGTCCAAATATTTGGTGTGGATGGAGAGAGAAAGAAAATACATTTTTTAGTGGACCCAACCTCGAACTACCTCTAATTAGCACCTCTTCGGTGAGCTAGTTTTTTTGGGTGGGTTAAAAATGACTTAAATTGTTTTGATCCTTTTTTGATCTCCAACCCGCTCAAGCTTTCTAACTCATAGATCCAAACAGCGGGGTCACAATAGATTCGATAATTGTTAGTTGGACTCTTCAATAGCAACTCTCTCACTATGTACTCCAAATCAGATAGATAAACATTCAATAGCTAGATAAACATTATTAGATAGTGAATTCAAATAGGGCATTGGAATGATTGATTCGATCTATGTCTACTAAGTTTCTACTATACTAAATACGGATTTAAAAGGAAATCCTGAGAAGTCAGATGACACTAGCGTAAATTTACAACTTTACAAATGCATCAATCACTGCTGTAAAACAACATGGAACGTTACAAATAAGGGGGCATTGACACGTGCCGGTCTCATAGGTCGATCTCATGAGTATGTCTACTAGGATTTTCTATGATGTACTAAATAGAGGATTAAATGAGGAAAACAATGAGATGAGTAGAAGCGCGTGACAACTATTTTATCATAGCATAGTTTTGTCGCCATGCACCCTCACAATCCTATTTTCAACTTCCATACAAATGAAATCAATCGCTGCAACTTAGAAAGACAACATGGAACGTCGCCTTAAAAATAAAAGTTAAACACCAATGTATTTGTCTTAAAACAAAAACATTTCAAAAAAGGAAAATGCCAGTCACTGTCCCTACGACGACCGCGTCAACCCGGAACCAATCACATGCCCCCACGTGTCCACCGTCCTCTCCGGCCTCGTGCCGTCCACCTTTATTAACCGCCCCCCCCCCCCACCCACACACACCACTGCCGCCGCACTCCAACGCACCGAGGAGCTCCAAGCTCCGGAACCCAAAATCCGCAGCCTTTCCCCTCCCCCTCCTCCTCCTCCTTGGAGGCTACCTTAGCGTGCCGCGCCGCTACCCCCCCGCACGCAAGAACCCCCACCCACCCTGATCCCAGCCATGTCGTCGTCAATCCCGCGTCTCCTCCTCGCCGTCCTCTTCACCACCGTGGCGGCGACAGCGCCGGCTCACGCGGCCGGAGCCTGCACGGCGGACAAGTTCTCCAAGAACCGCGTGTTCGCGACGTGCGCGGACCTGACCCGCCTCGGCGCGTCGCTACACTGGTCCTACGACGCGGGGACCTCGTCCCTCTCCGTGGCGTTCCTGGCCACCCCGTCGTCGTCCAACGGCTGGGTCGCCTGGGGCCTCAACCCCAAGGGGCAGTCCATGGACGGCACGCAGGCGCTGGTGGCCGTCCCCAGCGGCACCGGTGGCGGCGCGTACGAGGTGCAGACCTACAACATCGCCGGAACCGACATCGGCAAGCCTGGGGTCTCGCTCCCCAACTACCAGACGTCCGACCTTGCCGCGGAGGTCGCCGCCGATGGCCGCGTCACCATCTTTGCCACACTCAAGCTCCAGAACGGCACGGACGCCGCCGATGTCAACCAGGTCTGGCAGGTGGGGGCCTTACTCTAGCGGGGGACCCCAAATCCACGACATGAATGGCGATAACATGAACTCTAAGGGGACGCTTAATCTCCTTACCGGCGCCACCGCCGCCGCATCCGGTGGAAGTACCCTCAGGAAGAAGAATGTGAGTTCCTTCCTTCTGCTTTGTCTCTTCGTGTTTGTTAACACATTTCTTCCATTCTTATTGTCCTGCGCTTGCGCTTGCCTGGTAGTACCAAATTTTGAAGCCAATTTGATCCCCATTCACAGCACAGCTCTACTACTGTTCGATTCCTGACTCAATTTTCAGTTCAGAAACTACCTTTTTAATCAAAAGAACTCTTCCGTTTTACGTTTGTTTTTGCGAGTGAGTTACTGTATTTTTTACATGAAACGTTGGCTTTACAGCAGCAACGAAAGGGATAATTCCTCTATCTGAAAAAAATCAAGCCACACAATTTATTTATTTTTTCTCTCTTGGGCTCAATTTTCAGTTCAAAAAATTAAAAGAACTCTTCCGTTTTACGTTTGTTTTTGCGAGTGAGTTACTGTATTTATATGAAACGTTGGCGTTACAGCAACGAAAGGGATAATTCCTCTATCTGAAAAAAAATCAAGCCACACAATTTATTTTTTCTCTCTTGGGATTTAGGAACAGCATGTTGATGTAGTGGTAAGAACGTGGGAAACCTACCCCTTTTAAAATTCCAGGATTCGATTATGTGAAACCTGATAAAAGAAAATTTGTGAAGTGATCTTCGATAGTCTTCAACTAATTTTTTCCTGGTGCGTCGAATTGATTCAGACCTGCTACTCAACTGTATTTGCCCGTGCGGTAGGCAGCGTTTGTTGACTGTGTGTTTATTATGCGTCGCAGTTATGTAGGAGTATCAGTTTCTCTCTTCCTTATCCGTACACTTCGAATTTTGGTGTACAGGGGCGCAATTTTCTTCCCCTGCCAGTTTTCATCCTTCCTTGCTGGGCTCAAGCAGTTCAGCTTGGATTTGACCAATTTCTGGTTTTTTTTTTTTGCCTTGTTTTTTCTTGCATTTTTATGCGTTCCGGATTCTGGAGAACAAAGGCATATGCAGCTAACATGCTATTCTCAGCCATCAGGACAATTCGATGCAGTCAAGATAATCAACTGGCATATTTTTATTTCTTGGTGTCATACTAGTAGTGTAGTGCCTAGGTATCATGGTAGGTGCCTTGTGAGTTTGTGACAACTGATGAAGTCTTCAAAGAAAACAGAGTGTCTCCGTTTCCATTAAAAATGCGATTACTGTCATTTGCCACCTAACAGTATGTTCTGATTTCATCAAGGCATTCTCATTTGTCCCATTCTTTCAGTAGACTCATTTACATTCTAACAGCTGTTGCTCCAGTTTACCATCTTACTCCAGTTTGCTTTGTGAGTTAGTGACAACTGATGAAGTCTTCGAAGAAAACAGTGTCTCCGTTTCCATTAAAAATGCTAGAATTGTCATTTAGCACCTACTTACCAGCTGTTACTTCTCATTGTGCTTTGGGCGTACTGTCCAGTGTTTTTCTGATTTGTCCCATTCTTTGTGTAGACTCATGGAATCCTGAATGCTGTGAGCTGGGGTCTGCTGTTGCCCATGGGAGCCATTTTCGCAAGATACCTCAAGACATTCAAATCAGCTGATCCGGCATGGTTCTACCTCCACGTTGCTTGCCAGCTGATCGGGTATGGCGTCGGGGTGTCTGGCTGGGCAACTGGAATTCATCTTGGAAACCTGTCCAAGGGAATCACCTACTCTCTCCACAGGAACATTGGGATCGCAGTGTTCGCTCTTGGTACTCTGCAGGTACCAACTACATAGCAGCATACATCCATCCATCCTTCTCATGATGCTGTTTTTAATTTATTTATCCAGCTGATAAACGAAAAACCTAAACCCTCAGCTGATCATTTTTTCCCCCGAATGTATGTATGTACTAGATCTTTGCGCTCTTCTTGAGGCCAAAGCCGGATCACAAGTTCCGGCTGTACTGGAACATCTACCACCACTCGGTGGGCTACACCATCATCATACTGGGCATCGTCAACATCTTCAAGGGCATGGCCATCCTGGACGTGGAGCAGAAATGGAAGACGGGGTACATCATCGCGATCGCCATCCTGGGCGCCATCGCCGTGGTGCTCGAGGTCGTCACATGGGGCATCGTCCTGAAGCGGCGGAAAAGAGGACAGCAAGACCTACAATGGCACCAATGGCACATCAAACGGCGGTCGATTGCCGCTATCTATGTAACTTCATAATCATCATAGTCGTGTCCTCTGATTATATCTGATCTTCAGTGTTGTGTTGGTGTGCAGATGTAGGGAGGTTAGGCCTTATGATGATGGTTTTAGTATCTCTCTTATTTTTTGTATGATAGATGTGTGTATACTGCACGATTGTTATACTGGAGATGGGGATGAGTGAGTGAGTGATTGATACCGGTGGCATTGGTCTTTGCCTGTTGTTTTTCGTTTTGTTCGTTCTGTTCGTCGATGCTGATGAGCTGATCATGCACTTGTGTTGTGGGATCATGCACTTGTGTTGTGGGATCATGCTATTTGCTGCTCTATCTCTTGCAAAAGAAGGATGATGAGGTGTACTTGATCGGTGGCTGGTTGGTGAAGCTGGGATTGGTGAAGCTGGGATGGGACGAGAAGAGGAGGATAACACGTATAAGGCCCCACTAGTGGAAGCATGACTCTTCTAGAAAGTGAGACAGCAAGAAAACAACGTGTACTGTACTGCTCGCTTGCTAATTTTTGTGCAAATTTCCTGGTATTCAGTGGACCCGTGGAGGGAGATGGCTTTCATTGAGCGTTGCTGATGGTTGGTTGGGCTTTTAGGACACGAAGAACTGCGTGCGTCGTCAGCTCGTCACGCTTCTAGAATGCCAAATCAGGTTCAGAGCTGTCAAAGATTTCGCTGTCAGGTTGTGCGTTTACGCGACGAATCCATCGGTGCACTGGATTCGTACACATGCACGAGAGTGACTCTCCAAGAAGAAGAGGAGTAGCGTGTGGTTCACTGGATTCATCACTTTTTTTTTCAGCTCAGCAGCAGTGAGAACTGGAGAAAAGTTTGTGGCGCTCGATGATCTAGTGCGAGTCCGTCTGCAACCAACTTTTTTTCTTGGTGGTGGAAAAAACAGGCGTGGCGAATGGCAAGGCGGAATGGAAGCGCGCACAGGAAAATCCACGAGACGCGTGACTGACTAGCGCAAAGGCCAAAAGGCGCGCGTGCAGATTTGCTCGATTTGTTTTGAAACGTTTTTTTTCTTATGATTACGTACTGTAATTGCAAATTTAGGACCTGTCGACCGATGGAGGGCCGCGATCCCTCGTCTTCCTTGCGTTCTCTCTCTCAACTCTCTCTCGCGGAACTTTGGCGTACAAGGTTCAAGAAAAGGAACCGCACATGCCCGAAAAATGGGCCGGCCCGGCGAGCTTTACATTTGCTCGTCAGCATCTCAGGCTGGCTCGCCTTTGCGCGCCGCGTCGCAAAACCGGCACCAGGAAAAGGGGGGGCTACCTGGCCTTTGCTGCTGGAACGGGGAAGCGTACGTGCATGGACCACGTCGCCACGACGACGTCGTCTTCCTCTTCGGCTTCGGCGCCGGTGACCGTATAGTACAGGCTAAGATATATCTCACCGACCAACTCATGCAATGATTGGAAGCCTTTTCATGCCGATAGCGTGATGGTACGATTAAGTCGGCAGATCGATCATGCATGGCAGCAGCGCCTTGGCCGTCCAATGCCGGAGCCACCGGCAAAGAGAAATGGGACCCTGTTTAGAGCCCCAAATTACTCTCCAAATTCCACTATGCAAAAAGCAAAATTCTCAATCACATCAAACGACGCGATACATATATCGCGAAAGACTAAACGACGGTAAAAAAATATAAACTAACTTGCCGCGCGGCCGTATAGTACAGCGGTTTAAATATCATCTCACCGACCAACTTTGCAATGATTGGAAGCCTTTTTCATGTAGGATAATATTTACCATTAACAAAAGATCGATCATGCATGGCAGCAGCACTTGGCCGCAATGCCGGATTTTTTTCACCAAATTTTTGTGTGACGACCTGCTACTCTGTCCTAAACATTGCGAGCAGCATGGAGCAACAGCAGCTGCTGAAATGGGTGCAATCAGCACTACCTGTACTTTTTGTCTCGACAGGGTCCTTCTGTTCGCATCATTGCTCAAATATGAATGATCACCTTTTCATTAAACATGCATGTACCTCGTTACATATATAGACTTTAAAGTTTAGAGAGAGATTAATCAAACACGATGATGCATGTACCAGCACATTTTTCTCATGGCGTCCAAACAAACTCCAAATTCCAAAAGTTTTCACGGGTAGTGGATCCACAACCTAAACGCCTTCTCATTGGAGGCGAAGCCAGTGAGTGAGCTTTTGGCCAAACCCAACTATCATCAGGACTACTCTACTCTAAACGAGATGCAGCTGTACCGACCGGCCGCCTCACATACACCAAATCATGACCAAATCATCACCGGGCTTGCATTGGACTGTTCAGTGTACCAGATTTGACTCACCCATCCTAACTGCACATCAGGAAGCATCTCTCTCTCTCTCCTACTCCTCTCCTATTCTATGTTACCCTCCATTACCTGTGTCAAATTGACAGGTTCAAACTTCAAACCTAAGCTGTTTGGTTTGATGAAAAGTTGTGTGAGTATGACCCATCAGGCCATCATTCAATGGGGTGTTGAAAATTTTGTTTCGCTTGCACTTGGCTCAACTTCTATCCACCTCAAACGCACTAGCTATAGCATTCGTGTGGTTGGGTCGGTCACCTTCAGTTTCCAGACCAACTCTGAAGCAATTTGCAGGTCAAAAAAGGAGGAGCTGATGTGTAGTGCCTGACAAAGTTCAGTTGAAGTGACTACCAAGCATCTACAAACGCATGATGAACGGTGTCGTCGAAAAATCAATCGATAAAAAACGATCTGGCGTTGTTATAGGAGCAGCTTCAGTTCTCGTTGAGCTGTATCTCAACTGAGGTGTGTGCAGTAGGAGCAAAGCATCATCCAACTCGATGCAACTTATAGGAATAGCAGACACAGACTGGATGGATGGTGCTTTCAGCCTTCAGGTTCCCAACATTGCTGAGCTTGAGTGTAATTGGGCATGTGGGATATTTTTGGGGAAAAAAAAAAAAAGGAACTTCGTTGGTATAGGTTACACACAAGATTACCAAATCATTAATCAAAGAAGAGAATGTCCTGTAAGTCACATGTAATGCCTTTGTGTACAAACCACTCTCCCTGATTCAATCAAGCCTTCAATCAATGAAAGTAAACTATACAGACAATTGATCAGTCAGTACTTCACACTCACAACCTCTTATATATACAATTATATACTCCACCTTCTAACAACACAATTCCAATGCCACACCTACTACTTAAGAAGGTAAAAAAGGTTAACTACAGGTAATTGCAACAACTGCACACTCTCTTCTTTCTACACTTTTTCCCTTTTTGATTTGATACGCAAAGATCGGTAAGGCGTGAGAGATCAGGGACGCATATGTACAGAACAGGATGACAAGCAGAGCCACTTTTGCCCCAGCTTAGGCAAGAAACCTAAGACTCCACCGGCTAAACACTCGGGCAAAAGAACTAAAGGACCAAGCAAAGCAAAAAAAGCAAACTAAACTCAACTTTTACAAGCTTCGCTTTCGCACACCGCACAAGTCATGCACCTCTGAGCTGCCAAAGTTTAAAAAATCAGAACGCTGCAAGTGATTCGACTGGTTAGTCTTGGAACCTGACACAGCATCACTTGGTGAGTCAGTGATAGAGTGTGGGTTATCGGGCGGGGAGCTGAAGGCACCGGGCAGCAATGCGGACAGTGATCCTGTGTGTGACGGCCTCAGTTGAGGAGCTACCTGTGACATTCACAGTAAGAACAACCTCCAAATCTCTGGTGGCTTCACACCACCAGTTTTGCTGTACTCCGTCAACGAATTCTTCTTGTGTGAAGAAGTCTTCATGATGCACAGCTACTTCCATTGTTGCTCCTGGTTCAATGAGACCGATTGATGGTTGGACCTATTTAACATTGCAGAGTGAGAGAACTTATTACTCTTAAAAGTAAGATAAAGTAAAATAAAGATGATAGAACAGTAGAAATACAAAAAAGGGGGAAATTCTTTAAGTATGAAAACAAAATCTAAATATGGAATGACTGGTTACAAAATCGTAAAGTTAATTGCATAAATTTATAGCCTTTGCCAATAATATATGTCTGCAAAACGGCTATATAAAAACTACTACTGATAGAATCAACTTCAGCATATTGATAATTGATTAACAGTTTTAGTACAAGTTGATATAATTTGCGATTGATCAGATTTTGCTTCTCTAAGAATTAGGAAACCAGAAAAGAAATAGTTCCTAAAGAGAGTATCTGCTAGAAAAATATGTCACACAAGTGGAAAACAAGTTCCATGGTTCTCCCAAGTTTAGTGTTTCTAGAATACAGAATAGCTACATTAACTATGCCCGCCCTGGCATTTGGAACTAAATGACAAATGAACACAATAATTTCCTACAAGCAAAATTACCATCAGGACACACCCAACGAGATAGGGGGGAACAGATATGAACTATGTTTTTCCAAGCAAAATGTTGTGGGAACCTAATATAGGCTTCAACTATAGGGATTCCTGTCAAAATGCCATTCAGCTGAAGCTATGGCATACTATATATCTAAGTATGATATAACAAGGAGGTCTAATAGGGCGACAAAGTACACAAAAAAAACAAGAGCAGTGTACATAAAGAATAATAAAAAGAAACTCTACCTCAAGCCAAAGTGGAAAGCCAAAGGAGCCCCTTAGGAGTGGCTCAGATTTAGTTCCATCTTGCTTTCTGATTGATTGGCCTTCACACAGTATTTCAAATGCAGCTTTACTAGTTTCACAATTATTGGTTATTCGGAGGATAACATCATCTTGATTTTCCAATATAATGTTGTTTGTGCTGACGATAGTGTCTGGAACAGAATGCAACTCTCGAAGCAAAGAGCATACTTTTTGTTAGATTCGATTATTTTTCCAAACTCTTGCCTTCTTATCAGCTCATCTACTCTTGCAATATCAACGCTAAATGTACATCTCACAGGTTTATGATCACTATCTGTGACATCCATGCAAGCTTCGTACCTATCAAAGAGCAAGAACAACAAATTAATTCTGCAAGGAATAGCTATACTAAAGAAGGATCACATAACTCCAGTGTTCTCTTCCTCAATATACAAAAAATGGCCAAAATATAAAAACTCTTGGCTCTGTGAAATCTTACGCTGTAATTGCAGCGACAACAGGACACTCTAATGAACATTCAGCTATTGATACAGAACGACTATCTCGATATAGTATTCTATCGCACCAAGCAGGTATTCTCTTCTTCTCGCCTGAATCATACCCTGCACGGAGATGATGGAACAAACTAATATCTAAAGCAGGTGGTACGAATAAACCATGAAAAAAGAATTGAACTATCTATGTAACAAAATATAGACATATTTAACAGGCAAGTACTATAAGCATCAAATACAGTACCTGAGAGACCCAACTGGTGTCTTTGGAATTTGTAGGTCGGAGGAAATTTGATTGACCTTCACGCATTCCTTGAAACACATTTCCTGCCTTCATTTCCGCTCGAAGTTGATCCCTTTCTCTAAGCCAGTCAAAGCTCCTCTGAGAGACCATATCCCTTGCTTCATCATAGGTGATGCCATTAAGGCGGTAGTTGAAATCACCAAGAAAGACAACCATATCAGCTTCTGCCAGCTCAGGCCTATCTTCATCGGCTTGATTTTCATTAGCCTGCCATTATTACAGTATGCATACATAAATAATTTCATTCCCAGGAGGAAAACTAGTCAGTTATTGTTGTGAACACAGTTTGATGATCACATACACTCACTGCTTTATGCAATTGGACAGATGTAGCAGAAGCTGTAGAACAACAACAAAGAAAACGTGTTATCTTGTGCTATGGTGCCATGTATAGCAGTGTTAGTAAACAATGGTGCTTCCAAGAAGCGTTTGACAACAAAATACCTGTAGATCCATGAGGCTTGTTGAAAGTCATTGTCCGATAAATATGGTCGAAATCAGCATTACGACGGCTAACATTTTCTTGATGTGCAGCAAAATGATTGTTTACAAAACATATCCTGCGATCAAAGACTCTTATTCTTAATCCTACACCACCCTGAAAGAAGCATCAGCTGTCATTTATACAGTTACAGTGTGGAAAGGCTAAGGAAATTTGGAGCACAACTTTGACAGGCATGAAAAGGTACTAATCAACTATTGAATTCAGATATTTAATTAACTTGTTTGAAGAGTTTATCTGCAGATTACTGAAGTTAGAACCTTCTAAACTTAGCCACAGTAACAAAAAAGAACAGCACATTTTAATAAGTTCACGGATTCTATATTGCATTAACTCCAATAAATGCCATGCAGCTTGCCAGTTTATCTTTTCCTTTTCTGACAAAGATTATTTTAATATATTGTGCAGAAGGGAGGACCTAGGGTGCCTAGTGGTAATAAGCAGATCAAACACATGATACCTGGTTCCTTCAGACAAAACAAAAAAAAAAAAAAAAGAGGTGAAGATGTGCCTTGACAATCGCTTACCTTGTTGCCAATAGTACGCCCAAAGCCACATGGCACTGCAGCAGCATCAACATCACCAACATGTGGCTTAAGGTCATTACTTGCCCTTCAGATAATCATGATGTAGAATGTGGAAATATGAGATGAGAAAAATATTTAAGTGCAACTGTAATAATTATATGAACATAAATTTACAATGTGTTATTAAGAATGATTCATGATTAGTCAGTACCATGCCGCAATAAGTAATCCTGCCAACTGCCTTGAACCAACTCTGTGGAAGGATATCCCCTCATCAAGTATTTTGCCAATACTGTCTATCCACCACTGCCCATTGGCACTGCCCTCAAGCCCTACCTAAGGCCATAAGACAGATATATTGAATCAAATAATCACCTTAGAGAACAATAATCAAAAGAGCACAAAATGGTAGGTGACGGTAGCTGGTAATGTTCACATTTCTGGATTAAACTGAAAGCAGCAGGAGAGAGATCAGTATACAGTAATGAGTAGGGAAATATAAACTTATTAGTGTCCGCTCCCATTCAGTTATCAGTGGTAAAATGGATGCTTTCTAAAAATGGATCTATAATTAACACAACAACAAAATACATTAACTTCCCAAGTTTTAAGTAATAGAGGAATTTGTGAATTGTGAACAGGAGTCAGATATCCCTTCATATAAGCTACAACATTGAAAACTTTAACTTGGGATGGAGAGCAAATGATAATAAGGTGGAGACAAGAATTAAGCATTAGGGTGTATTTGCATTGCATTTTGGCACAAATAAAACCTAAATGATTGGTAGGTGGATAATTCATCACAATACTACCTCGATTTCATAATATTGTTCAAGAAAAAGAAATAATGTTGTCAATCAGTGGTAGTAGGTGGATAATTCATCGAATACTACCTCGATTTTTCAAGAGGTCACATATTTTGAACAGACCTATAGGAAAATCTTCCTTAAAGTATGAAACAGGAGTACAGACAATAGGAAGATTGTCAAAAACTATGTAAAGTTATTCTTTAAATATTTCCAATTCAAAATTCTTAACCAAATTTCTTTCCCCTGTTCTGACACTATTAACCAAACTGAATGCTACCTTCACACTTGACAAGAAAGAAAGAAATATTAAGGTGAGGCAAAGTATCTTACACTTTCTTTGGCTGCAGCCATGGCAAGAACTCCAGCACCCATCTCGACCTCTTGCAAACCTACCACCACTAACCCAACATCAAAAAATGCACCACCTAACCATGACCTTAGTGCTTCAGGAGAAGCTTTCTCTTGTGCAACATTCCAAGTCCCAACCAGTATTTTAAGGTTCTCTAGCCTTGTATATGACAGCCCCCTGCTAGCCAATTCATAGCGTAGAATATCATCGAGAGGGCTAGGGGAACTTAGAGGCCAACCTCGAATACCACCATGATGTGCCAAAGAAAAATGTAAGAATCACCGATTGCCATGTTTATGACTGGGCAGCTATGACCAATCCATCCTGCCAAAAGTTACCTTCAACATCCAAAACTTGAATAGTGCCATTTGCATAGCCCACCCAAATCTTTTCTCCAAGTGTCTTTATGCATTGAACAGAAGAACTATGATAATGAAATTCTTGCAGTCTATTCCCATTTCCATCCCACACAATAATTGAACCATCTGTGCAACCAGACCAGATTGTCCCATTCATTGCTTGAGCCACTGCTTCGGTTCGCCGATTATCTTCCACAAATGTTCCTTTTGTTGCAACTCTGCGTACAGCATCAGCTGCGCCCATCAAGGCATTCCTAGATTTCAGAAGAAAACTGAAAGAACCTTGCGGTTTCTCCCTTTTTGTGGGTTTTACTTTAATCTCTTCCTCTATGAATTGTTCCGCATTACTGGGGCCTCAGGACGAGCTAAGTCGACTTGGCCATCGATGCCAAACACTTTTAAAAGCTCCCTAGTCTTAGCATCCCTGTATATAAAATATATATATAAATAAGTGCCGGTGAACTTAAGGCAACTGTTAAATATATCTGTATTATCAAAAGCATACCAGAGAGCAAATGTCATGCTAGTTAGACTCCAAACTTTTGCTCGGCAGTGGTCTGCAAGCATGTGTTTCACATCAGCAGCAGGCAAAGAGCACATGTTACCAACTGTAGCATGGTTTCTAAGGTCAATATAGGATTTTTCAACCAGTGAGGCAGCCATATGATTTTCTCCTGATGTAAATGAGAGGGACTTAGCAATGGCGTCCCAAGGCCACGCCTTTATGACACCCCCTTCCGATCCTGACCAAATTTCACCTGTTTCCAAGAGATTAAACAAAACAATAAATTTGGATACCTTTTAGCCCTTTAAATCAGAATCTATATTAACACATATAAACTATAAAACACCAGAGATGAATAGACTCAAACAATAAAGATCTAGTGATTCAGTCATTCACAGATAGCAAAAGGAAAGTGTCCCAATGAAGCTGGGACTAGCCATTCACAGCCAATCATCTAGATTATTATGGATAAGGATAACATCACTGAGCATCTCAGCAATAACAACGAACGGTTTGGATTTTGCAAATTAGTACTCAAGGATTATGATAGTTATAAAGGTTACACTGGCTAATTGATTTCTGTATGAAAAGACACCACAAAGGCTAACTGTACCCAACAAAACTTCTCCAGCTAGAAAGACGCCAAATGCTGCTAAATCCATGCGTATTCACCTAATAAGGAAGACAAGGGAATGACGCCATTCCAGAATAACCTGTAGCTAGTCCCTACTCTATTTGTAGCTGTCCCCACCTCATACAAAACAACAAAGCTTGGACATAAAGTACTCAACATATATAGCTAAGATTTAACGGTGGCATTGCGTGGTAATATTCTAATTTGTGATTCAAAATTCTCGCCATCAACAAAGTCAATAACTATACTGACTACTGGAGGTCCCAGTCACGTGAAATGAGCATCAGCAAGTAGAATCGAACATTCCGGATTCCCAGCACACCATTTGTCACCGAAAAAGTGGCATTGTCAAATTGCTAGAAGCAGTCAACAGAGCGCAAAATTAACGAGACGATCGAGCAAGCAAAGCTTGTTACCGTACGACGTGAAGACGATGGCGAGCACGGGCGTGCGGTTGTACGCCTGCCACGCGAGGGCCTCCTTGAACATGGGAGCACCGCCGGCGTGGTCTCCTCCGGCGGGCGAGGGCGTGGTGTGGTCCACCCGCCACGCCCTGATCCTGCCGTCCCTGTGCCCCGTCCACACCATCCCGTTGGCGCCGTCGACCGCGGCGCAGAGCGCGGGCGGGACCGGCACGGACTCCCCTGAACGGCGCTGCCTCCCGTCGCCGCGGCGGCGCGGTCCGGCGCCCCAACGCCACCCGAGGAACGCCTCGTGGAGGTCCCACACCCGACCCCGGACTCGGCGCCCGCCCACAGCTGCCGCCGCCGCGGGTCGCACGCCAGCGTGCGAAGGAACGCGCCCACCTGCGTCTCCCCGCAGCGGGTGCGGCCGCACTCGAGCGACGGCGGGCGGGCTGGTGCATCGCCGCGCGGAGTGGCACGCGGAAGATTCCCTCGCCACCGCCGCCGCCGACGAACTCCGGCAAAGCGCCGCCCGCGCCGCCGTACTGCGACATGGCCTGCTCCAGTTCCGCCGACGCGGCTGGGTTTCCGTCGACCCAGGCGGCGAAGGAGGCGGCGGGGGCGAGCGCCACCTCGCCGTGGCCGTGGCCGTGGCTCTGCGGGAACGACGCGCTGCGCTGCGTCCAGGCGGAGGCGGCAGGATCGTCACCGTAGCTGAGGACGCGCGGCGCGGCGCGGCGTGTGCACGCGGGCGCGGACGCAGGCTCCGTGTCGCGCGCGACGGCTTTCCTCTGCCGCGCCGACGGCTCGTCGTCCGGGTCCATGTCCCCACGGCGCGGCGATGCGTGTTCGAATCCGGCTTTGCGAAATTGGAAGCGATGCGAAGGAGGTGGGAGTGCAGGAGGAGCCGGAGGCGAGCGCCGGAGGGAGAGGTGAGGGAGGCGATGGGGACGGTCGGGCGGGGCCGTCCGAACGGAGGCCACCCGTTGCGGGGAGCGGAAGGGGAAGCAGCAGGGACAGGGAGCGGCGGGGCCGTGCAGGGGAGGCAACTGAGCGTGGACTGGTGTCTCGTGGGTTTATATGGCTGGATGTCTCGTGGACCGGGACCATGGCCAGAGGCGGCCAGGCAAGAGTCCCCCGGCGGCCGCTGGCTGGCTCTGGCCGCAGCAATAGGAGAGTTTCTTCGGGACGACGATTGAGATAGTACCAAACTTAGCAACGGGTAGCTTTTTTTTTTCATTGTATCTATCTATATATCTACTGTAGTAATTAAGTTTTTAAGTAATTTTTAGTTGAAACTTTTCTTCTTCTTTAACTTTTCTTCTTCTTTTTTTTCTGATGCTTTCATACAAAGTCCACTTGCATAAGCTTTGTACAGTTGCAGTTGCTGTCATCGATCACTTTATTTGGTTCAAATGCTTCCCAATTTTCTTTCTACATACTATAGATCAAGGCAGCCTTCAATTCTTTTATGAAATCACTATACAAAAATTTATCAGGTGATGGTTTCGTGGTTGATAAGTTGGTTGATATTTTTTTGTTGCGACAAGAAAAACATTGTAACATGGTTGATAAGTTGGTCTCATATAAGTTCAAGCAAAACAAGACGGAACTCTTTTGTATCTATCTAGTAATTTAAGCTTTTTAAGTAAATTTTGAAATACTTTTCTTTTCTTCTTCTCTTTTGATGCTCTTTCTAACAAAGTGCACTTGCATAAGCTTTGTATTGTTGTCATCGATCTTGGTTCAAATGCTTCTCACCTTTCTTTCTACATACTAGATCATCTTCAAGAATTTATGATTTCAATAAATTCACTATGCGAAAAATTTATCGAGGTTATTTGGCTGATGGTTTATGTGGTTGATAAGTTGGCTTATATTATTTTATTATGAGAGGGAAAAAAATAGTATACCATAGTCAATAAAATTAGGCCAATAAGTTCAAGTGAACGTGTAATTCTTTTGTCCCTCTTGCAGATTTGAATAATCTTATACCTCGATCACTGAATCCGCATTTACCTCTTCTTATCATATAAACCATCACCGGATTCATTACAATGCTATCCATGTGGTCACGTCTGTTGGGGGCACTGTTGCCTTGAACGTTCAAGCATTCTAAAACAAAATTGAGTAGTTATGATCGTGATTGTTTCCACCCTGTGACCACATTCCCGTGAAGAAAAAGAACCAAATTATGTTCCTTGTGCTACTTGCAAACTTTATCCAATATGTGTACAAAGGAATTTTGATTGCTCAATATAGCTGCTTTGTAAGAAAGTAAAAGAAGATACCTTTAACTTTTTTATTACATCCATTTTGCTATACATCTAAATATAATAATATGTCTAGATATAATAATATGTCTAAATATAGCAAAATTGACGAACTTAAAAAGTTAAAGCGCCTTTTAATGTGAAACCGAGGGAGTATAGGCTTTGTTTGATTTAATCCTATGACTTTTTTTTTTTAGTTTTAGGGACTTAAAAAAAGACTCTCAAGAAGGAGCTTTTAATGTGAAACCGAGGGAGTATATAGGCACGAAGCCCGCAGAGGTGAAAGGTCCCTTGTGGTTTTTGGTAATTGAGTGTCAACATTAGGTGAACTAATATGTGTGATTGAGATAATACAGGTGAGATTAGTTCACACATGTGATGATGCAATGAAGGAGCTTATTGCATATGAGACATGACATGGAGTCATGTGACCAAGGTGGTGAAGATCAAGACGCAGGCTTGGCTTGATGGACCGGTTGCAAGTGTGAAGGGCAAGTCGAGGGACTTGGCCGATGGACCGACGCAATGGCGGTGAAGAGCAAGTGAGGTCAAGATCGATGGACCAAGAAGGTCATGTGATGATATGAAATGGATCATATCATTCTTGATCGTGTTGGTGCATGTGTTGCATCGGCACTTTGAAGATGAAGCGGAATGGAAATGCGCAAGGCAAAAAGGTATAACCTATAGGGCATTTCATTTCGCCGGTCATCGTGAGCTTAGAGAAGTTTATGACCGGTTTAGGATAGATGGCCGTACTATCAAGAGGGGCAAACTTGTTTGCATATCGGTCATCTAGTGCCACTTGAGCGATCTAACTTTGCGATGTGTTAGGATCGAGTGGCATGCTAAGAGCTAACCCGACCTTTGAAATGTTTGTGAAAATGCTAACACACTTGCACATGGTGATGTACACTTGGTGGTGTTGGCACATTTACAAAAGGCGGAGTTTGCGAGGGGGTTGAGTTGGGTTTGGGAACCGCTCTCATCCTCCCGCCGAGCTTATGGCGGGATTCGCGCTTTCGAGAAAATGAGTTGCATATTTTCTATTGCCCGGATGCATCGTGGTGTTGAAAACATGCTATTCCTCGTGCTCAAGTTTGGTATACTTGATGGGTAGCATGTCGAAGAGAAGGCGTCGGTGTTTTCGTGGAGTTTTCGCCGAAAACGGTGACCGGACGCGACCGGCGGAAGCACGGGTTAACTTCGACCAGGGCCCGGCCGGCGTGCGTCTGGCGAGAGCCCCTTTGCCGGCATTTTTGCGGGACTTGACGTGGGACTCGGACGGGATGCTTCCGGTGGTCGGCCGAAGCGTCGATCGGACGCATGGAGGTGGGTGCCATTTGTGGCCCGGCGTGTCGGTTAGAGAGGACTGGTGATCAGGACTCACGACCAGGACTCGGCCCGGGTGAGTCCGGCTCGGTGCGGCCCGGTCAACTCTCGCAGAAACCGCGGGTTTGAAGCACCAACGCTCTATTTGGCTTGGGGCTATAAATAGAAGGTGTGTTTCGCCATGGCTGGTGCTTAGCACCTTGGGGACTTTGTGTCCATGCTTGAGAGTGCTTGAGAGCCCTCCCACTCACATATGCTTGATATCGCTCATCCGATTGAGTGAGATCGAAGTTCTAGTGCGCGTTGAGAGATCGTGATTCGTGGCACTAGGTGATCGTGTTGCAAGCTTCCGGTGGGCTTGTTTCTTCTTGGAGGTTGCCACCTCCTAGACGGCTTGGTGGCAAGAGGCTTCGTGAAGCACGCAAGGAAGCTTGTGCGGTGCTTCAAGAAGAGATTGTGAGAGGTTGGTGCTCACCTCGCGGGGATCATGAAGAGCAACTCTAGTGGAGCGTGTCATTGAGCTACCACACTTGTGTGTGGGTTCACACGGTACCCTCCGAGGGATTGGCTAGAGAACTCACATTGGTGAGTGTCTCGATCGAGCTCCTACCGTGGGATTTGGCACCGCCATTAAGCTTGAGAATCATCACCGGGTGATTCGCCAAACCGTGGAACCACTAAAGTGTTGGTCGACACAACGAGGAGTAGGGGAAGTTGGCAAGCTTCCCGAGACCTCGGTAAAAAATCACCGGTGTCATCTTGTGTCCACACTTCGCGGTGGTTTGCATTCTCTTGATCACAAGCTTTGTTCTTACATACATATATATTTTGTGCTTGTGCTTGAGTAGAGTAGTTGTGACTATCTAGCTTGTGTAGCTTGTTTAGTTACTTTGCTTAGCTTGTGTAGCTAGGTAATTTGAGCCTTTGGGTTAGGCGTGTGTTGCCTTGTCCATTGTGCGTCTAGTGAGCTTAGGGGCTTTGTGCTTGTGCTTACTAGAATTGTGTAGGAGCTCACTCTTGCTTAAAGTACTAGTGCTTAGGTTTGTGTGACCTTGCATTAAAATTGATTATCAAGCTAGGCTTGTCACCTCACTCTTCTTGTGTAGGATCTTTTGTGAGGTGATCTAGAGTCTTAGTTAGAGGGGTGAAGTCTTGGCTAGACCGATAAGTTTAATTCCGTAATTGTATTCGGTTAGCCTTCACGATTACTTTTTAAAGGGACTATTCACCCCCCCTCTAGTCCCCATCTCGACCCTTCAAGAGGCACGGCCCATCAAGCACGACGCGGGTCAGCACGGCACGGCCCGTTAGAAATCTATAGGTGGCGGTGTCGTTTACGGTTTAGTCCGCCTCCGCTCGAAAGCAAAGAAGCAGTGGCAAGGGAGACAGCCCGACCGAGGAGCGAGGACAGCGTGGGGACATTCATCGCCCATGTTTGATCATCATTATTATTCAAAAAAGTTTTATAAATATCATCTATTTTTTCTTATGACTTATTTATCATTATAGATACTTTAAAAACGACACTTTTCTGGGGACGGAGGGAGTACAAAATATCTTATGTTGTTAGGGGGGCATGGCCCCTTTGTCCGGCCACGATCAATCTAATTTTTAGGCTAGAAAAAAAAGAATCACGGTAATAACAGTAAGACTGATCCCAAATAATATAGGTGTTAATAGAGATCAATTCAGAAATATTATATCCACTCACTAATCCATATTGATTTTTCTAACTAAAAGTTAATACCTTGCAGATGATTGCAGGCCGTTGATTTCAAGGAGGACTCTGACAACTTGGGCCTTGTTTAGATGGCTAAAATTTGGAACCGGATGTCACATCGCATAATCTGTAGTACGTTTTTTGTTTGTTAGTGGTAAATATCATCCTATCATGGAGTCACTAGGCTCAAAAGAATCGTCTCGAAATGTACATCTAAACTGTGTAATTAGTTATTTTTTTACCTACATTTAATACTCTAAACATATGTCTTTTGGTGTATTTAATGTGATGTGATGGAGAGAAAGTGGGAAAAAGGTTAGAAACTTTAGCAATCTAAACAAGGCCTTGGTGCGCCATCTGAGGGCAGCAGCAAGCTTGGCGACATAGAACCGATGTTGATTATATGATTGTATACTGGCTATTAGACATTGGGCTTGGTTCGGACATTAATGTGTGCTTTGTAACTGGTGTGTCTGGCACACGACGCCGATGTTTGTTACCGTACGTGTAGGTACCTTGGCCACGTACTCGAGAACGATCAACTTAGCCCGCCTGCCCAGCCACGGTGCGTGTCGTGTGTGGGGTAGGCCGAAAGCAAGGGCTCCAGCGTCGGTTATATAAGTTGGTTGATAAGTTGATAAAGTTGGTTGATACTGTTTTGTTGCGAGAGAAGAATATTGTAGCATGATTGATAATTAAGTTAGGCTCATAAGTTCAAGCAAACATGACGGGATTCGTTGTCCCTCTTGTAAATTAGAATAATCTTATACCTCACTTCGACACGAATCTGCATTTAAATCTTCTTATCGTAAACCATCATCAGATTCATTACAATGGCTATTCATGTGGTGGCGTGCTGGTGGGGCGTGTTAGGCGCCGGCCACTTGGTCGTGGGCCAGCCCACCTAAGGCCCGGGCGCTCCCCTTCACCTTCTTCCTCCTCCTGATGCTCGCCCCCGCCATCACCGCCTCCGCCTCCCCCCCCGCCCGGCGGCGGCGTCCGCCTTCTCCCCTTCCCCCTCTCTTCTTCTCCCACCCGACCAATCCTAACACTAGCTCGCTCCAAGCTCCAAAGTCCGACCATTGCGCCCCGGGCCCGACCTGGCCCAACCGCACCTAAGCCGTCCGGGCGACCATGCCGACCGCGGGCCTACCTACCTCCCCCTTGGCCGGCCATTCTATACCCTCACGGGGGAAGGTCCTGAAGTCGACTCCGCGTCGTCGTTGTCGTCGCCGGCACCGCCACCGTGAGGCCCCTCGCGAGCCAAGCAGGGGGCGTGGGCCGACCCACCATAAGGGTGGTCGGCGAGCATAGGGCGCCGACCGGGGGCGCCAATGATTCCCCCGTCTTTGGAGGCACTCGTTGCCTTGAACGTTGAAGCATTCTAAAACAAATGAAACTATCACATGTGAATCATACTATTAGTTATGATCGTGATTGTTTCCACCCCTGTGACCAGATTTCCATAAAGAAGAAGAACCAAATTATGTTCCCTTGTGGTACTTGCAAACTTATCCAATATGTGTACGAAGGAATTTTGTTTGCTCGATATATAGCTACTTGTAAGACACTGATGATTTATGATTCTGTTAATTATAATCTTGGCCAACTGAACTTGTTTCCATTTACTTGTTTGCCTCTATCGGTGGTGCCTAGGTAAAAAATTTTGGGCATTAGGCATGAAAAAGATTGGATCAATGATCTTAGGGCTACAGTGAAATTAGCTACAATTTGAGATGGTGAGGCTTACAACACAACGGATGGAAGGAGTGGCGTGGGGATTTAAAGTGTTTTATTCAAATTCTGCATTTTGTAGCTGCATGATTGTTTTTTTTTTATCTAAAGGAAACAGGAGGGATTTTATATATCCCCTACTGAAAACATATAACTTGTAAAAATAGTACAAAAAAATACAAAAGTTCTCAAAGTTTCAAAAAGCAGAGGCCGGATAAGCATGTTTGTTCTTTCATCCATCTAATATGGTTGGAATTTTACGTAGATCAGATCATACATAACTAATACTCGTAGACTAGATAGTACTTGTGACTGTTTCGCAAATAAAAAAAAGAAAAAAAAAAAAAAAAAAAAAAACAGTACGTGTGACTACATACATATATACATGCTCTACACAATTTGATGACATAGAGTATATGTATGTGTCACGCTAGCTTGCTCTTTTGTTTTGTTTATATATAGGGAAACGATAAACCTGGACGACTTGACCGGATAGACATGCAAACAAGAGAATCTCTTGACACATAGTACTGGAACGGGAAGTGGTGGCAGTCAATATCGATCATGTACTACGTCGTCCCTGATCAACTTCCTAAAAAGATCGATCACCTCTCCCAATCTCGCCAAACCTTACCCATTCTAAGCTCTTTTTATTTATCCCATAGCACCTGCTGAAAAACTGCAGGTACGGTCCATATCACTGGTGTAGACTAGGTCCACCGAAATTCCATGCGGGGAAAGCGAGACAACCCCACCACCCCAGTCGTTGGTTCGTTCGTTCGTGGTGGCCACATCGGCACCTAGCGATGCGATCCCACCGGTGAGATTTGGATTTCACCTAGCTTTCCGCCGTCCTTCCGGGCCTCTCGCTTTCGGTTGCCTAGGCCTCGTTTAGTTGGCTAAAGTTTCTAACTTTTTTTTTCTCTCTCCATCACATCACATTAAATACACCAAAAGATATATATTTGGAGTATAAAATAAAAGGTAAAAAAAATAACTAATTATACAGTTTAGATGTACATTACGAGGCGATTCTTTTTGAGCCTAGTTACGCCGTGGTAGGATAATATTTACCACAAACAAACTAAACGTCTTCTACGATTGTCTTCTGAGGAGTTCCGGGAGTTACTTTTGCTAAAATTCCTAACATCTAAACGAGGCCCTAGCTTGCCCACGATCGAATCCGGTTAAACGAACCGGAAATTGACAATTGGCCGCGCCATCCACCGCCGGCCTGGTCACCGCCGTTTTCAGATGGCGAAGACAAGATGGGTGGGTGAGGTTGCTGTCAGGTCAGCCTCGTCGGGAAACTATGCAGGTGCCGACCATCATTAATACGCAATAAGGAACCACGGCTAACGACTCGCTTGTCGTCCTTGTCTCTTGATCCTTTCAAGCGACCGACTGGCGCGACGCTCGGCACCAAGCGGCCGGGCAGAAAGTCTCGGCGGCCGGCCGGAAAGGGACGTACACGTGCGACGGCCGCGCGCGCGGCTTCATCGTACACGCACGGGAGCAGAGCACCAGCATAGTTTCCCGATGGCAATGGTGGTGGCGCTGGTACGCAGCACATGATGAGCAGCCGCGCCGGACGGACGGGATCGACAAATCTCTCGCGCGCGCATGCACTGCCGGCCGGCTGCTGGGTGTCGCCGGCCGTCGGGTTTGGAGGGCCACGAGCTAGTGCTCCACCTCCGATCTTCATCCACTGGTGGTTGTCAGCAGCCATCGATTGATGGAGGAGTGCTAAAAAAGTCTGTGCGGGGATCGTGGATGCGTGGACCAGCGTGCGCTTTGCATCTCTTTTCTTCTCTCTTCCAAGCTGGCCGTGACGTTGCTCTGGCATAAGAATGATGGCACGATGCAACACAGACAACGCAGAGATGCATGGGCACCGCAAATTATTGGGAGATGATTTAACGCACTGCCCTTGTTGGCTTCAGAGGCGATGAGATCACGAGAAACCAATCAAGCCAGGAGATGCTCTTCAACTGTTCGATGCTCGATCGCTCAGACGAAATAATTCACCTTTTTTTTTTGTAATAATTATTTGTGAACAGTACTACGTTAAGAGAAAGAAAACTAATAAGTGGACCGTACCGTACACATGGATGAGTGAAGGCATGACAGTACCACAATTATATTCCACGTGAGAAGCCGTAGCCTTTTTCAGCTGGAAGCAACAAACTTTTCCCGTCCCCATGACCACGAGTACCCAAAAAGCAACAAGCAAGAAGGACAAGCTAGGCTTGTGCAGCTGTGCGGCTACACGAGTGAGATCGAGTCGGCTACCAAACGAATCGCTTTTTCGCATGCATAACGATCGATGATTCGACGAACACCAACCTTCACTCACACTCGACTAGCCAAAGGCCGACGCTGATGCTTGTTACCGTACGTGTTGGTACGTTGGGCGCCACTCGAGAACGATCCAACTTACGGTGCGTGCGTGTGTGGGGTAGGCCGAAAGCAAGGGCGCCAGCGTCGCCACCCTATTGGCTATAGCCATATCCTACGCGGTAGGGTCGGCCCGTCCTACGCCTTGGCGGATGCATGCACGTCGCAGCGGATTTTTTCACCGCGGCCGGCGGCCGCGCGGAGTCAACCAGCCGTGGACGACGGAGGCCCGGCGCGGCGGCGCGGGGCCATCGTGGGCGGGTAGGTGGAGCGGCCCCAACTACCAGCGCCACCTGGCGTGCGGGTCGGGCCAATCGACTGGCTTGTCCGCCTCCGCCGCCCCCGTCGTCGTGGGGCGTAACGGCTCGGCGCGGCGCGCCGCTTTGCCCTGTCGCATGCGCCGCGTCGCAGGCGGTGGCGTACGTGTGCCGGAGGAGCCCGCAGGTCAGCGAGCGGTTTATCGTCACGTTTGTCCGCTGCGCGCGGGGCGGCGGCAGGAGCTAGCGGCATCGTCTCGTCTCGTCGTGTGTGTGGGTCTCTCCATTCGTGACGTCCGCGGGGGAGCGAGCGCTGAAACTTGCCGTGCCACAGATGCGATCGACGCCGCCCGCCGTTGACACACTGGGCCGTAGTACACGTACGTGTAAACTTGGGATGCGCGCGCGCGTTCATCGTCAGCACGTGATCGACACGCGTAACGTTTTCTTCTTCCCCTTCTTCACACGTACGGACAAGGCGAGAGGTAGAGTCCCCAAATTGGCACGGGCAACTCCCTCTTTTACTTGTACATCTTCCTCCAAAGGTTGGGTGGGGTGTAGGGAGAGAGAGAGATCGAGAAAGAGAAAGATTTCGAGAGTTGACCAAATCGTATCGATCGAGTTCAGCAACGTGATCCCGCCCTCGGTCGCGCTTAGCATCATGATGCAGATCCGAGTCAAATAATACACAAACCACCTCCAGTTTTTTTTTTCTTTTCTTTTTCATGGGGCTCTCATCGATCATGCATTCCGCAAGAAGAAAAAATATATATGCAATTATGCTGCGTATGGAATATACGTATGGTGATATACATCGATCATGACGATCAGCGTCAAATGGTATAGTATCTATATTTTTTTAAGGTCGATATATACATCAATAATATTATTCCTGTCTAGGGACTTGGCCTCTGTGTAGGCCCGTTAATGGGGCGGGTTTGAACGGGTATTTTGGGGCGGGTTTTTTAATACGGATACTATTGGGGCGGGTGGAAACGGGTGATTTTGTGAAACGGGTTGGGGGCGGGTTGGGTTGACGACACAAACGGGTTGGGACGGGTTAGAGCTCTATGGTCATAGATCGCGTATAAGTCATATATCATCTTCCGCCGTCGACTTCGGGTTGGGGCGGGTTGGGGCATTGAGCCAACGGGTGGGGCGGGGGGTGGTAGTTAGGGTTTTTTAAAATATGGGTTGGGGGTTTGGGACGGGTTTAAACCCGTTCCCTCCTGTACGTATCGTATTCTGGAGCTGGACATGCCCGAATAAGAACTGTATGCCATGATTGATGAGGGTCGCCGGACGGCCGGCGACGTGATGCGACTGACGACGACCGCAGCTAGATGTGGAAATAAACAAAACTTTGTTTCTTCTCTAACCAACTACCACTGCAACTGCTATAGCTAGCTTGCCGCCAAGATTATTCAGATTCAGCCTGCCGCCGGTCACCGATATATATATATATAATAACAAGAACAAAAAAACTTGTGGTGCTGCTCGAACAAACAAGCTTTGGATTTGATTGGCGGCCTCTTTTATTTCCTCCCTGGCGTGGCGGTGTTGTTTCGTACTATCCGGCCGGGGACATTATTCATGATGTCATTCTTCTTATCCTTTCACACAGTATATATTCCATCCGTCCTAAATATATATATACAATTCTAGCTAGCTATTTGTCCTCTATTAATAACTATATATTTTTTAAAATGACACGATACAACGGAGACGCTCACAACACGCACGCACACTCACCCCTATGAACACACGTGACGTAAAACCCTACCCCTATGAGCACCTCCGAAGGACCGAGCACCAAGCATTATCCGGAGATTCTCGAAGTCACCATTGGCGCCTCGTCGTCGGCGGGGAACATCGCTACCACTTAATGCATAACGCCGGTAAATTGCGGGAAAATTCCAAGAAAAAGTGCGAATTAAAATGTATACTTATACGATATCATATATTGACATTTTTTATATGAATTTGGTCAACTCAAGATGACTTTGATTTCAATTGTTTTCCTTTTTTTGGATGGGGAGAGCACGCAATAATGCTATATATGGTGACCTTGGTGGTGTGGAGTTCATTTAATAAATTTATTTATTAGGATGTAATCTTTTCATTTTTGAAAGGTCTTTGAAGTATTATTTACAAATTGTTTTGTACCTTTCAGTCAAATCTTTTTTTTTTTTTTTTAAGTCAAATATTGTATGGTTGGAGGTTGGAAGTAACTATATGATTCTTGCGACTTGGCGTACTTTGCTCCCTAGTTTTTGCATGCGTGCTTTTGTACATGGGTTGTTTCTTGTTTTGCAATTTTCTATGGCAACTTAAGTGGGAGCCCTCAAATTACGCCCCCTACTTCTTATGTGAAGGCACCCCTATTGTTGAGGGTTTTTACAAATACTACAACAACAGCTCTCAAATCATCTCGAAAGATTATAATATACGAGCCCCACTTGTCATTTCTCTCTTCTATATATCTTCATCGCCCTACCATTCTCTTTGCTCTATCAACTGAGCTATGCACGTCGAGTTGCCGAGAGGAGAATAACTATGTTCTACAGGAGGGACACCTGGTCGGGAGGAGAGGAGCTATGGACACTTTGGCCTATCATATCTATCTATTATATCTTAGTTCTTGTAGTCATATCTTACCTAAGAAGCTTTTTTATGCTCTCAATGACACATCATCATTTTGTTTATTAAATTCCGTCTTGTTCATCATAGATTTCTTTTAGGTTTTTTTATGGCTTTGGATGGTGGCTTTTTAAAAATCCATTGTTGAAATAGACGGATATAGCTTTTCGCAAACAACTTTTAATAATCTAGGCACCATATTGTAACAATTCTAGCAAATTCACTACAAAAAGTATCTGTGCAATTTTTCAGTTTGCAATTTCACTGAAATATCGCAAAAAATAGTAAAAAAAAACATACCAGTCAAATTTCTGAGCCAAGTTTGGCCCGGGCCCAAAGTTTGTGTGGGCCGAAACTTCAATTCCTGCAGGCCCAGCGCACTATACAACCCCCACCAAACAATATCCAATTGTTTTCCCCAAAATTCCCCTAAAAAAAACCCCCAAATCCAACAGACTCCGTCTCACCTGAGCCGCCGCCGCCGCCGTTTCCAGCGCCGGGCCGCCCCTCCCCTCGCGCGCACTGCCTGCCCCGCGCCTGGCCGCTTCCTTCCCTCCCTCCGACGCTGATCTGCATCCCGCATTCCTGCCATTCCTGCGCGGCCACCGCACTGGTCACTGGACAGTCTCCCGCTGCCGCCGGCCCGCCACTCACCATCGCCGCGCCGCTGCAGTCGAGCAGAGGCGTGAAGCAAGCAAGCGGTCAGCGATGTTCGTTTCTCTTTACTAACTACTCCATAGTCCCAACAGCACATCCTTCCTTGTTCCGTAGACAATCAATCTCCTCTCCTACCTCCATTCTTCATTGTTGGGCTCGTCGGAGCTCCAAAGTGTCGGCCATGCTTTGACCGTAATAGCAGCACTATATGTACACTGAGATGCTGTAGTGTCCTACACTCCTCTACCTGCGACCCGTCCAGCTACTGTAAACATGAGTGCCAGCGTGTTCGATTTCGATTCCTGCAGTTTCACTCATCAGTTCAAGCTCAACTTTTTTTGGAGACAGAGAAGGTTCCCATCGGCAATTCAGTCAGCTCCGATGTCATCTCCGCTGGTGGACACCTCTGGAAGATCGAGTGCTACCCGCGTGGGCAGCACGATGACGATGAGGGTAAGCACCTATCTATCTTCCTCCAGCATGAGAGCAAATTCGAAGCCGTCATAGCTATCTTCGAGGCCTTTGTGATGGACAAGGACGGTACTCCATCTTCTTACACTAGAAGGAGGGTCGAGACCCTTTTCACACCAAAGGGCAGTGACGACGACAACCTTGGTTGGTCTGACTTCGTGATGCGGTGCTTCCTAAAGCGGCTCTATGTGACGGATGGCTCCTTCATCATTATGTGTGGGGTCAAAGTTGTGCATGAAGAGCCCCTCAAGGTGCCGCCCTCCGACATCGGAAACCATCTTGGCCTCCTGCTGGATTGTGCAGAAGGCTCTGATGTCGCATTCATAGTTGATGGTGAGAAGTTCCTTGCTCATCGGGCTGTGCTTGCCGCCCGCTCTCACCTGTCTTTAAGGCGCAGCTCTTGGGCTCCATGGAGGATGCCAAGATGCCATCAATTACCTTGCATGACATTGCGCCGGCAACATTTAAAGTCATGCTCCGGTTCATTTACACTGATGCTTTTCCTCGGGATGATGAGCTCGGGGACTCCCCAGATGACATGGTTCGACACTTGCTAGCTGCAGCAGACCGCTTCGCCTTGGATCGTCTGAAGATTTTGTGTGCTGCAAATCTGCAGGATCATATGTCAGTGGACACAGTTGCTGCCACTTTGATCTGTGCTGAAACACATAACTGTCTGCAGCTGAAAAAGAAGTGCATTGACTTCATTGTGGAGGAGAAGAACTTCAAGAAGGTTGTCTTAACAGATGGTTTTGTTCAGCTGGCGCAACAATTCCCATCATCCATTCTTGATGAGCTGAGGGAGAAGGTTGGAGCATAGAGGCCAGCAGCATGTACACTTTCTAGCATGTGGCTATAGTACTACCTTTATGACATTTTGAGTTTGGCAAGTTCTAAACTGGTAGCTTCCAAATCCTTTTGGTTTCCTAAAGTAGTGGACAAAGCCATCGATGGAGGAGGACCGGAGCAACATGGAACGTTTGGTGCTGAAGTTGAAGGAAGGGCTGACAACCTGGTGAAATGCACCTTCTGAATACCCGTGTCATCTTCTGTTTTCTGTCTGTTCCTTTTTCTTTCGTTTTAGTGTGTTGCTTTTGGATGTAGTCTGTTACAGTCTTGGTGGTGGGGGTGAGAGGATTCGGCTGGAGTTTCAAAGTGCTTGTTTCTGTTGGCTGGTAACCCGAGCAGTACTCTGTTAAGCTTTCAAGAAAAATAGAAGCTGGACTGTCAAGCCTTTGCTCTAAAAAAAGTTCGAAAGTGCTATCAATCTATTGAATGCTTGCAAGTGTGCACTATTACATTACTATCATGCAAACTTTTTATTATCCAGTCAACGATTTGGTAAGTGAAAATCATTGTTGTATCTTATTCGCATAAATATTGGTTGTCGTGCATTGCATCACCATGCAAGTCCTTACCTGTATGTCCGTTTTCTTAGATTCATTTGGTTCTTTCTTATATTATACGATTTGAATCTTGCTTGCAAACTCACTGTACATGTCACAATGAAAGATTTTGAGCTGCGTCGAGAGAAACATCTCTTCAAGACTATTTGTAGTATTATCATCGGCAAGTGCTATCATAGTTTTAATATTCATGGTAGCTGATTAGGTTTCCTTCTTTCCCAAAAGTAAGCTGTTACCTGAAAACTGAATGGAACCTTGTGTAATCTTTTTTTTCCCTCTGAATGGAGCCAAAGAATTGAAGGAACAAAACAACAGTATTGATAGTCTGTTTATTTTGACACATGATTTGCCAATTCTTAACAAGCAATAGTAATTGTGATGTTTGATACATGTGTTGCATAAATATTTCTTTTTAGGGTGAGTAATTGTCAATGATTCGATGTTACTTGTGCTTTTTTCAGTATTGCGTCTCAAGTTTGAATGATTTGAATATATTTCTTTTGTTTGTGAATATGACCATTTGCTTGTGAGTACATTTCTCTTTTCTTTCAGATTTATTGTTGCAAGTCTGCTAATTGTATTGCACTTTTAGCACATTCCTCTTTTTTAGATCTCAGAACAAGTAGTCTGCTTGTGTTAGAAACTGTCATTGGCAAGAAATACAGATTAAACATGAGTTGTCTATTGAACAAGTATTCATTTGCCAAGTAATTAATTGTCTATTGAACAAGTAGGTATGGGCTGCTTCCAGAAACTATCTCTTTCAAATACTACCGTTTCACGCTTCCAGGATTATGCCGTGGATTGGCAAGAAGAAAGAAAGAAAAAGGTAGCCACTGGAGTGGATTATGTGTTCTCCTTCAGTCTGAAATAAGAGCTGATTTTGCAATATGTGAACAATTGGCTTGCCGTCAACATTATGTGAACATGCATTTCATATGTTTAGATATTTGAACTCTTGTCTAGTACAGTATATTTTGAAAAAATGAGATGAAATCCTGGCGGAATGTGCTTTGTTTAGGTGTCCTGTTCTGACCTGAGATGCTTCATTTCAAGATTGAATGAAATGTTGATGGTTCTAATAAATATTGGGAACGTATCCTATGCACACCAACGTTATATGCACTTTCGTGCACACGGGCAATCTGGGTCTTCCATCTCCCATCCGTGGCCGACAAATCGAGGTGGACATTTTAAGGAATTACGCCCGCCGACGGCGCTTGGTCTTTTTGCAAAACGCACCCTCCCGCGGCAGTACGCCCCCATCGCTCTCCATCCATCGGCGGTACGCAGGCAAATCAAACGGAGGCCTCCATCGCTCTCCATCCTCGCGTGCCCTAGTTCCATCGCTCTCGGAGGGGCGCCACGGGCGGGCGGGGGCGGATCGGGCGAGGCGGCACACGGCGAAAGGACCGGGCGAGGCGCTCCACGGCGGCGACCGGCGAGGCGCTCCACGGCGGGACCGGGCGAGGCGCCCCACGGGCGGCGGACCCGCCCCCTCCGCTACCCGACCGACGAGGAGGCCCACGGCGGCGGGCACCGAAGCTTCCCCGACCGGGCGAAAGCAGCCCCACGCCGGGTGACCGGTAGACTGGAGGCGCGACGACAGGGAGGTGGCTCTGCCATGGGGAAGGGTGAGTATCTGTTGACGCCGATTGATTGGTGGTTGGTTCTGAATTTCTGATTGGTTCTGAATTTCTGATTGGTGATTTGGGGGCGTGGGTTTCTGCAGGCAAGAGAAGCAATGCCCGTGGCGCCGATAGCTGCTCCCAAACAACGTCGTGCTATATCCTGAATGTTCTGAATGTGCTCACTGTCAATTGGCAGTGCTTTCAAACAAGATGATGGAGAATAAAAATTCTGCTACAAGAGGCAGAGGAAAAGCTTCTGTGTATGGACAATTGTGCCTTCTTTGTGTTCTTTACCTTGCAGAGAGAAGGTTTGTGGAAAGAAACTAGAATGTCTGTTTAGGTTGCAGAGAGAATGAACGTTGTATGGTTACAAAAAGTGTGTATTTTCATTTGTACTCCCTGTTGGGGAACTCAATTTGAATGAATATACTGAATGTTGGTCTCAACTTTTTGGTCTCAATTCTGTGTAAACTTGTGTGTTCAGAATAAATTATGTTTCAGTGAGAATACAGGAAAGAATATACTGAATGTTGAGGATCTCCTTTTTGTACTCCCTGCTGTATGGTTACAAAAACAAAATGAAGCTTTCCAGGAACCTGACACCGCGCGGTGTTGGACCTGGAGCCTGAACATGTTGGTGATGAGCTGATGGTGCAAATATTGTTTTTTTTTTTTTGTGATGACACAAGTATTTAACGCTTTTGATCCCATGATGAATGAACTGTACAAAGAGGACATCAGTGCCCTGGTCTGAATTCAGAATTGACAGATGAAGAATCATTAGCTCCATGAATGAACTTTGACACATAGTCTGAACTTTGACACACAATATATGACATTTCAATAAATAAGAACAGTACTGTTGTGTTCACGAGAGACGTACAAAAGAATCAGGCAACAACTTTGTTTGGGCAATTGCGTGCATCTGATGTAGCATTTAGCCTGATCCTATACGGCTATTGCTTCTGAAATATAAAGTGGAGTCCAGCATACAACAGTTAGTACAAGGTTCACACAAAAAAAATTGAGTTCCCAACATTCAGTATTTTCATTCATTTTTTTTTGTAACCATACATCAGGGAGTACAAGGTTGGTGAGTACAGACTGCAGAGCAATGATCAAGGAACAATGCTTGAATTACATTACATTGAAGAGATCTGTACACTGAATTACAGCTTCAAATTCACACACAGTTGCACATCACAATGCAATCAAAATGCAGTCACAAAATACAACATTGATCTGAACACACATGCTCACTACAAAGAAGGCACAATTGCCATTGCCAAATACACATGCTCATCACTACAAAGAAGGCACAATTGCCATTGTCAAATACACAGAAGCACTGCTGCTCCATCCTCCTTTTTTTTGCTGAATTTTATTCTACATCTTGCTGCTTCAGAGCACTGCCAACTGAACTTCAGCACAGATCAACGCCGAGCATCTTCAGAACAGCATAGTCCCTCCATCTCAAGCTGCCTGGCAAGCAACAAAATAGGTCAATCATTGAATCAAAATCTTTGTGCAAATTGCCTGTATATGAAGCACACGAAGCCTGACGGACTGAAGCCTACACTGAAGCCTGACGGACTGGGAAGCAGCGATGGCCTGCGGGCCGGATAGGGAGGCGCTCCTGCCGAGACGAGGGAGCAGCGATGGCCTACGGGGACGGATAGGGAGGCGCTCCTGGAAAGACGAGGGAGCAGCGAGGGAGGGGCCGGCGCGGCGAGGGAGCAGCGAACGGCCGGCGCGGCGAGGGAGCGGCTTGGGCCGGCGTGGCGAGGGAGCAGCGAGGGGCCGGCGCGGCGAGGGGCCGGCTGCGGCGTTGGAGCGGCTCGGGCCGGCGGGGGTCCCTGGCGCGGATCCTCCCGGTGCCCTAGCCGGCGGCGTCGTGTTTTCCGCGATGGGGAAAACACCCTTCGCGAGTGCGGGCAGGGGCGTGGGTGGAGAGTGGAGAGGCCTGAGCCGCGCGGGGTTTTTTGCAAAAACACCAAGCGAGTGCGGGCGGTAAATTGTAAAATTTCTGTGCTCGCTCCATATCCACCGGATGCGGAATCAAAAGCCCAGATTACTCGTGCACGTGTGCATATAATGTTGATGTCGCGCAGGATATGTTCCTCTAATAAATATTGTAATTATATGCTTGATCGTATTTGTTTCAAGAAGATACACAATGGCATACAAGAAGCACCTTTTTTGGAGTATTTTTCTAGGAGTCCGTGGGATTAAAAAATCCTAGACTTTTTTTTTTTACAAATTTGGAGGGACCGAAGTACCTACAATAATTTATTTAAAAAAAAAAAACAAGGTTCACTAGTAAGCAGGAGAAAAGAAAGAGAAGCAGTAGCAAAGAAATACAATCTCTGAGGACAAGCCCTTCAAGAGACCAAAAAAAAAAAAGGAGCAATTTGACTCCTTATTCTAGAGTTTGAATCCACGATAAAATTGATGTTCTTGTCTCGGCTTGATCCTGTATCCAAACAAAGATAACTCTGCCATAAAGGTTCTTTTGTACCTTTGCACATTCAATTGAATCCCATTGAAGATTAAGTCATTCTTGCCTTGCAAATCGCCCAGCACATTAAAATAGCTGCTTCAATTGATCCTTCATGTGATCCACCACCTCTGGGAAAGCTCCATTAGGGGAAAGCTCAACCCCAATTAAATTCCAGCATAAGGCAGCAAAGTGACGCCCAATAAAAAGGTGCTTGACAGTTCTTCGGTGGGGCTATTACAGAAAACATAAGAGTAGCAATCCAGAGCCATGTTCTTCCTTTTAAAGATGTTTCTAGTGCTCAATCTATCTTTGATCAGTAGCCAGAAGAAAACTTTATGTTTTGGTTGACAGTTACTTTTCCAGCACCATTTGAAGGCAGAGTGTACTGCTGAATGACCTACAAAATGTCTAGACTTTGGCCGAGTAGGTACCAGAACCCCAACAATAATTCCATCTGTCAAGATCATCATTAAGCTCAATGGTGCTCATTATCTGCTCAACATTCTGCATCTGATCAAAAGCAATCTGGTAGAGGGGGAGCTCTTTTGAACCAGACAGGGTTTTAATCTCATCAAATCTTGCCCATGCCGAGCTCTTTTCCGGGCCGGCCTCTCGATTTCGTTAGCCCACGAATCCGGCTAAACGAACCGGATATTGACAATTGGCCGCCGTCCACCGTCGCTCTGAATAATCTGATGAAGATCAGTGAAGGAGGTAGCTGTCGATCAAGTCATCCTCCCGGGAAACTATATATGCAGGTGCCGACCATCGCTAAGACGCAAAGGAACCACGACTAACGACTTGGTTATCGTCGTTATCGTCGTCTCTGATCCTTTCAAGAGACCCTCGGCGGCTCGGCACCGGACTTTTGCCGCCGCCTCGCCAGGATACGGTAAGCCCATCATGATTCATGAGCAGAGCAGGCGGCCGGCCGGACCGGACGTGATCTCGTGCGCGCACTGCCCGGTCCGGGTGCGGGCCGTCGGCCCACCAGCAGTGCTCTGCTCCAAGCCTCCAAGTCTCCACCTCGAGGTGGTTGTCAGCTGCCATTGATCGAGAAGTGCTAGAAAGTCTATGCGGAGACCGAACATACCACGCATCAAAGGAATGTACTATGCACTAATGCACATCGACATATGATTGTGAATTGGACGTCCATGCATCCACCAAGCGTATAATGGCTATGTACTATGGGAAGGACACCTCATATCTAAGTTCATATAGACGTAGTTTCTTACCATTGAACCTCTCAATGACATATCACCATTTTGCTTAATTAGTTGGAACCTAATTAGTAATAAACATAAAAACCATCTAGTTTCTAGGTTAAGAGTGCACTTTGCATATGCTTGGAGTGTTGACTTTCAACTCTAGAATAGGAAGGTAAGCCTAGCTTAATTGGCTGAGATCACTACTATGGCCGTGACTTTCTGTGGCGGTTTTTTTAATTTTTCGTGGCAGTTTTACCGCCACCGAGCTAAGTCACGGATTAACCGTGGCGGTTTTAAAACCCCTAAAACCGCCACCGTTAATGATAAAAAAAACAAAGAAAAATGGCCGATCCAGCCCCAAATGGGCCCAAATGCGGGCGCCCGCCGCCGGGGTCCCACTAGGGTTTCCTCGACGAGCACCTCCGGGGGCTGCCACCGTGCCGCCACCGGGGTCCGAGCGCCGCCGCATCGGGCCGCCGGGCGCTTGGATCCGACGGTGGAGGCCGGATCCGCCGGCCACCACCGCGGCCGGGCGCCTGACTGGACGATGTTGGAGTCGCCGCCGCCTAGTCGGGGTAGGAGCCGCCGCCATGGGCGCCAAGGCCGCTCGCGCAGTTAGCAGCCTCGCCCCGTGAAGCCGGGCCAAGGCCATGGAGAGAGGAGAAGGGAGAGAGGGAGAAGGGAGAGGGGAGGGGAGGGGAGTGGAGGGGCGCCTGGGTTACAGGAGAGAGGGAGCAACGAGTTAAGGGAGGGAGGTGTGGGGAAAGGAAAGGGAAGGGTGTGCGGCTGGGTAGGTGGGAGTGGAGTGGGCTAGGGTTAGTTTGGTCTTATATACCATGAGGTTGAAGTCGGGCTCGAGATGGGTGGCTAGGGTTTGCTTCTTTGGGCCAAAAATCTGGGCCATCATTTACCCCATAGTAAATTAAAAGAAAACTGTCACGGTCTCAAAAAAAAAATAGAGGTAATAACCATGGTGTTTTTTTAAAAAAAACCGCCACGGTTAATGTTTTCTAAGTGTCTTGTAAAAGAATTTTTGTAGTAGTGGATCATGGATGTATGCAATGCTATTTAGGTACAAATCCTTGCTGATGTGAACTTAGGTGTTTTCACTATTAATAGCAAATATGCACGTGTTACACACACGTGTTTATGAGAATGAAAACATCTCTACACAATAAATAATATGCTAGAAAGACTAAACTGAAAAATATATATTATTTATCTTATAGGCCATCCCTAATCTTAAACCGTTTAAACCACCCCTACTATTTTTTAATGCTACTATTTTTAATTGATTTAAGAATCGTAAGCCATTTAAATCAATTCAAAACAGTAGCGTTAATAAAGGTCGCAATGAATAATCTAATGAAAACAAAATGTAGTTATTACAAAATTTTGAAAACACCTAACATATGTTCACGAAGAAAGGGAAAAGAAAAGAAAACCACGAAGTAGGAGGCCAGTCTACATAAATAAAGATTAAACACTAACTGTGTAAAAATCATTGTTTAGAAATTAAGATTGCATTGAGCAGGGGTGGCCATGGCTCAACTTTGTCTACACTAAGCTCTGCCCTAGTTTGAATAATGGCCGACCAAAGTCTGTAAAATTTTGATTTTCTTTTTTACCAAGCGTGCTTACCATTTCGAAATATATAGAATATTTTCTTCTTACTAAAAAAGCTATCTAGTTCATCCTATGTTGAAAATAGATGGATATTCTCACAAAAACAGAAAACCCAGAATTTCGTATTTTTTTTGTTTCGAATATATAAAAATACATACTAATCAAATTTCTGAGCAAAGTTTGGCCCGCGCCAAAATTTCGTTTGGCCCAAAACTAGAATTCCCGCCGGCCAGGCCCACGATATAGAACTATAGAACCCACACCAAACCCTAAATCACTCACAATATAGCCTGCGCCGCGCCGCGCGGTCGCCTGCCTGCCTGCCTACCTCCCGTCGACGTCGGCTTGCATCCCGCATTCACGCCAGCGCCGCGCGGCCGCGCCGCTGGTCACTGGACCGTCTGCCATTGCCGCCGGCTCGCCTCCGACCATCGTTGCGCCGCTGCAGTCGAGCAGAGGCGTGAAGCGGGCAAGCAGTCATCAATCGTCTTTCTCTCCATACTCCAACAACACGTCGTTCCTTGTTCTGGAGACGATCCATCTCCTCTTCCCACACAACTCTACCCGCGACCCCGTCCAGCTACTGTGAACATGAGTGCCAGCGTGTTCGATTTCGATCCCTGCAGTTTCACTTATCAGTTCAAGCTCAACTTTTTGGAGACGGAGAATGTCGCCATCGGATACGCAGTCAGCTCTGAGAATATCTTCGCTGGTGGGCACCTCTGGAGGATCTTCTGCTACCCGCGTGGGTCTAGGACAGAGGACAGGGGTGAGCACTTATCTATCGGCCTCCAGCATCAGAGCAAATCCGAAAGCGTTGAAGCTATCTTCGAGGCCACCGTGATGGACATGGATGGTACTTTATCTTCAACCCTTAGAAAACAGATTGTGGGCGTTTTTTCGCCAAAGGGTGGCGGCAATGACTGCCATGGTTGGACTTACTTCGTGAAGAGAAGAGCACTAGAGTCACTCCACATGACGGATGGCTCCTTCATCATTATGTGTGGGGTCAAAGTTGTGCATGAAGAGCCCCTCAAGGTGCCGCCCTCTGACATCGGAAGCCATCTCGGTCTCTTGCTGGATTGTGCAGAGGGCTCCGATGTCTCATTCATAATTGATGGCGAGAAGTTCCTTGCTCACCGGGCTGTGCTTGCCGCCCGCTCACCTGTCTTTAAGGCACAGCTCTTGGGCTCCATGGCGGATGCCAAGATGCCATCAATTACCTTGCATGACATTGCGCCGGCAACGTTTAAAATCATGCTCCGGTTCATATACACCGATGCTTTTCCTCGGGCTGATGAGCTCGGGGACTCCCCGGATGACATGGTTCAACACTTGCTAGCTGCAGCAGACCGCTTCGCCTTGGATCGTCTGAAGATTTTGTGTGCTGCAGATCTGCAGGATCATATGTCAGTGGACACAGTTGCTGCCACTTTGATCTGTGCTGAAACACATAACTGTCCGCAGCTGAAAAATAAGTGCATTGACTTCATTGTGGAGGAGAAGAACTTCAAGAAGGTTGTCTTAACAGATGGTTTTGTTCAGCTAGCGCAACAATTCCCATCATCCATTCTTCATGAGCTGAGGGAGAAGGTTGGAGCATAGAGGCCAGCAGCATGTATCAATCCTAGTCTGTGGCTATAGTACTAGCTTTATGGCATTTTGAGTTTGGCAAGTGCTAAATTGGTAGCTTCCGAATCCTTTTGGTTTATACTAAGTAGTGGACCAAGGCATTGAAGGAGGACCGGAGCAAGACGGAAGGTTTGGTGCTGAAGTGGAAGGAAGAGCCGGCAACCTGGTGAAATGCACCTTCTGAAAACATTTATCATCTTCTGTTTTGTGTCTGTCCTTTTCTTTCGATTTAGTATGCCACTTTTGGATATAGTCTGTTACTGTTTGTTGGTGGGGTTAGAGGGCTTTAGCTAGAGTTTCAAAGTGTTCGTTTATGTAAGTTTTTAACCCGAGCAATACTCTGTTAAGCTTTCAAGAAAAATACAAGCTGGGCTGTCAAGCCTTTGCTCTAAAAAAAAAGTTCGGCAAGTGCTATCAATCTATTGAATGCTTCTAAGTGTGCACTATTACATTACTATCATGCATACTTTTTATTATCCAGTCAACGATTTGGTAAGTGAAAATCGATGTTGTATCTTATTCGCATAAGTATTGGGTGTTGTGCATTGCATCACCATGCAAGTCCTTACTTTTATGTCTGTTTTCTTAGATTCATTTGGCTTTCTTATATTATACGATTTGAATCTTGCTTGCAAACTCACTGTACATGACAGAATGAAAGATTTTGAGCTGCGTCGAGAGAAACATCTCCTCAAGACTGTTGTAGTATTATCAGCAGCAAGTGCTACCATAGTTTTATTATTCACGGTAGCTGATTAGGTTTCCTTCTTTCCCAAAAAAGTAAGCTGTTACCTGAAAACTGAATGGAACCTTGTGTAATCTTTTCTTCCTCTGTATGGAGCCAAAGAATTCGAAGGAACAAAACAACAGTATTGATAGACTCTGTTCATTTTGACACATGAGTTGCCAATTCTTATCAAGCACTAGTAACTGTTATGTTTGATACATGTGTTGCATAAATATTTCTTTTCGGGTGAGTAATTGTCAATGATTCAATGTTACTTGTGCATTTTCAGAATCGCGTCTCACTAGTTTGAATGATTTGAATATTTCTTTTGTTTGTGAATATGACAATTTGCTTTTGAGTACATTTCTCTTTTCTTTCAGATTTATTGCTGCTAGTCTGCTAGTTGTGTTAGAACAAGTAGTCTGGTTGTGTTAGAAACTGTCAATGGCAAGAAATACAGAAAACATGATGAGTTGTCTATTGAACAAGTAGGTATGGGCTGCTTCCAGAAACTCTCTTTCAAATACATTACCGTTTCACACTTCCAGGATTGGATTGGCAAGAAGAAAGGGAAAAAAATGTAGCCACTGGAGTGGATTATGTATTCTCCTTCGGTCTGAAATAAGAGTTGATTTTTGCAATATGTGAACAATTGGCTTGCTGTCAACATTATGTGAACATGCATTTCATATGTTTAGATATTTGAACTCTTGTCTACTACAGTACATTTTGAAAATATGAGATGAAATCATGGTGGAATGTGCTGTGTTTTGTGTCCTGTTCTGACCTGAGATGCTTCAGTTCAAGATTGAATGAAATGTTGATGGTTCAAATAAATATTGTAATTATGTGCTTGATCTTGTTTGTATCAAGAAGATGCCCAATGGCATACAAGAATCATAGTCGTACCTTATCAATTATCATAGTTGCTTGGAAGTATTAAACAATTTATATCTAGATACAAAGCAAAACAGACGTACCAAAAATATGAAAGCGACTTATAAGTTAGAATGGAGTCAGTACAATTCTAGCAATTTGTCCGGTAACTATGTGCAACGAGTTAAAAAATTTCATAAAAGTACAGTTCACAAAGAATTTAAATATATACTTATTCGATGTCATAAATATTGACATTTTTTAATAGGAATGAATTTGGTCAACTCAAGATGACTTTGATTTCAATTGTTTTTTTTCTTGGATGGGGAGAGCACGTAGTATGCCGGTATATTCCTCGGTGGTGTGAAGTTCATTTAATTAATTTAGTAGGTGTAATCATTTCAATTTGAAAGGTCTTTGAAGTACTATTTACAAGTTATTTTGTACCTTCTAGTAATTTTTTTTAAGATCTTTCAAACAAATATTGTATGATTGATGCTTCATTTGACTATATGATTCTCGCGACTTGGCGTACTTTGCTCCCAGTTTTCTTGTTCGTGCTTTTGTACATGGGCTTGTTTCTTGTTTTGTGCAATTTTTTCTTCTTTTGTGGGCTTCAAATGTCTACTAATTTTTTTGTGCAACATTTCCTCGAGTATATAGGAAACTTTCGTATAACAACTTAAGTAGGAAAGTTTCCTCTTAATATTTTTACATTTTTGGCATGTAACAGACAATCAATTTTATCTCATAGTCCCATACCGAATACAAAATTGGTTAATGCAAGTTGTTTTTCCTAATTGAACTTGTATATAATTTCAAACAGCCATAGGAGTAGGAAATAGTCTACATATGCAAGGATTAAGCACTAACAATATGAAAATCATTTTTTAGAATTTAGAAATTAAGATTGCATTGATCATGGGGTGGCCATGGCTCAGGTTTGTCTATACTAAGCTCCGCCATAAATTTGAATAATGGTTGGTCAAAGTCTGTAAAGTTTTTTTTTTAACAAATGCGCACCATTTGGCAACAGATGGAGTGTATTCTTATTATTAAATCCTGTATTGTTCAACCTAGATTATTTTAGGTTTTTGTTCATGGCTTTGGATGGTGGCTTTTTTTAAAATCCATTGTTGAAATAGACAGATATAGCTCTCGCAGACAACTTTTAATAATATAGGCGCACCATATTGTAACAATTCTAGAAAATGCACTAGAAAAAGTATCTGTGCAAGTTTTTAGTTTTCTCTGGGTGCCAAATGGTTTGCTATTTCGCTGATATATCGCAAAAAGTAGAAAAATATCAAAAATTGGTATTTTGCGTTGGGTATATATATATATATAAAACATGTCAAATTTCTGAGCCAAGTTTGGCCCGCTTAAATTTTGTGTGGCCGGAAACTTCAATTCCTGCCGGCCCAGCTCACCATAGAACCCCAACAAACAGTATCCAATTGAACTTGTATATAATTTTAAACAGCCATAGGAGTAGGAAATAGTCTACATATACAAGGATTAAGCACTAACAATATAAAAATCATTGTTTAGAATTTAGAAATTAAGATTGCATTGAGCATGGGGTGGCCATGGCTCAACTTTGTCTACACTAAGCTCCGCCACAATTTGAATAATGGTTGGTCAAAGTCGTAAAGATTTTTTTAACAAATGTACACCATTTGGCAACAGATGGAGTACATTCTTATTATTAAATCCTGTATTGTTCAACCTAGATTAGTTTAGGTTTTTGTTCATGGCTTTGGATGGTGGCTTTTTAAAATTCCATTGTTGAAATAGACGGATATAGCTTTTCGCAAAAACAACTTTTAATAATATGGGCACCATATTGTAACAATTCTAGCAAATGCACTAGAAAAAGTATTTGTGCAATTTTTTTAGTTTTCTCTGGGTGCCAAATATTTTTCAATTTTGCTGAAATATCGCAAAAAGTAGAAAAAAATTCAAAAAAATGGTATTTTGTGTTTGGTATATCTATAAAAACATACTGGTCAAATTTCTGAGCCAAGTTTGGCCCGTGCCCAAATTTTGTGTGGCCCGAAACTTCAATTCCTGCCGGCCCAGCCCACCATAGAACCCCAACAAACAGTATCCAATTGCCCAAATCCAACAGACATCATCATCTCGTAACAGACCAACACCCGTGAGCCGCCGCCGCCTCCAGCGCCTAGCCGCTTCCTTCCCCTCCCTCCGACGCCGATCTGCATCCCGCATTCCCGGCAGCCCTGCGCGGCCACTGCACCGTCTCCCGCTGCCGCCGGCCCGCCACTCACCATTGCCCCGCCGCTGCAGTCGAGCAGAGGCGTGAAGCAAGCAAGCGGTCAGCGATCTTCGTTCTCTCTTTACTGATTATTATTACTCCATAAAAAACACATCGTTCCAGCTTGTTCCGTAGACAATCAATCTCCTCTCCTTTCACTGTTCGGCTCCTCGGAGCTCCAAAGTGTCGTCCAGCTACCGATGGCCAATTGACCGTTCGGCTCCTCGGAGTTCCTGTACACTGAGATGTTGTAGTGTCCTACACTCCTCTGCCAGTCGAGCTACTGTAAACATGAGTGCCAGCGTGTTCGATTTTGATTCCTGCAGTTTCACACATCAGTTCAAGCTCAACTTTTTGGAGACAGAGAAGGTCCCCATCGGCCATTCAGTCAGCTCCGATGTCATCTCCGCTGGTGGACACCTCTGGAAGATCGAGTGCTACCCGCGTGGGGAGGACAATTACGGTGACGGCCGCGACTTATCTATCTTCCTCCAGCATGAGAGCAAATCCGAAGCCGTCAAAGCTATCTTCGAGGCCTTTGTGATGGACAAGGACGGTACTCCATCTTCTCACACTAGAAGGAGACTCGAGACCCTTTTCACACCAAAGGGCAGTGACGACGACAACCTTGGTTGGTCTGACTTCGTGATGCGATGCTTCCTAAAGCAGTTCTATGTGACGGATGGCTCCTTCATCATTATATGTGGGGTCAAAGTTGTGCATGAAGAGCCCATCAAGGTGCCGCCCTCCGACATGGGAAGCCATCTCGGCCTCCTGCTGGATTGTGCCGAAGGCTCTGATGTCTCATTCATAGTTGATGGCGAGGAGTTCCCTGCGCACCGGGCTGTGCTTGCTGCCCGCTCGCCTGTCTTCAAGGCACAGCTCCTAGGCTCCATGGCAGATGCAAAGATGCCATCCATCACCTTGCATGACATTGCGCCTGCCACGTTCAAACTCATGCTTCGCTTCATGTACACCGATGCTTGTCCTGTGGATGCCGAGCTTGGTAACTCTCCAGATGACATGTTTCGGTGCTTGCTCGCTGCTGCTGACCGGTTCACATTGGATCGCTTGAAGCTTCTGTGTGCTAGCAAGCTGTGGGATAATGTATCAGTGGATACAGTTGCCACTACTTTGATTTGTGCCGAAACATACAACTGCCCTGAGCTGAAAAAGAAGTGCATTGATTTCTTCGGGGAGGGGAAGGGCTTCAAGACAAAGGCTTTGCTAACAGATGATTTCTTTCAGCTGGGGCAACAATTCCCATTGATTGTTGATGAGTTGAGGGAGAAGGTTGAAGCCTAGAAGCAGCATGCTGTACCCATGCTATCCTGTAGCTATAGTACTAGCTTTATATATGGCATTTTGAGTCGGCAAGTGCTAAGCAGGTAGCTTACAAATCCCTTGGTTTCCAAAATCAGCGGACCAAGCTGTTGAAGGAGGACCGTAACAAGACGAAAGGTCCACGCTGAAGTTGAAGGAAGGGCTGTCAACCTGGTGAAATGCACCTTCTGAAGACCTTTGTCATCTACCTTTGGGTGTCTATTCCTTTTTCTTTCGTTTTAGTATGCTGCTTTTGAAAGTGCTTGTTTCTGTAAGCTGGTAACCCCAGCAGTACTTTGTTAAGCTTTAAAAAAAAAAAAAAAAACTGGACTATCAAGCCTTTGCTCTTAAAAAAGTTCGTCAACTGCTATCAATCTATTGAATGCTTGTAGGTGTGGCACTATACATTACTTTCATGCAGACTTTTTATTATCCAGTCAACGATTTGGTAAGCGAAAATCATTGGTGTATCTTATTCGCATAAGTATTGGTGTCTTGCATTGCATCACTATAAGTCCTTACCTGTATGCATGTCTGTTTTCTTAGATTCATTTGGCTCTTGAATCTTGCTTGCAAACTCACTCTACGTACATGACAGAATGAAAGATTTTGAGCCATGTCGACAGAAATATCTGAACGTACGTTTGAGATTCAATCGCCCTCAGCATGTGTTTGGAACATTTATTTATTATTACTACTATATGGTAGTCATGCTGTAGTATTATCAGCGGCATGCATCCAACACATTTTTTTTTTAAATTACCAGCCATTGTTATCTAGTGTCCAATATGGTTGAAATTTTACGTACATCAGATTCATACAAAATGCTCCTAATTAATACTTAGATAATAGTAAGTCGGACTACAGCCTACAGAATTTGATGACATAGAAAGCAAGAATCTTTACTGGAAGTCAAGATGCCCATCATCAGCTCCCCGAAAAAGACCAATGACCTCTCCGCTTAAAACAATCCCCTACTATTTTTACTGCTACTATTTTAAATGATTTAAGAAACATAAGCCGTTCAAATCAATTGAAAATATAGTAGCATTAATAAAGGTCACTTAGTTATTATGCTACATAAGGCTATGTGTGTGTGAGTAGGTAAATTTAACTATTATTATTATAAACTATAGAGATAATTGTCTCATAAGAAACATAGTTTGCAATACAATTCTGTTAATGCATTAACACAATGCATGCCCAAAAAAACCACTTTAAGAGTTAACACCTGTATTTCATAGTTACAAAATAAATGTTGAGAGGTTCTCGTGCGCATCAGTTTTTGTTTGAGAATTCTACTCAATTTCTCATTGCATCAAACCTTTTTTTACAATGAATAATCTAATGAAAACAAAATGTAGTTATTACAGTGTTCTAAAAAAGTACAAACATATATTCACAAAAGAAAGAAAGAAAAGAAAACCACGAAGTAGGAGGCCAGTCTACATAAATAAGGATTAAACACTAACTCTGTAAAAAGCATCGTTTTTAGAAATTAAGATGGCATTGAGCAGGGGTGGCCATGGCTCAACTTTGATTTATTAAACACTAAGCTCTGCCCTAATTTGAATAATAATGGCGGGTCAAAGTCTGTAAAATTTTGATTTCTTTTTACAAAATGTGCTTACCATTTCGAAATAGACAGAATATTTTCTTCTTACTAAAAGCTATCTAGTTCATCCAAAGTTGAAATAGATGTTGTCGCAAAAAAAAAAAAGTTGAAATAGATGGATATATAGCTCTCACAAAAAAATAGAAAAACCAAAATTTCGTATTTTTTGTTTGGAATATATAAATATATACCGATCAAATTTCTGAGCAAAGTTTGGCCCGCGCCCAAATTTCTTTTGGCCCAAAACTTCAATTCCCGCCGGTCAGGCCCACGCTATAGAACACCTAACCCTAAATTACTCCAACAGTATCCAATTTTCCCCAAAATTGGCTCCCCATCTCACCTCGCTCCAACACCCGTGAGCCGCCGCCTCCAGCGCCGGCCGCCCAACCTCCCGCGCCCGCGCCGCCTGCGCCGCGCCGCGCCGCGCGGTCGCCTGTCTGCCTGCCGACCGTCGACGTCGGCCTGCATCCCGCATTCCCGCCCGCGCCGCGCGGCCACGCCGCTGGTCACTGGACCGTCTGCCATTGCTGCGGGCTCGCCTCCGACCATCGTCGCGCCGCTGCAGTCGAGCAGAGGCGTGAAGCGGGCAAGCAGTCATCAATCTTCTTTCTCTCCATACTCCAACAACACGTCGTTCCTTGTTCCGGAGACGATCCATCTCCTCGCCCGCTTCCATTCATCACTGCTCGGCTGATCGGAGGATTCGGAGCTCCAAGTGTCGGCCATGCTTAGTCTGTACACTGAGATGCAGTAGTGTCCTGCATTCCTCTATTTGCGACCCCATCCAGCTACTGTAAACATGAGTGCCAGTGTGTTGGATTCCTGCACTTTCACGCATCAGATCAAGCTCAACTTTTTGCAGACGGAGAATGTCGCCATCGGACAAGCAGTCAGCTCTGAGGATATCTTCGCTGGTGGGCACCTCTGGAGGATCGTCTGCTTCCCGCGTGGGTGGGCACAGGACAACGCTGAGTACTTATCTATCGTCCTCTGCCATCTGAGCAAATCCAAAAGCGTCGAAGCTATCTTCGAGGCCACCGTGATGGACAAAGATGGTACTCTATCTTCAACCCTTAAAAAACAGATTGTGCGCGTTTTCGTGCCAAAGGACAGCGGTGACGGTGACCGCCATGGTTGGCCTTACTTCGTGAAGCGAAGTGTACTAAAGTCATTCTGCATGACGAATGGCTCCTTCATCATTATGTGCGGAGTCAAAGTTGTACATGAAGACTCCCTCGAGGTGCCGCCCTCGGACATAGCAAGGCATCTCGGTCTCTTGTTGGATTGTGTAGAGGGCTCCGATGTCTCATTCATAGTTGATGGCGAGAAGTTCCCTGCGCACCGGGCAGTGCTTGCCGCCCGCTCGCCGGTCTTCAAGGCGCAGCTCCTAGGCTCCATGGCAGATGCCAAGATGCCATCCATCACCTTGCATGACATTGGGCCGGCGACGTTTAAAGCCATGCTCCGGTTCATTTACACCGATGATTATCCTAAGGATGACGAGCTCGGGGACTCCTCGGATGACATGTTTCGGCACTTGCTTGCTGCAGCAGACCGCTTCGCCTTGGATCGTTTGAAGATTTTGTGTGCTGCACGTCTGCGGGATAATATGTCAGTGGACACAGTTGCTGCCACTTTGATCTGCGCTGAAAGATATAACTGCCCGCAGCTGAAAAAAAAGTGCATTGACTTCATTGCAGAAGAGAAGAACTTCAAGAAGGTTGTCTTAACAGATGGTTTTGTTCAGCTGGCGCAGCAATTCCCATCATCCGTTCTTGATGAGCTGAGGGAGAAGGTTGGAGCATAGAGGCCGGCAGCATGTATCAATTCTAGTCTCTGGCTACAGTACTAGCTTTATGACATTTTGAGTTTGGCTAGTGCTAAACTGGTAGCTTCCGAGTCTTTTTTGGTTTATACTAAAGTAGTAGACCAAGGTATTGAAGGAGGACCGGAGCAAGACGGAAGGTTTGGTGCTGAAGTGGAAGGAAGTGCTGGCAACCTGGTGAAACGCACCTTCTGAAGACCTTTGTCATCTTCTGTTTTGTGTCTGTTCCTTTTTCTTTCGAATTAGTATGCCACTTTTGGATGTAGTCTATTACTGTTTGGTGGTGGGGCTAGAGCTGGAGTTACAAAGTGCTCATTTATGTAAGCTGTTAACCCGAGCAATACTCTGCCTGTTAAGCTTTCAGTACAAGTACTCTGATAAACTTTCAGTAGAAGTACTCTGTTAAGCTTTCAGTACTAGCTCAGCTATAAAAAGGTCTAAAAATGGTTGAGAAAGTGCTATCTAATCTATTGAATGTTTGTAAGTGTCGCACTATTACATTATACTATCATGCAGACTTTTTATTATCCAGTCAATGATTTGGTAAGTGATTGCTGTATCTTATTCGCATAAATATTGCGTGTCTTGCATTGCATCATCATGCAAGTCCTTACTTGTATGTCTGTTTTCTTAGATTCATTTTGTTCTTAAATCTTGCTTGCAAAATCACTCTACATGACACAATGAAAGATTTTGAACCATGTCGACAGAAACATTTGAACGTATGTATGAGACTGTTGGACTTCTATGAGAAAATTTTCAGTCACCCTCAGTATGTATTTGGAATATTTATTTATTACTACTATGATACTCATGTTGTAGTATTATCAGTGGCATGATTGTTCTTGCATCCAGCACAATTCTTTTGAAATTATCAGGAGGCCATTGTTATCTAGTGTCCAATATGGTTGAAATTTTACGTACATCAGATTCATATAAAATGCTACTAATTTGTACTTAGATGATAGTACGTGTGACTACATCCTACAGAATTTGATGGCATAGATAAGTCGGCCTGATAGGCATGAAAGCAATAATCTTTAAGCGTACTGGCAGTCAAGTTGTCCATTATCAGCCGAGCTTTTTTTCCCGGCCGTGCTCTCGCTTACTTTTTTGCGGAGACAACTAGCAAACAACAAGTCTGTAATCTTCAGTTAGACAGGTTTCTGATGAGTTGCAGACACCTCGCTTTCATCTAGTTGACACTTTTCCCTTCCAAGCTAATCATTGTCTCATATAATGATCATTTGTTTTTGTGTTCTGAGTAGGAGAAAATATAATTACTTCTGTTGCTTTAGCTGTTGGTGACCCAGTGTCCAGGTGGCGAGGCCTCGTCTCAAAGCTAAGGTAAAAGGATAAGGTAGCAAGAGATGGAAAATCAATTTGTCTTGCGCCATTTTTTTTCTGGATGTCCCACTTGTGATACTCTTTCGAAAGCATAGACTCATCCCACTTAATCTATTTCTTTATATGCAATGTCTCTTCGTGTTGCAGATGTGCAGTTTGGTGTATGTGAGACACATCCAGTCAAACAAATTCTATACACCAGGTGAGGAAAGCTGACTGGTTTGGTTTGCCCGTGTCTCTCATTTACTTTGTCATAATATTAGTAGAATTAAAGTGCAGGAACTGGAAAGTGTTAGTAGAATTGTTATGTTATGTATTAAGTATTAACACGTGTGGTCTTCCTATGGTCTTGTGATGCTTACAGTGTGTATTTTCTGTTTTGCAAAATAGAAGTGTCAGAACAGAATGGTACCAGTAAAATTGTGTATGGCGATTCATCAAGCATTTTCAGTGTTAGTAAAATTGCTGCAGGTAACATTTTTTAGAAAGAAGTTGATAGTTGATGGTTTTCTAGAAAGGTGTGTGCCGGATAGGTATAACATTGGTCCTTTCTGCTATGTGCAGAAACTGTGGAAAGATGCCATGCAAAACTACGGTAAACTCCAACTATTGAGGCATACTTCGAGTTGAGGCTGTTTTGGGGGGATGATGATACTGATAAGGTATGCACATAATTCACACCGGGAGCCACAAATCCAGGAACGTAGATGTTGCCTGTTCACACTGAAACTAACATTTTTGCACACAACATATAACCCTCTGATAGACATAGCTGTCAGAAAAGGATTCCCAGGAAAAAAGAGAGCTGTTAAACCAGTGGATAACACTTCTGTGGATATTGCAGGATGCAGGCAAAAGGTATGTGACAATCTCACTGGTCCATTTGATTAGATTCAGATCCTCGTGCTGTCATCTATGCTCTCATGTCGTTTATCATTTCTCCTGTTGCAACATTGTGAATGATAAGCTTCTTGCTCCAGGAAAGAAGGGATCTGATGAAGGTCGTTCTTTGGCTCAGGAGATTGGCTAGATAGGGTAAATCCGGCCTGTGCTGCTTTCAGTTATACTTCTGCTGGGTATGTTCTAAGTTTTGATGATTTGCCTTTTTGCTTTACAGCTATACCCTGCTGCTCTGGATCTTTTGATTGGATGGACTTGCTGCCTTTTGCCATCCAGAGGAGACTTTTGCCTGCTTTTGCTGTTGTCATATTCTCCACACTAAAAAAATGGACCTCGTGATGTTGGTCTTTGGTGGAGACTGGCACCTGGTAGCGTATGATCGAGCTGTATACGGGCATTTAGGCATGACGGACTTCATAGTTTAGTCAGTCTTGTCATTAGGACAGTATATATTCTGCGCATTGTGCATTGATGTTGCCACGGCAACTCGTGGCTGATATCATGTGTTTTGGGAAAACTATGGACCCTGTGATTCACTGACTATGACGGACTCCTAAATGTAGCTGTGGATGATTTGTTCTGCATATTTGGTTGTCTGTTTCCATGTTCTGCCTCTGTAAGATATAAGCACTATTTGAACACTCTTTATTTTTGAACATGTTGCAGCTGTTTAAGAAATCCATCTGTCTATTTGGCGTGTTGCCATATTCATATTGGTTGCATTTTCATTCTTTTTTTTTTTGACAGAAAAAGCAGTTTAAAATATTAGCGGCAAACTGCTGCAATTGGGCAGTACAGATCAAAGGTTACATTCTGCAGAGCAATTCTGAGGTTGCAACTGCTAGAATGATTTGAGTTATTACAAGTGACTGCAAATCGTCCTGTGGTACATAAAGGTAGCCTGAATGCTCTATTTGCTAGATAGTGAGCTTTGACGTTGAGCTTCCGTTGTATTTTTTTTAACCTGAACGTGTGCACCTTTGATGGCATTTATGAAGATAGTGAGCTTTGATGTTGAGCTTCCTTTCTATTTTTTTAACCTAAACCTGTGCAACTTTGATAGGATTTATGAACCGTTGGGTGAACGGTTTAATCCTCCATTCCGGCAGCTCTTCAGTGTTGTTGCCTGTGAAGAAATTTGCTAGACCCTAATTATCTGTAAAGAACGCAATGGTTCCTGTACACAGCCTAGTAGCGAAGTCTGCGGCCAGTGAAAGAGCAGCGGCTTCAGCCATAAGCACAGAGTTACATTCTATGAGTTGGGCTTGGATGATATGGTATTTTCCTATTTTGGTGCCTTGCAGTATATCATCAGTATAGATTCTGAGACCTGCTTTCCTTGGTTGTTGATCTCCCCTGTCAGGCTCAAGTGATGCATCTGTGAGTGTGAAGCACTTAACCTGTTTGGCAGAAGCTGGGACAGGGGACCAGTGCAAAGAGAGATTATGAGAGTTATATACAGCATGCTGGTTTCGTGTGTCCTTTGCTGATGACCATTGTACACCTGGTTGATCTTGTGACTCGCTTGTCCTGATCTGTTTGCTGGTATGCTTTGTACCTGCAAAACAATCGTGGTTTGCATATAGAGTGCTGAATTGAAAAGCATTAGTGTACCCATTGCTTATTTGGGTCTGCTGTTCGTCTTGTTTGAGGGCAGGCTGGGCAGCAATGGCTACTTTCATGTTTGCCGAGGTTGCATGATGAACCTGCGCAAAGGACCATGTCTTGCGTTTGAAACAAAAATCCAAATATACCAAAGAGTGGTGATAAATCTTTGCCGACTTGCATTTGTTGTTAAGGCATTGACCATGTACTGCAGCGCCTGTTGGATTCCTTCGTGTTCATTTGGTAGAAGAGAATATCTTAAGGAAGGGTTAGCAGAAAACCAAACGGCTCTTGCAAAATCACAATGGAAAAATAAATGTGAATCATTTTCTTTTTGCCACAATAAGCACAATTCCTATCAATATTCCTGGATAGACTGCCAGCCCGTTGCCCTGTTGCCAAAGAGTTTCTGATGAGCCTCCAAGTAAAGGTTTTAATTTGGGAGGAATAGATTTTTGCTTCCAAACACTCTGACAGAGCTTGTGGTGTGAAATACTTCTTGGTCCTTGAGTAGGATGTGAACCTGCACTTGTTTATTAAGAAATCTGAAAGCAGCTTTAGTTGTGCAATCTCGAATAAGTATGTTTTCGTTATCAACAAAGCTGAAAGTTTTTTTTTTTCAATATAATTGTAAATCTATGCATATATGCAAGAGGTTATGAGAGCCTGACATATTCGGTTGTATACCTCTTTCAGAAAAAAACATTATACCATATATTTTATTCTTAATTTCATATAGTTTTGTCATGCGCTAAATAACCAATATTATCTCATAGGACCATCGAATATATAATTGGTTAATGCAAGTTTTTTTAATATCCTAATTGAACTTGTATATAATTTTTTAAATTTCATTGGAGTAAGGGGCCAATCTACATAAATAAAGATTAAACACTACTAATAAACAATATAAAAATTGTTAAAAAAAAACAGTATAAAAACATTGTTCGGACAATAGAGATTATATTGAGATGCTCCTGATTTGAATAATGTCCGGTCCAAGTTTGTAAAATCTTGATTTCTTTTTTTTACAAAATGTGCTTACCATTTTGAAATAGATGAGGTATTTTCTTCTAACTAAAATCCGTATACTTCCACCCAGATTTGTTTAGTTTTTTTCGTAGCTTTGGATGGTAGCTTTTAAAATCCAATGATGAAATAGATGGATATATAGCTTTCGCAAACAACTTTAATAATGTAGGTACCATATTGCAACAAATCTAGCAAATGCACTAGAAAAAATATCTGTGTTATTTCATAGTTTCTCTGGGTACAGAAAGGGTCCGCATTTTCGCAGCAAAGATAGAAAAACCAAAATTTCGTATTTTTGTTTGGAAATAAATAAATATATAAAACATATATCAAATTTCTGAGCAAATTTGGCGGGCGCCCAAATTTTGTTCGGCCCGAAACTTGAATTACAGCCGGCCAGGCCCACGATATAGAAAACCCCATAAAACCCTAAATCACTCCAACAGTATCCAAATTCCCCAAAATTGGCTCCCCCATCTTCGGAAACCCGTGAGCCGCCGCCGCCAGCGCCGGGCCGCCACGCCTCCTGCGCTGCGCCGCGCGGTCGCCTGCCTGATTGCCTCCCGTCGACGTCGGCCCGCATTCCCGCCAGCGCCGCGCGGCCACGCAGCTGGTCACTGGACCGTCTGCCATTGCCGCCGGCTCGCCTCCCACGATCGTCGCGCCGCTGCAGTCGAGCAGAAGCGGAAGCGGGCAAGCAGTCATCAATCTTCTAGCGTCCCCACACAACTCTACCCGCGACCCCTCCCAGCTACTGTGAACATGAGTGCCAGCGTGTTCGATTTCGATCCCTGCAGTTTCACTTATCAGTTCAAGCTCAGTTTTTCGGAGACAGAGAAGGTCGCCATTGGGCAGTCAGTTAGCTCTGGGGACATCTTCGCTGGTGGGCACCTCTGGAGGATCCTTTGCTACCCGCGTGGGCTTGCACAGAGCAACGGTGACTACTTATGTATCTCCCTCAACCATATGAGCGAATCCAAAGATGCCAAAGCTATCTTTGTGGCCTTCGTCATGAACAAAGACGGCACTGCATCTTCGTCGCATAGAAACAGGTTCGTGCGTATCTTCACACCCAAGGGCAGTGAGACTTGCAACTGGGCTTGGCATCATTTCGTGGAGCGAAGGGTACTAGAGTCACTGTACGTGACGAATGGTTCCTTCATTATTATGTGCGGAGTCAAAGTTGTTCTTGATGACGACCCCCTGGAGTTGCCGCTCTCGGACATCGGAAGCCAGCTTGGCCTGCTGCTGGATTGCGCAGAGGGATCCGATGTCTCATTTGTCGTTGACAGCCAGGTGTTCCCTGCTCACCGGGCTGTGCTCGCTGCCCGCTCTCCTGTCTTCAAGGCGCAGCTCCTGGGCTCCATGGTGGATGCCAAGATGCCATCAATCACCTTGCATGACATTGCGCCGGCGACGTTTAAAGTCATGCTCCGGTTCATTTACACCGATGCTTTTCCACAGGTTGATGAGCTCGGGGATTGCCCAGATGACATGGTTAGACACTTGCTCGCTGCAGCGGACCGCTTCGCGTTGGATCGTCTGAAGATTTTGTGTGCTGCAGATCTGCGGGATAATATGTCAGTGAACACAGTGGCAGCTACTTTGATGTGCGCTGAAACATACAACTGCCCGCAGCTGAAAAAGAAGTGCATTGACTTCATTGCAGAGGAGAAGAACTTCAAGAAGGTTGTCTTAACAGATGGTTTTGTTCAGCTGGTGCAACAATTCCCACCATCCATTCTTGATAAGCTGAGGGAGAAGGTTGGAGCATAGAGGCTGGCAGCATGTTTCCATTGTAGCCTGTGGATATAGTAGTAGCTTTATGGTATTTTGAGTTTGGCAAGTGCTAAACTGGTATCCTCCGGATCCTTTAGGTTTTCTTCTAAAGTAGTGGACCAAGCTATCCATAGAGGAGGACCGGAGCAATGTGGAAGGTTTGGTGCTGAAGTTGAAGGAAGGGCTGGCAACCTGGTGAAATGCACCTTGCGTAATACCTGTGCCATCTTGATGCTAAAAAAAAAGTGCCATCTTCTGTTTTCTGTCTGCCTTTTTTTCTTTTCGATTTAGTATGCCGCCTTTGGATGTAGTCTGTTACTGTTTTGTGGTGGGGTTAGAAGGGCTTCGACTGGAGTTTCAAAGTGCTCGTTTCTGTAAACTGTTAACCCCAGCGTACATTGTTAAGTTTTCAGTACAAACTGTGCTGTCAAGTCTTCGGTCTAAAAAAGGTTCGGCAAGTGCTATCTAATCGACTATTGAATGTTTGTAAGTGTGGCACTATTACATTACTGTCATGCAGACCTTTTATTATCCTGTCAACAATTTGGTAAGTGAAATCATTGCCACATATATATAGATGTACTAGCATTATGACATTATTTTGAGCTCGCAAAGGCTTGCTAATCTGTTACAAAGTGCTTGTATTTTCGGGTTTGCAATTACTATATATTATGATCATGTAGACTAGTTTTTTATATTATCCAATTAGTAGACTTTCATTTTTATATTATCAAGACTTTAATTTTTAAATTATCCAATTAGTAAACAATTTTGCAATTGAATTGTATCATAATGCAAGTTCGTATGTATATGTCTGCTTCATTGAGTTCGTTTGAGTCTTTTCCTTATAATGATTTTTAAACTTGCTTAACAAAATGACAGAAAGATTTCAAGTCTTGTCAACTAAAAGACTGAAACAACCTAGACTTCTAGGAGTTATTAGGATGTCTGGACTGCCCTCAGTATGCCTGTGGACTTTTCAGATGTGGCACCAAAGGCTGATTACATTTCCTTGCCCAAAAGTTTGAATGTGAGACCCGCTGAATATTTGGATGCGAAAGCTGATTTAGTTTCCTTCTTTCCCATAAGCTGTTATCTGAAAACTGATTGGGACCTTTCCGTGGTCTTTCCCCCCCTCAGAATGAAGCCAAAGAAGTCGAAAAGAAAAAATAACTGTATTGATAGTCTGTTTATTTTGATACATGAGTTGCCAATTCTTAACAAGCAGTAGTAATTGTTATGTTTGATACATGTGCTGCGTAAATATTTATTTTATGGAGAATAATTGTCAATGGTTTGATGTAACTTATGTTTTTTTTTTTCTTTCTTTCTTTTGATTAGCACTTGTGCTTTTTCCGTAGTGAATCTCTATAGTTTCAGAGGAAAAGATGTTTCTTTGCATGTATCTATTCAAATTTAGTGCTGCTAGTCTGCTAGTTGTTAGTGCATACAGTTGCTTATTCTTTGATTTGGCGCTGAAACATACAACTGTCCTGGGCTGAAAAAGAAGTGCATTGACTTCTTTGGGGAAGAGAAGAGCTTCAAGGAAGCTGTGTTGACAGATGTTTTTGCTCAGTTGGTACTAAAGTTCCCATCGATTCTTGATGAGTTGAGGGAGAGGGTCAGGGTATATATAGATATACTAGCGTCATATACACTGATGCTCGTCCTATGGATGACAATGACAAGCTTCGGGACTTCTGGGACGAGACGTTTCGGAACTTGCTTGCTGCAGCATACCTGTTCAACTTGGATCGTCTGAAGATTTTGTGTGCCGCAGAGCTGTGGGATAATATGTCAGTGGGCACAGTTGCTGCTGCTTTGATCTGTGTTGAAGCGAATAACTGCCCGCAACTGAAAATGCGTTGATTTCATTACGGAGGAGATTTACTTAAAGAAGGTTGTACTAACAAATGGTTTTATTCAGCATTGGGAGCAATTCCCGTCCATTCTTGATGAGCTCAGGGAGCAGAGGCCGACAACATGTATCCATTCTAGCCTGTGGCTATTGTACTAGCTTTATGGCATTTTTAGTTTGGCAAATGCTACCTAAATCCATTGAAAACTGCTTGAATTTTTTGGTTTGTAAGTTTCACGACTATTACTTTGTTACTATCATGCATATATTTTGTTATCCAATCAACTCTTTGGCAAGTGAACTGATGTTATTGCATATTTTTCGTGTTCTGCATGTCTTGCATATTTGTATCACAACGCTAAAGTCCTTGCGTATAGATATGTATGCTTTTCTTAAATTCAGTTGATTCGTTCTTATATTATATATGATTCAAAGCTTTCTTTGCAAAGCCACTCTACATGACAGAGATCTTTAGCCATGTGGACAGAAACATCTGAAAATACATATCAGATTGTTGGACTTTTATGTGTCAGATTTACAATCGCCCTCAAGTATGTATGTGGACTGTTTGTTACCTCTATATGCTAAGGTGTGCTACTGCTACACAATAGTTGCCCTATTGAATCGTACGCGTGCTTTGTGTGTTTTTGTTTTCAATAAAGCTCAAGTCTTTTTGTTTCAATATGTGTGTAAATCTATGCATATCTGCAATTGACTCCGAGAGCTTGACATATTCTTTGGCAGTGGACTATAGGTGAATCAAACATTCAAAGCAATCTGCCATTTCACAGTCTATCTGACTTCTTGTTTTATGGTTGACAGTGCAGACAAATTCTTTTTGCGGTTGTAAGCCAATGCAGTGTGACTTGAACTTGCTTGTAAACTTTCAACATGACTATAAAAAGTTTGGTGATGGATAACAATAATTACAGTGCCATTTGAAGTTTGCTTAAGATGATTGCCTTTAATTTGTTTTACAAATTACATCCTTAAAAAGGACCAAATAAAGATCTTAACTTTAACTTTAATAGGTAAGTTTAACCAAAGTATATATAAGCTTATATTAGAGGCGATAATTGGTTTACTACACTGTTTATACACAGACATTGACTGTGAACCCTAAATTGATCCTTGTTCGGCAGGACTCCATTTGAGTAAATCGTGTTGGTTGCCTAGTTGCACAAATGCAAACAATTGAGCCAACCCCATTCCATTTAGGGCAGCCCAACGGCTGGCGATATCGCTAGCTAAGTTCACATGGATGACAGAGACAGGAGGGAGGAACATAGCTAGCGACGAGCAAAGCGCGAGGCGATTTTCACGCACATTGAGTAGTTGTGAGGAGAGTAGGTGGGTGGGACTAGAAGAAAAAAAAAAGAAGAATAAAGTATTTGCCATGCATTCTCTCTCTGTCCAATAATGTTCTCGCGGAGAGACAATAAGCTCTCTCCGTCCAACAAAGGATATGTGAGAGAGAATAAGTTAAAATAAGATAAGCCAAGACAAGCAAACACGCTCTTTCTTAGCCTCACTGCAAATGGCCTTATCTAATCTATCCTTCACTAGCACCCTTTGGAAAGTTATGGTTAAGAGGTGTGAAACTATAAGTACTAACAACTACATTCTTGTTTGTAGCGACATGTGCAAGGTGATGCACTGGGAAGATGACCCCCCGTAGGGATGGGGATGTGTAACCCTCCCCGACGAGGAATTCCTCTTTGACATTTTTAGGTGTGACATGAGGAAGGTAGGTAGTCCATCTTGTAATTGAGAGCTAGGTTCTTTGTTTTTGGGATGAATTTGTACTTGAATCTCTCTAGTTATATTTTCAGAAAGTTAGCTTATAGAACATGAAAGATTGAACTTAATTTTCCATGTTGATCACTTTTGGTAGAGACTGGAGCTTTTAGAAAAGCTAACAGAATGAAATCACCGCGAATAGGAAAAAAAAAACGTGGATAGATATGATGTCATTTTTTTCCCCAGAAATGTCGTCTTGGTGTTCTACATGCAAAAACAATGACCGCTGGTGCATGCATCCGCCACCGTACCCAACTGCTTCTACGAACCACATGTAGGTACTAAAATTTCACAATTTTTCACAAAAATTCCAATGTTCTTATATTTTTCGCTTGTTACCGAAGGTTAGCAAGTTCAGCGAATCACTAAAAAAAATTTCCAAATTTTCTGTGTCTTTCACTTGGTATAGAAAAAAAAAAAAAATACTATATCGTTTTGTTTTCGAGCCACGGTCCAAGTGGCCCAAAACTTCAATTCCCGCAGGCCGGCCCACCAACCAAATTCTATATCACTCCAACAATATCTCTGTTTCCAAATTTTCCCAAATCCAATCTCACCTCCAAACACCCGTGAGCCGCCGCCGCCGCCGCCGCCAGTGCCGGGACGCCCCGCCGGCTCCCGCGAGAGTGCCGCCTGCACCGCGCGGCCGCGCCGTCGCCCCACCAGGCCGCCTCTCGACGAAGCCGGTCTGTATCCCGCATCCCCGCCAGCGCCGCGCGGCCACGGCCCTGGTCACCGGATTGTCTCCCTGCTGCCGCCGGCCCGCCTCCACCATCGCATAGTCGCGCCGCTGCAGTCGAGCAGAGGCGTGAAGCGGGCAAGCGGTCATCGATCTTTTTGTTCTCTTTACTGATAACTCCATAGTCCCAACAACACACACATCGTTCCTTGTTCGGAGACGATCAACCCTGTTCGGCTGCTCGGAGCTCGTCCTACACTCCTCTGCCTGTGACCCGACGTCCAGCTACTGTAAATATGAGTGACAGCGTGTTCGATTCCTGCAGTTTCACGCATCAGTTCAAGATCAACTTTTTGGAGACGAAGAAGGTCGCCATCGGGCACTCAGTTAGTTCTGGGGATATCTTGGCTGGTGGGCACCTCTGAGGATCCTTTGCTACCCGCGTGGGGATAGAAAAGAGAACAACGGTGAGTACTTATCTGTCTTTCTCTACCATGAGAGCGAATCCCACAGCGTCAAAGCTATCTTCGAGGTCTACGTGATGGACAAGGACGGTACTCCATCTTCGTCCCATAGAGAAAGGCTCGTGCGTGTTTTCCCAACCCAAAGGGCAGCGACGAATACACCAGGGGTTGGCCTCGCTTTGTGGAGCGAAGCGTTCTCGACTCGCTCTATGTGACTAATGGTTCGTTCATCATTATGTGCGGGGCCAAGGTTGTGCTTGATGATGACCCCATCGAGGTGCCGCCATCAGACATGGGAAGCCATCTCGGCCTCCTGCTGGACGGCGCGGAGGGTTCTGATGTCTCATTCGTCGTCGATGGCGAGAAGTTCCCTGCTCATCGGAATGTGCTTGCTGCCCGCTCACCGGTGTTCAAGGCGCAACTCCTGGGCCCCATGGCAGACGGTAAGATGTCATACATCACAATGCATGACATTGCGCCGGCGACATTCAAAGTCATGCTTAGGTTCATGTACACCGATGCTTGTCCTGAAGAATCCGAGCTTGGGGCCTACCCGGATGAGATGTTTCGGCACTTGCTCGCTGCTGCTGACCGGTTCGCGTTGGACCGTTTGAAGCTTTTGTGTGCTAGCAAGCTGTGGGAGAATATATCTGTGGACACAGTTGCTGCTACATTGATTTGTGCCGAAACGTACAACTGCCCAGAGCTGAAAAAGAGGTGTATTGATTTCTTTGGGGAGGGGAAAGACTTCAAGACAAAGGCTTTGTTGACTGAAGGCTTTGCTCAGTTGGTGCTAAAGTTCCCATCGATTCTTGATGAACTAAGGGAGAAGCTCGGAGGATAGACCAAATAGGGGTATGTATGCATGGCAACCAACTAGGCTACTACAAATTTAATAGATTTATAGTATTATGAGCTCAGTGAATGCTACCTAAATATATTTAAAAGTGCTTGTGCTCATGGTTTGCATAGTGTAGCGACTATCACTACTTTCATGGAAACTTTTATTATCCAATTAACAGTTTGCCAATTGAAGTTGTATCCTCTACTTTTGGCGCTGTGTCATGCGTGGTATCACAAGACTAGTCCATATGTACATTTCTGTTTTTTAAGTTCATTTGTTTTTTTTTTGTTCTAATTTATCTTCCAAACTCTGACACTTCAAACATAAAATGCAAATTCATTCTAGCTGATTAGGTTTCCTTCTTTCCCAAAAAGTAAGCTGTTATCTAAAACTGAAAGGAACCTTGCGTTATCTTTTTTTTTCTCTGAATAGAGCCAAAGAAATCGAACGAACAAAGTAACAACATTGATAGTCTGTTTATTTCAATACATGAGTTGCCAACTTTAACAAGCACTATTAGTTGTTATGTTTGATACATGTGTTGCATAAATATTTCTTTTAGGGAGAGTAATTTCAATGATTTGATGTCTCTTGTGCTTTTTCAGTATCGTGATCTTACTAGTTTGTGAATATGACCATTTGCTTGTGAGTACATTTCTCTTTTCTTTCATTTTTATTGCTTCTAGTCTGCTAGTTGTATTGCACTTTATAGAACATTTCTCTTTTCTTTTTTCTTTCAGATCTCAGAACAAGTTTGTGTTAGAAAATGCCATTGGAAAGAAGAACAAAATTAAACAGGAATTGTCTATTGAACAAGAATTCATTTGGCAAATAATTGTCTATTAAACAAGTTGGCTTGGGCTGCTTCCACAAACTGTCTATGCCAAATACATTACCATTTCATGCTTCCAGGATTATGTCGTGTATTGGCAAGAAGAAAGCCAATGGAACAACTGGAGTGGATTATGTGTTTTCCTTTGGTCTGAAATAAAAGAGTTGATTTTGCAATACGCGAACAATTGGCTTGCTATCAACACTATGTGAACATGCATTTCATATGTTTCCATATTGAACTCTTGCCTATTACTTTTTTTTTTTTTTTGTGAAATAATGATATGAAGTCCTGGCGGAATGTGCTTTGTTTTGTGTTCTGTTCTGACCTGAGATGCTTCGGTTCAACATGGAATGAAGCAAAAGCAATAGAAGCATGTATTATATTTTTGTTTGAATTTAGAAAAACATTATATAGTATTGAGAGATCAAACGTTTCATCTCTCATATTCTTGCATGTGTGGCATAATTTGGAGAGTGGTTGAGAGATTCTAGTGTGGCACTTTGAGAGAGTGATCAAGTGGCAGGTGGTTGATTTGCAAGCGTATTGGTTGATTTGCAAGCCTGGTGAAATGCACCTTCTGAAGACCTTTGTCATCTTCTGTTTCGTGGCTGGTGGTGTCTGTTCCTTTTTTCTTTCGTTTTAGTATGCTATATACTTTTTAGGTGTAGTCTGTTACTGTCTTGGTGGTGGGTTTAGAGGGGCTTGGCGTCGAGTTTCAAAGTATGTAAACTGGTAACCCCAACAGTACTCTGTTAAGCTTTCAATACAAGCTGCCTTTGGTGTAAATAGTTTGGGAAGTGCTACCCATATCTATTGAATGTTTGTAAGTGTCGCACTATAGCATTACTATCATGTAGACTTTTTTGTTATTTTGGAAAGTGAAATACAGATGTTTGCATTAATATTGTGTTTCTTGCATCGCATCACAATGCAAGTCCTTACTTGTAAGTTGTATGTTTTCTTAGATTCATTGGTTCTTTCTTCTATTATACAATTTGAATCTTGCTTGCAAACTCACTGTACATGACAGAATGAAAGTTTTTGAAGTTGCATCACTTTTCTTCCTTCAAGAATTCTAGCTATAACCCTTGCTGAGAAATTGTTGATATCCATGTTTTAAAGGTGGCTAGGCGTCCGCTTGGACGCCCAGCGGCGCCTAGGCGACAAAGGCACCACTGTTTTCCTTGGCGAGCTGTCTCCACGCCTGGACGCCTAGGTAACACCTTTAAAACAACTGGTTGATATATATCTTTTTTGAAAGATAATTTAACTTTTATGATCTGCAGATTGCAATAGTAGCAGACTAGCAAATTTAACATTTTTGATGTTTCAGTAGTCCAGGTATAATAAACTAATTCCAATATTAATAAAAACATGTTTCTTTTTATTTTGTACAGACATTTAGACTAAGAATATGGAACAGATTCAAAGTCTGGATACACTATCAAGACATTTTGATATGATTTCTCAGGTGCTCTCTAAGCGGATTTTTTTAAAATTTTTGCCCTTTTTCAAAACAAATTTCAAATATATCCCTAGTTTGAAACAATTTACGCGTGTATCCCTTTTTTTGTCGTGCGAATGCATAGGCGCGATCTTTACACATGTCGCGCCTATGCATGTGGCGCGACGTGTTCTCGACATATCTTTGCTGGGCGGCGTTGACCGCTGCCGGGCGTGGCTGGCCGTGGGTCCCCATAGAGTCGCTTTGTGCATGCGGCGCGACCGACGCTGTCGCGCCGATACGTCGGCAAGAACGGGCCCGTTAGGGTTCAGGTTTGGGCACGGGCTTAAAAGCGTGGGTCCCACCACGCCGCCCGAAGGTTTGGCGCGACGAGCTGGTATAAATGCTTCCACCCGGTTTACTTTTTGTCTCTCTGCTCCCCCACTCTCACTTTTCCAAGGTGCAGCGAATAAGAGGACAGTGCAGGTGCGATTTTTGGAAGCTTCTTTTCTTTTTTTTTTTTCTCCCCAAATGCTTCCAATTGTCTACTTTGTTTCCAATTTGACTTTGCTTGTCTTGCTACTTATCTTATGGTGTCCTAATGCTTGCTAATTTGGTTTTGATTTGGTGGAATTGTGCACCTAAAACCTAACCCTAATTCACATCATTTGAATGACATTTTCCTTACATGTATGTTAGTTTGTTTGATAGATTCAATGTTTAATGAATACTTCATCATGTATTAGGTGTTGCTTAGGGTTCATGAACAATTGCTTGTTTTTCAAATATTGTTTTGTGTGTTATGGTTTGATTAGGATGTTTAACCATGTATGGAGATTAGTTTGTTTGAATGTTCAATTATGAAGTGCTTACCATCTAAGGAATGAATTTTTTTTTATTTTAAAATGTCCTTGTATTTTTTTTTGGTAATGTTTATTTTGTTTTTTAGAATCTGTATGAACACTAATGAGATTGATATAATTTGATAATAATATTTCTTAGCAGTTTTGCATCCATGCTTTGTTGTTTCATTTAGCACCTATGTTGTGGACACATGTACGGATGATCTTTTTTGGGTAATAGTTGTCATTGTTCTTTTTGCTAGGTGTCATGGACTTGTCCCTGTTCTTGCACCATCCGGAGAACCATGATGGGAAGGGTCCATTCCAAACACGTGGCGGCGCCCGACTTGTCACCGTGGGTGGCCGCCAAATGAAGCGGCCGAGGCATCCTTTGTCCGCCGGGCGTGCTTTTTTCTGTTGCCCGGCTTCATGGCATGGTCCTCCGACGTAACCGTTGGGCGACGGATGCAATTTCTATCGTGGATCGATGGTGAAGAATGGGTGGATCATTCCATCATGTTGTTTCCTTATGACCCTTGGAAGACCGTTCCGCTTGATCGATTTTAAACGGTGGGTGCCTCCGCCTTTGAACCCACCCGAAATGACCAAAGCGGAGAAGGTTGACGCCGACCGCACCGTCTAGAGAATCCTCCTACATGCCATTGTGGGGAGAAGGCGTTTCTCCAAGTTCCAAGCCGACCGGATTTGTTCACCCCTTTCTATCGTTGTGGTCAGCGCGATTGGGTAAGTGGTGCTGCGATGCATGTTCTTTGTGTACTCATTTATGTTGTGCATACTGTAACCTTGCACCTCATATGTTGTCTATTTTAGAGAGGTTTTTCAGCTTGTGACTTTGAGGAGTATAACTATGGACCAAAACCCGCATGGCCTAACGAGAGGTTGCAACAAGAGTATTCAAATGGACACATGCCATGGCCATGCCTTGGTCTTAGGGAGAGAGAAATGCAAGTGCGGCATCAAGGCCCGTGAAGGAGTAGTTCCCTCCGAAGTTTGGGATTGGTTACTACTTTGTGGCAATGCTTATGGAAGACCAAATGAGTTCTTTGTGAGTATAACGAACTAGTGCCTTGCATGCATAATTTATCTTACTTTGGCAATGCATAATTATTTTTTTTGAGACAAAAGGCAGGGGCTCTGCCGCTCAATTAAGACGGTTTGGCAATGCATAATTATGGTAATGTTTATTTATGTTTCACTTAGGCCGGAAAGACTTGTGATTGGGAGGATTTCCCCTGGGCGCGGTGAGGTTATGGCCAATTTGTTTACTCCCAAGTTCAAGTCCCCCTTGGAGAAGAAAAGAATGATTATGAGAAGACAAAAGTTGAAGAGACAAGTGAGCTTGAAGGCCGGTGTTGCAAGACACTGGTTATAACACATGGATCACGATCGGTGAAGACTTAAAAAGCTAAAGGAAAGACAATCAGTCCTTACCAACGCCGGTTTATGGGCGACGAGCTCCTTCGAGATGGCGGGAAAACAAGGAACACTACGACCTCGAGGCGCGGAGGAAAGGAGGGAGATTCATGAGACACTTGATTGGTGTCGCGAACAGGAAGTCGAACGCCAACGTGCTCGAAAATGCGTTGATACGCGAGCTTTGTGAGCATCTCTTGTTCTTCCAAAACTTGTTTTCACATTTCGTTAATTATTAAGGTCGTTGTAATGTTGACATGTTTGTTTCTCATAGTTCCTTCGCCAACACAAGAGGACGAGGGTAACGAGGACGATGGCAAACACGTGGACGATCAGGACAAGGGTAACGAGGACGAGGCCAAGGGCGTGCACCGACCAGGACAAGGAGAACGCCCATCGAGGGATGTTTGGAATGACTCCGACTACGGTGATGATTGGAATGAGACTTACTTTGGGTGGACGATGATGATTTTAGCTGGCCTTGACTTAGCGATGAGAACGCCCATGTGATGGATGATGCATGATTTCGGGGGGCGTTGACTTAGCAACACTTTTGTTCGAACCATGAAGTGTATGATGCATGGACCCTTTAATTGTGGTTCAACCACTTGTGTAACTCATTGTAGTGACTCTTCTCTATGCTTGGAACATTTGTGATGCATGTGAAGTGATGGCTATGTGTTGGCATTTCAATCTTTGTACTTCGTGTTTGTCCATGAAACTCAACAACCAACAACACTTCTTACACCGAACATAATTGTTCATGAAAATGTAAGGCAACTAGCTAGCCACATTTTTTTTTTGATACATGGTTCAATAGAACTACTAGAGATACAACTACTAGAGAGCATAGTTTCCTACATGGTTCATTAGAAATAGATTACACATTGTTCCATACATATAGTAACAAATGAACGTTGCACTTCAGAAATCGTCGTCCGTGCCCCAATCCTCCGGATATTCGTCGTCCGTGCCCCAATCCTCCGGATATTCGTCGGTCGTGTCCCAATCCTCAGGATATTCATAGCCTGGAGTAGTACAATACCCTGAAATATAGCCATCATATGGCTTGTCGTCGTCCGTGTCCGAATCCTCCATTGCATAATCGTCGCTTGGGCTAGTACAAGACCCCTCAAAACATAGGCATCATACTCTTTGTTGTACTTTGCATCAACCTCATATGCTAGCTTCGAAGCCTCCTCCCGAAGTGGTCCTCGCTGCCCTCCCCGCAAATGTGCCAAGTCCGGCACAATGTCTTCCCCGCACGGGATGCACAACGGAACAAAGTCGAGGGCATGTAGTATCCGATTAAAGACGGTTTTAACACGGGGCACGCCGGCGTGCCGCCTTTGCACTAGTGTCCTCCGGGGCCGCTTGAGGCACCGTTGGAGCATTGTCGGCCTCCACGTTAGGCACCGCGGGTACGGTGTCGTCCCGCACATGAGGCACCGTGGGGACTTGCCGCGGGGCTTCTTGTTGGGCTTTCAAGTCGCCTCGGCTAAGGCTATGAGCTCATCCAACCGTGAGGTGTCGCTGCCACCTTCAACATTTTCACTCGCATCCGAGCCTTGGCCCACTCAAATTTTGGCACGGGCTGCAAGGCGCATGCTCCAACTTCCTCTCTCTCATCCCTCTTAACTTGAGCTATCCTCCTCTCCTCTTCCTCCCTCCGCCTCCTCGCCAGCCGCTTGTTTCATATTCTCCCCGGACCTCCGTTGAAACCATGCCCTCCACTCCTTGTGGCCTTCCAAGAATTTCTTGTTTTCCCTCACCGATGTCAAGGTCGATCCAATCGCATAAAATCACAGAGTGGAGGAGGGGGTCCGGAACACAAATAATTGTCGTGAAGCTAATATATACTCATCAAACAAATGAACCAAAACGAATATACGCACCATGAAATCAAGGGCGTTGTTTTGGGCCCTGGCTCCCATTGATAATTGGCACACATCCAATACTTCCGCATGTAGGTTTCCTCATCATCTTCATCCCATTCAACTTTGCATGGATCACCACACCAATCAGCTTGGGCACCGGTTCACCTGGGTGGGAGAGGCTTATGGACATAGGGATCCCAAGCAGCCTCAAGTAAGGATTGAAGGCCTTCTTTTACCACGCCCGGCATGCGACAAGTGTAGCTACGAAACAATCGAACATTCAAAGGAGGTACTAATTATTTGTAATGGTAATTTGCATTTGTAAGAAATCACACCATTGTATTTTCTTACAAAATCACACCAACCTCATTTGTAATGGTAATTTGCATTTGTTTGAAAATCACACCATTCCCATTTACCACGGGCTTACTTATTAACAATATAACCACGACCAAATATACTAATGGAGATACTAATTAACACTATAACCACGTGCCATGCACAATATACTATGAATTGAAAGAAGAAAAACAAATCGAAATCACTTACATAATCCACAACGAGTAGGGGGCTTCGGGGCTTGGAGTAGCCTTGAGGTGTTGGGGGGAGGATGAGAGGGGCTTGGGAGGGAGGAGGAGCCTTGGGGCAGTGTGGGTGGAGGAGGAGGGGGGCTAGGAGGGTGGGGATAGTGGGGGGGGGAGGAGGAGGGGTTTGGGGGCTTTGGAGGTGGGTTGGGAGGTTGGAGGCTGCTCCCACGGTGGTGGTGGCGGAACCGCGCGAGGGAAACAGAGAGAGGGGGGAGAAGAGTGGTGTCTCAGGAAGAAGAAGTCGAGCTTATACCACGACGCCGCCGGGTGGACGCGGGCGCTGACGCGACGCCGCGCCGACGCATCAGCGCCGACATCCACGCGGTTTCATTCCCGCTTGATCCAAATCGGCCGCCGCGCTGGTTCGCACTCCATCCGTCGCGCCACGAGGGCCGAGGATACGCCGCCGTGTGGTCGGCTCTTTTGCCACGCCGCTACCGACCATCTCCGCGTGACGACGCCGCTACGACCCGTGAGGCGCGACACACCTAAACACAGGCCCATCGTCAGACGGTCGCGCCAAATTGCTGGCGTGACGCCCGGGACACGCGGGCGAGATGTCGACGCCGCCGCAGCCTGTGGCTTTGGCGCCGACCGCTCGCTGGGAGAAACCTTGCTCCGCTTGCCCGTGACGGGCCTTTTGCCACGCCGCGCTTAGGGTTCTCGCGCCTGAGCCGCCGCGCCTCGTGCCGCGGGCGGACGATCGACACGGCGTTTGGACGTGCTAACACGGGGTGGTCGCCGCTACGGAAGAGTAGCGCGACGCTATCAGTACAAATGACTGCCGCGCGCCTACTCTTCGGGCGCGAGGTCTTTTTTTTTTTTTGCAAAACCTCTTTTCCGCACATATAATTCCATATAATTGCACAAATTCACGTAAATGCACAAATGCATCATGGAGACCAAGCCACATACATAATACTTCACATAGTTGTTCCACAAATAATCCATAGTTCACACACATACTTGTTCAACAAGTGCCACATAGTTCACACACAAATTGCATCCTAAGTTTCGACAAGTCCGACCCCTTGCTCAAATTCACACACATAGTCATTGAACAAACATAGTTGGCACATGGATAAGAAATCAAGACTACATGGAGGCAAAGCACGAGTCCACACAAAGGTCGCCACGTTCCTCGCGCACACATGGGGATAGAAACAATTAGAGATATGTATTCTATTATGTCATTTCCACAATGTTGCTTCTTATTTGCCAAATACTCACCTTCTCACGGTTGTGGGGAAAATGGTTGCCTCCGACGACGATCACGGCCAGGTTGTGTTGGTAGGACATTTGGCGTGCCAGCGTCCGAGCGGTCTTTAGCTTTACGCTTTCCCTGCCTTCTTGGTCCACCTTGAGGTGAGCTTTGAGATCCACCCTAGAAAACTCAAAATTTTAGATATGGTCCAAATGTTCATACACGGTGACAACAAGTTGAACAGGATAGAAGATAAACCTGTGTTTGGCTCACGTGAGGAGCATCATACAGTTCGAAGAACCAATGACCTCCCGCTCAAAGTCCGGGTCATCATTTGTTGCCGTCCGTGTCATCACCGCTGGGTTCTTGGCTAGTTTCCCGAGGGGTTTGTGCAATTGCTTTTCCCCTCGGTACTCCGCCTTCCACCGGAGCCCGGGTTGTCTCCCTCGCGCGCTCTTGCTCACTTTCAGCCCTCGCGCCCAGGGTTTTCTCCTCGCCGCCACGCCAAGATTCATCAGCTCTAAAGTGCTCAACTTATGACCGAGGCGGATTTCTTCTTCACTTTTCTTTTCGCAGCTAGTTTTTGGCGCAGTTAGGACTATACATACAAACACATGCAAGTAATCCGGAATGATATTGAGTCGCGCCATACCCGCGAATTCTACAAGGTCACTACCTTCTGGCCCCCGCCGCGCCCAATGTATGCTCCAGCCTTCATTTGAAAGGTGGGCTAGTCATGTGGGTCTGTGTATAGAGCAAGGTTAAAACTTGAATGCGACCGAAAGGTTGAAGGAAATGAACATGAATGCTTACGTGTAGTTAACGAGAGGGGCTCTCTTGGGCCGCCGCCTCCCCTTGTAACCCTGTCATAGGGGTCTTCTTGGTCGCTCTCCATAGAAGACGGAGTCACCGAGACGGGCTCGCGGAGACGCACTCTAGTCACCCTGCAGGTACAACAGGTAGGCATGGAACCTCGCCACCGAAACCAGGCCCACTATCGCCACACTCTCGGCGCTCATCCATTGCTACACATAATCCGCGATGGATCGTGATCCGCCGTTGCCGCCACCAAACCTTCTCTCGCCTCGAAACATCGAAACATTTATTGTTAGTTTTGACTACACAATTAAAAATACGGCAACGAAGGAACTGAAGTCCGAATCGACTTACTTTACGTGCAAAGCATCAAAGTCCCGCCGCCTCCGTGATAGGGTAATCCCGCCTCCCCGAATCGCTTCATGACCCTCCTCGGAATGTGGTGCTCCACAACGTAGTACAGATCATGGGGGCATTGCATCTCCAAAAGCAGCCTTGTCATCATCGGGGGGGGGACATTCAAGTCCTCGTACTTGTTGACGCTCATATGGAGTCCACTCCACCTGAAAAATTGAGACATTTAGTCCAAGTCCAACGGCTATTTTAAAGTAGATCACAATATGTAAAACAACATGACTCACCCGACCGTAGGTCAACAAGTCCAAGTCGTTGAGTACCTCCCGTACCTCATCTCCGACTCGCCCTTGACCATCTTGTTTTCGCGTGCCACAAATACAGCAACGGGCCCGACACTCGTCATATGGCCATGCCTCGCAAAAAAAAACGTAAGACACGTATAAGAACACGAATATTAGATAGGGCAACTAAGATGAGAACATGAATATTAAGACATGTATGAGTTACGACAGAACGCGTGGTGCCTCAGTAGTCCCTTCCCTGGGTATATGCGCCCCAAATCCAGACCGCAGGAGGTACACGCAGCCACCCAAGTTCGAGGACTTTTCACCCTCCTACAGGCCTCACACAACCGCCGATACAGCCATGCGAACGTCAGAGAGCCCCAAACTGTAGCGGGCGATGTCCTCCCCGCCCCCGCGGCAAGATTGGGAGCACCATCCAGACAAGGTGTTCCCATGATGCTGGGTAGAAGGAAAAGACCCGATCAAAAGTGCCACAACCACACCTTAGCATGCCTCTCCACCACTTCCTGGGCGGGCGCCGGCGGGGCAAGTATTGAAGTGCCGTCGCCCAATTGGACGACACACCAAGTCTTGTGCTCCCTCTTTCCTTCGGGAGGTGCGTCCGGTAACGTCCGGTGAACCGAACACCAACTCCCTTCCCGTTCGGCGAGTCGATGGCACCTGACACCGGGTGGACGTGCACTTTTAGGTCCAAGATGTAGCTCACATCTTCCAGGGTGACCGCCATCTCTCCACACCGGCAGGTGGAAGGAATGCGCCTCCGGACGCCATCCGTCCACGGAAGCCAGCCACCGCCCGCCCATCTCCGGGAGCCGCCACAATGGCTCGAAAGTAAAGGCCTAGGAAGCCTTTCTAGCTTTGCCAGGGGTATGCATCATTTTCCCAACGCAAAGGGTTTGTGAGCTCGGGACGCAATGCTTTAGTTCCCCGAAACAAATGAAGGAATGTAACGACATGATGATGATAAACGATGACCACAATATTTATTTGCAAAAAATGAACATGGGAATTACTTGCCTTGCCCAAGTCCACCGCCAAGTGCGCGATCGGTGGTCCTTTTCATAGCGATTAACTACGAAGGGGGCCCAATCCTCCGCGCCATCCCGAAAAAGGCCAAAAAACACAAGATTAGAAAAAGACATGAATTATAACAATTAAAAACAACAATGCATTACTTAAATTATTACAACAAGACGTGAAGAAATTATTACAACAAGGTTGAACAAACAACACCTATGTACCCGAACACTATCATGAGTGGCTGCGGTGTGACCGGTCCTGTGGCATTTAGAGCACCGGACCGAGCCATGGCCTCATCAAAGTCTCCATAACCATACATATCGAGGCCCATAGCCATTGGATTCATACACATCGGGGCCATCGGCATTGGAATCGTCCATAATGCCTTTAAGGCGTTTTTCTCTTCCTTCTACCAACCTTTTTTTTTTTCTTGATCCGAGTCGGGGACATAATCCAATCCATAGTATGGAGGCCAATTTGGAAGGATCTAGGTAACGCTCAAGCTGGATTCCCACACTTTTAGGGTGTTTGATTTGAGATAGAATGGAGACATGAAAAATTGATCTTCATGGTCCAAACCCCTCAACTTACAAGCAAGTGATGACGTGTGAGCAAGGCACATGAAGTAGCCGGGAATGCAACAAGAACACTCCGGTTTTCGGAGGTCCACCCTATAATTTTTTCCCACCGTACTTTCACCGCCCGGATTGGTTCCTCCCCACGACATTATGTTGTACACTAGCCTTAAAGGTCCATAGGCATCACCAACCCGATTGGAACCTATGGCCTCGGCAATTTCGTGTGTCTCCCTACCCGCCCGGCCCCATTTTTCTTTATAAGCCTTGGCAATGTTCCAGCGTTAACAAAGTATTCGTTGCACTTCTTAAACGAGTACTCCACAATACCGGACCGGTGTACTTGCACGGATACCCTTGAACACTTTGTTAAACGATTCCGATGGGTGGTGGTCATCACGCCATACCTAAGGCCACCATCATCAAATCGAGAGCCCACTTGTCCACATTACTCATCCGCCCCGCCAAGTCCTCGCGCGGGAGTGTTTAGGACCTTGTTCAACTCTTTTAGCTTCTCCTTAAACCTCTCCCTTCGTGCGACAACAACACATGACCTTCAACTTCTGACGACCTCCTTCTTCCTTTTGTCGCCGCCAAATGTTGGCTGACAAAGTGCCGCATGCACCATCGATGCTCAAGAGGGGAAGCCCATCTATCTCTCTCTTGCAGCCATGAGCAATCCATTGTGCCGATCGATATCATGCAAATCCCTCACGGGGACGCACGACGGATGACATGCATTCTAACAAACTTCATGAACCAAGACCACTCAAAGTGTTCTCGCTCAGCCCAAAGCAAACGCTAAAGGGACAAGCCGGTTCTCCGGATCCACACCGATCGCCATCATCGAACACCTTTGTACTTCCCGTAAGAAAGGTTGCATCAACAAGCACTACAGCCGACAATGCTTGAATGCCTCGGCCGACCGGGAAAACACCAAAACAACCGTGCGAAACATGTTTAGGCACGCCGTCCGGTGTCATCCACTACAAAGAACGGGATACCACCTAAGCCCCGGATTGTAGTGTTTCATGGTGGTAGGGGATCCTAGGAGCTTGGTTGTATGCCTCCTTCCAATCACCCACAACAGCTCTATAGCATACGCTTTGCTCGCCATGCCTTCATGTAGCTCACACTCGATATCCGGTCCACCCCATATGCTCTCGGTGGAGGCAACAGATACATCGCTATCGGCCTTAACAAGGCCGGACAAGACGGCGACTTCGGATAACGGGTCGTGTTTTTGTGCGTGCACCCCTTAGGCTTAGAAGACCGACACGTGTGAGGTTGCTTCACATTTCGAATCCTCCAAGTCTTGTTTGTCACCTTTCTCGCCCAAACTCCCCAACCATTTCTTCTTGCAAAGCATCATGTACCGCTTTGTTCAAGGCGTCGCGTTGATCAACCGTAGTAGGCCTATGAAACCTAATGGCGTAGTCCGCAAGAAAGAACTTGAGATGATCCAATGTGTCAAAGACCATCCCCTTCTTAATCTCCATCTCCTCGCTCTCTGGCCCCTCATCGCCCAACAACGGCGATCCGGTGTCACACACCGCTTCATCAACCATACTAATGTCCATGAAGTTGGGTACGGAGGGTACCTCAACATGGACCTCCCTCAACCGACTTAGCTCCGCATCGTGGTTGTACTCCATTCTAAATGACCCGTCAGGTGGATGCAATATCCCCTATACTCATCGCTTTTCATCCTCCGTACTAGGCTCCGACCTATACTGCCCCTCTAAAACCTCCTCGAGCTACTTTCACTAAAAGTGAGGTCATCTCCGTACTCTCCATCGTCCTCGATCCTACAAACATGTCGCCCATAGCACCAATCTCCTCCCGATCGCACTCTTCCATACCTACCATCACTGCATTATCATTGTCTCTAACAACAGCCGGTTGCGACTCTTCCTCCGAGTAAGGTGCTCTACGGGCTCCTCATCCACGTTCTCACCGGGCACAACAACAGGTTCATCACCTTCTCCACAAAGAACTTCCAAGCAACGAACACTACTACCCTTCACAACCTCCACAAAGTTCTTCCAATCATCTTCACATGACAAAGGCATCGGTGCATAGTGTGCTCGTTCCTTCCCACGATCCAAATCGACCAATCAAGCTAGACGGCCATCCATACTTGTCACGACAATGGCCGACCAAATCATCGAAGCTAGGAGGTCTACCAAAAATAAACTTGTTCATGCATGTTCTCAAACTTGCCATCCCTCTAACTTTGCCACCAATATAAAAGCGCACTAAAGCGGTCCATCTACAAATTATTGAGGAAAATAAAAGCTATAAGTAAAACAACCATATTGCCAATATATATTAGATACAAACTCAACACCTCCATGCAACAAAGAAATTTATTCAAGAAAAAATCTAATCTAGGTGAAATCCACAGCAAAAACATATCCTTAAACGCTTCCATCGCACCACATTGCATCAATAAACGGTCCAATCACTTACAATTTCACATTGAAAAATAGAAATTATATCTTTCCCTTTTACACCTCCATGCATGCATCAACGAACTACGCTCATGCAACTTCGATTTCTAAGCCAAATCCGGTACCAAATCGAATCCTAAACCGATTCTACGAACCACATTGTATCAATTAACGCTTCAAAGACGAACAAATTGATTCAAATCAAAAAAACTACCATGAACAAGGCATAAAATAGGAAATGTAGGGGGAGGAGAGGAGGGATTAGCACCTAATCGTGTTGGAGGACGGGTGGGAGGCCGCCCTACCGATCCCCCGTGGCGGCGCTTCTTCCGGGGCCGGCCCTCTCCGCCGGGCGATAGAGGGGCGCCTCCTACGGGCGCGGGGCGGCGGGATCGCCTTGGCGAAGTTAAGGGCGCCGGCGGGCGGGCGTCCGTGAGGCGGGGAGTCCGGCGGCGGAGTCCCGCGGCGGGGGAGGCCGGGCGGCGAGCCGTGGCGGCCGCAGCTGGGCGGGCTTCGGGCGGAGAAGTGCGAGAAAGAAATGATTGAAGTGGGCGGGGTGGAACCCTAGTTTAACGCGGTCGCTACCTCGAGCCGCCGGCGCGATACGGTGGGCCCTACACGCCGACGAGGCCCAAACATAAACCCTAACGGGCCGTCGCGCCGACGCTCATCGGGCGCTGACCGAGCCGCCGAGCCAATGCATGCGCGCGACTTCGGTGGGACCCGCGCCATCCTCCTCCGGTCAACGACATTGCCGCTATTAGTATAAGATGTCGCTGGCCCGCATGCATCGGCGCACCATGTAAATGTCACGCCGACGCATTTGGCGCCGACAAAAGGGATACCGGGTGTAATATGTTTCAAACTAGGGATACATTTGAAATTTGTATTGAAAAAGGGCAAAATTTTTAAAAAATCCTCTCTAAGCTTGAATTTACCGGTTTTAACATTTAAATGTTTGACTTTACCCCAACAGGTGCACCTGGACATAGTAGCAGACTAGCAATGAATTTGAGATGTCAATTGACTGAAGCAATCACATTTTATTCTTTCATTTTCAGAGTAGGATATATATGCCTGATTCTTCTTCATATTGGCATATAATAGCTACCTAAATATTCCTACCTTTTCGAAGAATTCTCTAGCAAATATGGATGAGTTGCTATGTTGATATGTTAAAGCCATATTGGAGTATGTGTTTTTGGGGGCAGTATGTGTGTATGCCTGATGTTTGTTCTCATCATATTCTTCAGGCATATATCGTCGACAAGTTTTCCTATCCCATCTCCGAATAGTAAATAATTATGTGGCAATTTGAAACTGTTTCCTGTTCAAGTCAAGGAATCGTATTTAGTTAAATTAAAAACAGTATATCTGAGTGGACACATCATGATTTTTCTTGTAGATAAAGATTTTCAGTAACTGTTCACTTTTTTGCCACTGAAATCACATGAATTAAGATTGTGTGGACTTAATGAAAGTGCTCTACAGGTGATTTGCTCTCTTCTCCAAAGAACAGGATGTAAGCTGACCATCGAAAGGTGCTCCTACAAATGTTTTTCGAGAACATTCGAGTATGGCTGTATTAAGTGCTTGAAAACAGTTCATTTCCATTGATAGGTCCAACAGAATTGCTCCCACTCTGGGGCCTCCATGGGAAATACTTAAATAAATATGCAAATTCTTCTTCGATGATGATGTAAGCATACTTAAATCCCATATGATGAACCAAAAATCGAATTCAATCTGGGAAATTGCTGCATTTTTGTTAAATGCGCCAAGTTTCCTAATCTAACGATATTCTGTTCCAGGTCTCAAATGACCAATACCATTGTGATGGATGTGCCATATGCAGGTAACTATATGCAGGTAACTATCATACTACAGGTAGTCTTACACTTACCGCTCAAAAGTCCAAGCTTTTGCTAATTGTTCAGAACTGGTGATGCAGATAATTTTTTCACTGTGATAAATGTAGTAAGTTTCTGCACAAACTTCTCTCTGCTAATATTCCATTGCATGCTGTGCAACATAGATTTTATTTGCACCCCTGGTGCCCTTTGTTGCCATCCAACAGGGTGTTTCTACAACAATGTCATGAAGGATTCCCACTGCCGTGTCAAAAATAGCAATGCATCCCAACTGCCCTGTTTACTTTGAGGTGAGAAACAGTTTTGCGGGCCCCTAGATCCCCATTTTCCTTAACATGACAACAAAACAAGTTTTTGAATAGAGCGATTTTCTCATCCCCAGTGTGATTCCCTTGTGACGTTTCCTGTCCTTAGCTTAAAAAAATGTTACCTGTCCCTGAAATATTTATATTCATTTGGATTTGGGATCTGATTGGGCCTGTTTAGGTCCACTTCTCTAAACTTTAGAGGTAAAGTTCAAACAAGTAGTTGTAAAATTAGCTCTAAACTTTTAGACCACCTCACATTAGAGGTTTAGACCTCATAGTGAGCTAAATTGCTCTAAAGTGGTGTTGTGTTTTGCTGTTGCAACGCACAATCATTCAAAGCTATGAAGGTTTCTGTTTTTCAAATTGTAGTATATATTAGAGTTTTGCATGTCATGCAGTAACCAATTCCGTAGCTTGCTTGCGATCAAATCTGTAACTGTGAGCTGTGGTGGTGTTCCAGGCTGCTAAGTATACATATTAGGTGGCCTGGATGAGATAAGTAGACTTATTTTTCTACATATGCTAATTGAATGAATCTTTTTAGAAGTTTCTGTAATGAGATTGTGAAGTACTAATGCCTTGCCTTAGTTAATTTTGAATTTGTTTCCTGAAGACCAAATGTAACTTTACTTATTTAGATAGCAAAAGAAATTACTGATTCAAAGAATGATTGCCAAATCTTCAACGAGAAAAAGGTCAACCTCACCATGAGCCTTCGTGTGTTTGGCACGACTGCATTGCCAATGCATCTCTAACGTGAGTTTTGGGAGGGGGCGCTGCTGCCTTTGGAGGCTGATGGCCAGGTGGGGTTTATTAGGTAGGTATGGAGCAGAAGCCATTGATCGTTGGAACATCATTTTGCTGGAAACTTTTTTTTGATGAACTGTAGTTCAAATTCAGTGTGCACAACATATTGATGGTGGAAATTATGTTACACCCTTGCCTAAATTTTTTACACCTTTTTATCCAGAAACTGTAGTTCAGATTCGGTGCAATGATGATGATGGTTGAAAGCATTCACAGTTCAAGATTACATTGGAAAAAGGCTAACAAGGAGAGGTCGGAGAGGCTTTCTTCTGGACAAGTCATTAGGACTGGTAGATTAAAGCAATAGTGCCTATTCTGGCCCATGACGTCTAGAGACCAACTTAAATCTGTTTTGTTTGTAATCATAGGATTTTGGTCTGTTGTGAAACAAGTAGATATTTACCTGTCTGCAATTTTCAAGTACACGTCAGGCATTCTTTTTGTCTCTCGATCGGGTCATTTCACCCGTGTTTTATTAAATGCAACAGGTATTAGTTAATGTCTGAAAATGAACAACGGGTATTAGTTAATATTATGTATGATCGAGTTGTGATCTATGTTATTGTGTGATCTATGTATTTTAGCATAAAATTTGTTGTCCAGGCCGTAGCAACGCGCAGGCATGATACTAGTTAGGTACAAAACCTTGTTGAGTTGAATTTAGGTGTTTGCTATATATATACTCCCTCTGTACTAAGTTATCAGAGACTGTGCCGCTGCATCGTTGACCGACGCTTACTCCCTTTTTTATGTCCTAATTGATCTTGCATATAATTTTTGAATAGTGGCGGAGCTTGACCATAGGAGTAGGGGACAATCTACCTAATAGTTTTAAAATCTTTGCTTAGAGTATATATTATATCTGTTTTGGCGGGACGTGAAAAGTCTGGCTTTCGGGTAAACCGTTGGGGCGATGGGGCGACCCCGGCGCCCCGCCCGTCTCCGCGGCGGCCGCCACCGCTGCTCCCTCCTCCCCGTCAAACGCCTCGGCCGGATCCGCCCTCCGCTCCGCCCTCGCGCCAGCGTGGAGATGCGCCTGCCGCCCGCTCCCTCGGGATGGAGGGAGATCGCGCCGCGCCGCCACCCGCGTTCCGCAGCCGGGGGCCCGCCGGAGGCCGCCGGCCTCCCACGGCGCCCCCTGGGCCCCCCCCCCGCCCCGCAGCCGCCCCGCGCCGCCCTCGCCCCACCACCGTCGCCCCACCTCCATCTGTCAACCCGCGCGTGCCGCTTTGCCGGGCGCTCGCTTCTGCCCGGCCAGCGGCCGACGTCCCGACGCCGGTGTGCCCGATCCGCAGCGCCCGGGCCGCGTTTCGCCGAGGCACCCGGCCTTCGGGCCTCGGCCGACAGGCTGATTGCGGGCAGCCGCTGACCCCGCCGTCGCTGCGGGCGGGCGGAGCCCCAGCCAGCGTCCTCCTCGCCGCTGCGGACGGCCGGAGTACCGCCGCTCCCCTTGCCGCCGTCGTCCCTCCATCTCCGTCGTCCCGTGCCGCCCCGCTCGCCTCTCGCAGCTCGCGACGCTGATACGCTGGGCCGATGGTGCCTCACGTGGACGGTGCCGCAGCGGGTGGTCGCTCGCCGAAGCTCGAGGACCAGCCGGGCCGCCAGATCGCTATCGCTCGGGCGCCGCCCTGCGGGTGGGCGGACGACGGCCGTCGGGCGTTTTCGAGCCGGCAGCCGCCGCCTCGCTGGCGCCCACTAAGTTGCTCGTTTTCTTCCCCTCGCATCGCTCGCTGGGTGGGAGCGCCGCCATCGCTGCTGCGCTCGGCGATGCTCGCTGGTCAACCGACTCGCGCGGCAGCTCGCGGAGCAGCGTCGGGCGCGCTGCTGCCGGGCGCCGCTGTCGCGACGCTGCTGCCGACGCTGTGGAGCTCCGACGGCCGCGTGCAGGCTCTTTTCCCGATGCGGCACCGGATTTCACGCCCGCTGGAAGATCCAAGGCGACGCTACGGGAGGATAATCTCCGATTGCTCGGACGAGGAGGACATCGGGCGCGGGAGCCGGAGGCCCCACCGCCGCTACGGCGCCGTCCACTCTAAGCTCGGTGGAGTTTTGCTCCTCGACGCGGTTATGCCGACCTCCCACGCTTTTCGGCACCGTGCGTCGCGTGGCGGGCCACCGCATAACCGCCACGGCGGCGGCCGGGCGTCCACGCCGCCCCATCGCTTCGCCGAGGGTGGGCGGTGCCGACGCCCGGTCGACATAGTCTCAGCGCCCGGCCGTGATTCCCTACGGTCGTGCCGCCGGTCAAACCCTCGCGCCGTCGGTCCCTTTGCCGACGCGGCGTGTACCGCGACGTATGGCCTTGGTCGTTCCCATCGCAATCGCAGCCTAGTGGGTCATTGGCTATACCGAGCCACGACCTCTACCACGCCGTGGGGGGTTTTGTCGACGGATGGCTTCACCCGATTCACGGCGAGGTGGGGCAGCCGCCATGCCTCGCCCAACCTTCTTCGTCGCCACCGACTGTCCCTTCTTAAACAAATTCGGCCCTACGCTATTGTCTGGCCGGGGATCACATCGCCGCCCGGTGCTTTCTTCCAGGCCATTTGCCTCCTGCAAACACGAAACCGCGGCGGCGGGACTCTGCGGGCTTCACCCGTCACCCGCCTCAGCGGCCCGGGTGGGCCGTGTGCGGGGCCGCACCCACGGCCTTTCCCGGGATCGCCCACGATGTCGACCCTCGGTGGATGCCAGGGGGCCTTCGGGCGCCCAGCCGCCAGCGTTCCCTTTCTTCGCTCGGATAGATACTCGCCTCGCCCTCGCGCCGCTGCCGCCCCCGAGGTTCGCACTACCTCCTTTCGCCGCTGCTCGCCAGGCCATCGCCTCGCGGCTCTCCTCGCTTCGACTCGCCCCTCGGGATCGGAGCCGGGAGGACCATCGCCACGCTGCCTAGGCGCCACGTAGTTGCATTGATCGGGTGGGCCGACCTCGCCAACGCCGAAGCCGACGGCGCTTCTCGCGGACGCTGCAGTCACGCGCAGTCACCAACCCCGTGCATCGGGTCGATGGACTCGGTGGGGAGAAGGCACCCAATGAGCTCGCGCTCATGACGCCGCGTTCGCTGCGCCACCGCCTCCCCCGACATCGGGTCCTCGGGATTGTACTCTACCACGCCGACACGCAGGTACCGCCTCCACCTCGGGACCCCTGGGCCGCTTCCTTCTCCACCGGCGCGCTAATGACCGGGTGGGGCGTAACTCGCCCACGCTGAGTTTGCGGCCGCTCGAAGCCGCCGCCTAACGCTTCCGCGCCCGCGTGCTCGCGGCCAGCAGCCTCTTCACTCTCACCGGCCACGCTTCGACCTCGCGGCCGCACTCTATCCTTCCCGGATAGTGCTGGCTCACGGGCTGATGCGCCGGCTGCCGGATCGCCAGCTCTCCACGGGAGGCCGCCATCACGCGCGCTTGTTGACTCTCTTCCCGGCTACCCTCGAAAGCAGCCGCTGCCTCGCCGCCTCATCTACGGGACTTTCCGGATAGACGATTGGGTCCCTAGGGCGAAGCTCCCGTCTGGCGGCCCGGTCGGCCCTCACAGGGACCGAGGCGGGCGGGCTTCAGCCCCTGCTCAACAAGTGGGAGGGGTTGTTGGTATTTGTTAAGCCCTCTGAAATTTAAAGAAAAGAGAACTGTGGGCCCGACGAGGCCTCGGCGGTAACCCACGTTAGCAAAATTGTTTTGGCCCGTTGGATGGCTTTGTCCATTCGGCTTAGATTGGCGGACGCGGCGCAATGCGTGTCCCCGAGGAACCGGCTGCGGTGCAGCGATTGAAGGACACCTCGAGGCCTCGGCGTGGCCACGTTAGCAAAATTGTTTTGGCCCCGTTGGTGGCTTCGATTGGCAGATTGGCGGACGCGGGCTGTCGCGTGTCCCCGAGGAACCCGGCGGCCGCAGTACGATTGAAGGACACCTCCACCAATGGTCAGCCGAAAACGCAACGGGCGTCAGCGCCCCTGGGCCCACGACGTGAGTCGCGCGAACAAGCGGACGACAGCCACGACCTGAACAGTCGCAACAGCTGCTCGCCTGTCTGGTCAATGCGCTCCCATGCCATCCCGGTCGGCCCCAGGGCGGTTTTGCGTCCGCGCTCGCGACGCAGGCGGCCTCCAGCCATGTGTCGCTGAGCGTGGGGTCAACCGGCTGAGTGTCCGTGTGTGGGGTACTCGGGTCAGCGACGGTTGGCTCGTGTTGGTGGTTACGGCTTGCACCGCAGAGGGCGGCGTGGATAAAACGAGCGCACACATCTCCCGATCCTCATTCTGACGCCGGCGCGAGGTAGGAAGCTCCGGCTCTCCGCGTCTTCGTTCGTCTCGGTCTCGCCGTCTGGCCGTCGTGCCTCACCGTGGGCTCCTTTGCGCCGCCGCTCTCCTACCGCCACTACGCGCGTGCGGTGTAGGTGCTGAGGGGCCAGATCCAGATCTGCTGGCGAGCTGTGGTGCGTCTGTGGTGAGCGGCGGAGGGCCTCGGAGGAGCTTCGCCGAAACTACAGCGGGAGCTGCGCGTGCATCCTCTTCCTCTGCGTTTGCGTTGGTATGGTCCTTGAATAGTTATGCTAGCGCATTGAGATTTGCTAGGCTTCTTATCTCACATGCTTCCCTCAATCCTGTTCTTCTCTCTCCCAGTTTCCTCTCCTTCGTTGCCGCCATGAGCAGTTGCTGGCTGGTGTGCGCTCGGAGCTCCCGTCCGTCGCACAAGCCATGGTGGGATAAGGACACTGCAACGCCCCTTCCTTCTTTCTCCCCTTCTGTCCTACCGGCTGCATGAGGTGAGTCGTCCTGGCCAATCCTCGTCCTCGCCATTTCTTCCTCTCTTTTTTTTTTTTGTCCGTGGATTGCCTTCTTGATGGCATGCCTCTCCGCGCGAGGTCTCTAAGTACCGAAGGTGGTTCAAGGATTGCGCTACATCTGTGGTGTGGAGGAGGTGCGGGAGACCTGTGCTGGACCTGCGAAGGAGCTATGCCGGGCCTGCAGCGGAGCTACGCCCGACCCCTCATGCTGCCTGCATTTGCACCGGTATGGTTCTTCAACAGTGGCAGTGTTGCGCGTTTAGCGTAGCATTCGAAGTACATGTTTTCAGTTGCTTCTGCTGGTTAGGTACTATAAATTGGGTTCAAGTTAGTTTTTGTTTGTCGCAGTGGGGAATAATTACATAGGATGGATTTGGTTATTTTTATGCCAATCATTTTTATGACCTTCAGCTTATGAATAATGTCTTAATTGCAGAGTTGTATGCAGTGACAAGAATATAGTCCTTTTACATGGGGCAACCCAGGAAGACATGGATACACAACTAAGGTAAATGCCATTTACTTCTTTGCCACCCTAATTCCTATACGACTTTAGAGAAAAAAAAAATTAATACTTGGTTGGCACGGAGAAAAAAAAACTTTAGAACATTGTTCATGTAGCATCAAAACCTGAAATAGTTTTTTACATTGGCTATTTGGCTTCTTTGTTTTTCTAAGAAATGTGACACTGTAAGCAGTACAATGGCTTCTTTAGAGCTGCAAGCCTTGGGGTTTCGCCAAAAGGTCCGCAGTTGCCCTAAAAAGTACTTACACCACCTGTCTAAATTTATGATTGGTGTTGACCAACGTTTGGTCCAGACATTATGACTCTAGCTATGATGTTTCTGGGTATGACTACTCTGAAATTTCAATGAATTGAGCTCTCTTTCTATTTCTGAATGGAGTTGGCCATGCCCATGGGGTTGATTTTATTTCCATCTGATCAGATTTGGTCTTAACACTATTTTTTAAATAATTATTCCACTATGTATTTTCAGATAAGATGATCATTATTAGTTACTGGCTTCCTGATTAGTGCAGATACGTAGATGATCATGATCCTAACCAGCATACACCCAGAAGTTGTTGCATAGTATAATGCTTCAGATCTATGGCTACTTCCTACTGAAAGCACAATGATGACAGCTTTGGTGTTTCAGTTCCCCAAGGGCATCTAGGCTTGGTCTGTGACTTGATGCCTTCTAGAATATTTATTTTAATACTATTGTTTGTGCCATTGTTAGCTTACTCCTACATTAGCTACATCTTCTGATTTACTGTGTAAAGAGGACCTGCATTTCATATGAAGGTTTATCAGTATGTTTGCTATCTTATATGAGCTTCAAGAGTAATTATCAGTATGTAGTGTAGCTAGCTTTTTCTGCACTTCTGTTTGTTTGATAATAAGTCTCCATTTGAAGGTACCTGAATTTGAACAAATTAGTGACAATCAGTAGGGCATTTTACCTTCACCCCCTTGCAAACCAGTGACAGATTTATAGCCATGAGCTTTGCTTCCATGTCCTATATTTTTTTTGTGTTTATAACTGATTGCTTTATTGGGACATCAACTGTTGTATTTTTATGGCAACATCTTGGTATAAAATTTGAGTGCTCCCTTCCACGATGGCATTGCATCACAATGGAGTTCGATATTGGCTTCTTGTAGCAGATTTTCTTGACCAATTCATTGTTACAGGGTTTCCTCCGTTATTGACCAAACTGTAACTCCATGTGAACATCTTTTGGACGAGGTGCATACCGTGTCTCAAGATTGGCAATATATTGGCTAGGGAATCCTATGACAAGAAAACAAAAGAACAACATCAAGGCAAAATATGCAACACTCCGTGGCTTCCCTGGAGTCCTTCATGAACCTACGTGGTGACCTCTCTTCTTGAAGGTCCAGTCTTGGACAACACAATGCTACCCAAGCGTAAGGCGGACTTGGGACAAGGGAACAGATGCCTTGGCGGATCGTTGAAGAGCCTTTACGATCTATGCTCTTCTTTTTTGTTGCCATTGTGTAGCTAACTATGTTTTTTTTTTGTTTTGTTACTATACCATGGAGAAATGGCTGCAGGCCAAACAACCGTATGTGTGTCCATGCAATTGCTATCTTTCGGTGTTTTGAACTATGCAAGTCACGTACTTTTAGGCTACAGCTATGAGGATTTTATTTCCTATGAAAGATGTCTTATCCGTGTGTTTTCAAAAAACAAGGCCAAGCAACCGTGTATGTGTGTCCATGCAATTGCTATCTTTTTAGTGTTTTGAACTATATGCAAGTCGTACTTTTTAGGCTACAGCTATGAGGATTTTATTTCCTATGAAAGATGTCTTATCTCGTGTGTTTAAAAACAAACACCGTTGTGTACATGTGCTTTTTATAACCATGATTATTCCATTTGCCGGTGATAGAACCGGCCACATCACTTTCATGCGCGCATGGGGGCTTTAAATCACTAGTATTTATGATAATCCCGTAGTTTAACGGATCTTGGTGAGCATTTCACCGGGGAGAGAGTTTTAATATCGAATCCACGGGGAGGATGGTGTGAGGAATGGCGAGGCATATAACTAATCCCCCTGAGCATCAATCAAGGATGGGAGAGGATTAAGAGGTAAGAAGATTCCTATGGTTGTCTAGGTCTCATTCTTGTAAGTTATGTTGATATTGATCTTAAAGGGGCGTACTCAAGGGAAAGTAAGGGTGAAACCTACTATTCCCCAGTAACATTGTCCCACGTGTCCTATCCAACGGGAAGTGGAATCAAAGGAATCAATAGTCGCTTGTCACTACCACGATCTACCACGCTCCGGAAGGTAGGGTGCATTCATAAGTAACTTCGATCTAGGCACCACGCCTACACCTAAGTAAACCCCTCTAATCTATAGATTCCCACAGATTAAAGTACTCAAAGAGTTATGAACATTAAGAAAAATACTAACACTGAAGATAATATGATACTTACTCAAATAAGAAGTTGATCCACCACGAAGTCTCGGGATCAAGTGTCATAGGCCATTGATCCTGTGAGGTACAAGCGTAGAGGAGTCACCGACATGTCCGGTGCTTCCCCTTCTTCTCCTCCACTCACTCTTTTTGCTCTCAAGAATAGATCTAGAACTCTAATTAAGTCTCTTTGATCTAATCTCACGAACTTGATATTCACTCTTGATTAGATCTAATTAGATCTAATCTAATCTAGTTCTAATTACATGTCTAATTGTGTGTTGCAATCACCATGTCCTTAGATGTTGTTCGTACTTTTTTTGTTCCTACATGGTTAATGACCAAAAATATCCAAAGGGAACTTGTCCTAGGAACATGTTGTTGTTTTCTTTTAACATGAGCCTTTATGCACTCAAATTTTTATTATTATTATTTTTAGAACATAAGACAAAAGTTATATATAAATATGTGATTTATATTCACTTACTGCCTTTTGATGTTCTTATGACCCATTGCTTTGTCCATCTACTTACATTTGAGTGTTTACTTTTCATGATCGTGGTGTTTGGCACTCTTCTTCATAGACATAGCATAGATTCTTTTTTCTGTAAAATATTAGTGGACACATACCCAGGGAGTATACAACATGGTTGAAACAGAGGTCGTTATCCAAAGTTCATAAGATCTCACCTATGCTAATGAAAAGATGGTTCTTTAATTACTCTTAGCACAGATTTTAATTATCATATCTTATATCTCATTTTTGTTTGCTACTTCATTCTAGCATAAGGATCAAGGTAAAAAGCTAAATTGTGGCAAAAGACTGAGTGAATGATTTGATACTTACAATTCTTCCATGATGAATGAGTCGTGTCTTTTGCATTAATGTTGGAGTTCATCATATGCTTTGCTTCATCTACGATCACGAGTTCATCTCTTTGACTTACCCGAATTGGTTTTGGGAGTTTTCGCAAGGGTTAGTCCAACAAAATATATCAATGTCTACACAAGTAATATTTAGTTCAATAACCAAACTAGACTCCATGTCTAATTTAATTAAGGAAGGCATTTTAACCTAAGCACCACGCTTAATTTAAAAGCCTTTGAAAATACCCTACATGCATATAGAGTAATTTCAAACTAAAGCATACTATAATAAACAAAGGGTAACATGAAAGCATTATAGAAATTTACTCAAATGGAGATGAAATAGTGTAGTAACTTGAGCATATCTTAAAGGTAAAGACAACCAAGATAAGGTAGCAACATGGCAAGATATATATGAATGATTCAATGTTGCTCAATGATTGGTTTGAACATACCTTTACATTGTCATCCTTCGTTCTCTTTGTTATAGACTGAAATGGTTAGTAGCAAAAATACCGAAGGAATATTCTCATAATTATATCTCTATGCTCACTACACAGGGGGTGTTATAGTAAAAAGATCTATACTCATATTTCTTCCCCTAGAGTGCTTGTTTTAGGACAAAAAGCTCGTCCTTGGAAAACCTTCAAAGATGATTCAAGATGATGAAGAGGTTTTCCCTTAAATTACCAATCTCAACTATCAAGCCAATAAGATCAACAACCACCCTTTCTAAATCTTTATAAACAATTATCACAAGGAGGTTTGAGATCTTGTAAGTGGCAAGATTAGAGATGACAATTAATTCAAGAGTTTGTTCTCATGGGCAAGGATTGAATAGAAAATTAGGATATAACTCCTATGCTCATGGATATTCTCTAACTATTGATAATGCTCTTTTCTGGTCTTCCATAGATCCTTCATGATATTTATACTTGGGCTTTCTAAGATCGTAGGTAGACTCAAGAAAAGAACACTAGAGGATTCATTGGGGTCAATGGATGAGGTTAAATATGGGTTTGGATAAGTTATCTAGTCTGAAATAGAAGGGAAGAAGATATGAATGGATTCTAGATAGTTTTGCTCTCCTTCTATGGCATCATTAGATATGCCATCCTTGGGTTCCCAACGTCCTTTGTAAGAATAAGAATACTTTCTAAGAGACTCTTCTCTAAAAGGATTTGGTTTATAGGCACTTAAAGATCTGTGAAGCTAGAAGTTTGTCTCCTCAAAATCATCACCATAAAAGATTCAAGGGTAGAATTACTTCTTCCCTTGGAGAGGTTTAAGTATTGATGATTTAGGATTGATAGCTATATCAAGGGATTGGAATAATTATGATCGGCTATCAAAACTTCTTCTATGGTCTAGAGGATGATTCCTTCTCTTCCTTTGGGCGTTCATGGAAAATTCTAAGGAAAAGATCATACCCGAGTTTGTCAAGGACAAACCTTGCTTTAGAAAAGGAAAGAAAAGTTCCTCCGTAAAACTGTAGCATGATGGTCATGCCAACAACTTTTCTAGGATGAGATCCAAATACATTATCCTTTGTAAAGGATAGGATTTGGCCCGAGGTTAACCGGGAATTCCCTCCTATAATGGGTTGTTTCATGATCATTTAGATCAACCTTAGGCACAGCTCATAGCCAAGGGATAGGATAGGTTCTAAAGATTCTAGTGGCCTGAACTTGTGCTTATGGATGCAAAACATAAAGATAGTGTGGAATCCGAGGATCCCAAAAAGATATAAAAGAAAAGAAAATATAAAAAAGAAAGACTACACTAAGATATGGTACAAGATTAGTTATGCTTAATGTTTTCTCAAACAACCATTCCTCCCCAAGAACGGCGTCCGAAATGCTTGTTGGTATTTGTTAAGCCTACGAAATAAATATTTATGATAATCCCAGTTTAACGGATCTTGGTGAGCATTTCACCCGAGAGAGGGTTTTTAATATCGAATCCACGGGGAGGATGGTGTGAGGAATAAGCGAGGCATATAACTAATCCTCGAGCATCAATCAAGGATGGGAGAGGATTAAGAGGTAAGAAGATTCCTATGGTTGTCTAGGTCTCATTCTTGTAAGTTATGTTGATATTGATCTTAAAGGGACGTACTCAAGGGAAAGTAAGGGTGAAACCTACTATTCCCCCAGTAACATTGTCCTACGTGTCCTATCCAACGGGAAGTGGAATCCAAAGGAATCAATAGTACTGTCACTACCACGATCTACCACGCTCCGGAAGGTAGGGTGCATTCATAAGTAACTTCGATCTAGGCACCACGCCTACACCTAAGTAAACCCCTCTAATCTATAGATTCCTACTGATTAAAAGTACTTAAAGAGTTATGAACATTAAGAAAAATACTAACACTGAAGATAATATGATACTTACTCAAATAAGAAGTTGATCCACCACAGAAGTCTTAGGATCAAGTGTCATAGGCCATTGATCCCAGAGGTACAAGCGTAGAGGAGTCACCGACATGTCCGGTGCTTCCCCTTCTTCTCCTCCACTCACTCTTTTGCTCTCAAGAATAGATCTAGAACTCTAATTAAGTCTCTTTGATCTAATCTCTCAACTTGATATTCACTCTTGATTAGATCTAATTAGATCTAATCTAATCTAGTTCTAATTACATGTCTAATTCTACTTCACTAATCCCTTAGAGAGAGTTGATCCTTTCAAGGGACCCCTCTACTACTAAGAGTTAATGAGATAGAATAAGATAGTAATGAATTAGGGTTTAACCCTCAGGGCGGGGGTCTTCTTATATAGGCCTTGGCGATGAATGTGAGCCCTTGGATCAAACCGACCTTGACAACGGTGTAGATGCAACCTCAATGTCGGTGGTAAACCGCCATAGAAAGGAGAGGATGACAGGTGGGACCCACCGGCGGCCGGCCCTAAATGGGCTTTGGCGGCGCCGAGGTCCAACCTTCCCTTGGCCTCACGGTTCCTTCCGGTGTTCTCGGTACTTTCTAGAATGTTTTAGTCCACAATTCGGGTTGAGTTGCTTCACGGTTAAGTCTTGTCTTCATATGCCTTGTATATTCGGAATTTTCTCCATTATTCTACGCAATTATCTATTAAGTCCCCGAAAATGTATAAATCACCAAAACTCGTGGAATTATGTTAGTTATACCCCCTAGACTTATATTGATATTCAAATTAAGCCCTTATTTCATGTTAGTTGACTAGTAATTTTATGCTATAACAGGTGTCAACAGGCGCCGCACAATGCCGGCTCCTCCACGCCCGATGACGCGGTGACCGGCGGTTTTTGCTTGACGCCGAGGGGACATGTACGGACTACAAAACGCCGGGTCAGTGCGGCGTCTTCTTCCCGTCAGGCACGGTGCTCGGCGGGGTGCTCGCCGCCGTGGTCGCCCCGGCGCCCGGTGACCACCGCTTCGGCCACCCCCCCGCCAGGGCTCTCATTTAGTTTCCTTACCAATTACACCACTCTAAGCTCCACCGTTGTAGCCGATGATTTGTGTTAGTGTGCCTCGCCTCGCGTGTTCCGTGCACCTCGCTAGGGAACTCGCGGGGTTGTAAGCTTAAACTCCTTTTTCTCTTAATGCGAACGGGCCAAAGTGCCCGGTTTCAAAAAAAAAGTATATATTATATTGAGCAAGAGTGATCATGATTTAACTTGGTGATCTACACTAAGATTCGCCCCTAATTTGAATAATGACAGGTCAAAAGGCTGATTTTTTTAACAGAATGTGTTCACCATTTTGAAAAAGATGGAGTACTTTCTTATTACTAAAAATCCGTTTAATTCATCCTAGATTAGTTTAGTTTTTTTCCCTAGCTTTGGATGGTGTCTTTTAAAAATCCAATGTTGAAGGAGACAGATATATAGCTTTCGCAAATAACATTTAATAATCTAGATACCATATTGTAACAATTCTAGCAATTGCACTAGAAAAAAATCCAATGTTGAAGCAGTAGTTTTCGCTGGGTACGGATAGTTTCGCTTCAGTGAAATCTCGAAAATAAAAAATGGTATATAAAAAAAACATGCCGGACAAATTTCTGAGCCATCTACTTCAACATAACCTGCTTATTTTCTGTCACGCAAGCCCAATCAACAAAGTGAAAAGTTTCTCAAAAATAAAAATCAACAAAGTGAAAAAAAGGAGATTTTATTTGTCTCCTGCACAAATTGGGGACATTTACTACTGCAATTATACTGTAGCAAAAATTTGCTACTGCAAATAAAATCACGTGCTTTGTTGTGATCGTGTAAGATCAACCCAATCAGTCTTACACAAAAGAAAACGCTTGTAAATGTGCATTACAGAGTCATTGGACTGATGATCCAAACAAGACTGTCACCACTACCCGGCATGCCTGCCAGCACATTCCCCGTGCTGTAGGTTTTCGATGATTTCAATCACTGCAGGACACAACAAAAAGAGGAAAACTACACGATAACCCGATTGGTGTGCTTAGTCTTCGGGTACATACACCATCATCAGCATGTCCAGATACGTATGGATTTCCATGCGTATTTCTCGCCTAGCAAAGCTTCGTAGCACCTGAGACAACTCCTTGGTCTCGCTTTCAGTAACCGATTTGTCGAAAAAACACCATCATCTTTTCTAAGGCTGTCCCCCAAATGAATAGCTGCTTCACAAAAAGCAACTTCATGTTCAGAACCTCTCATATGCGTGATTTCTACTTCTTTGAGGTGCTTCAACACCAGGTGCTCAGTTTCCCAGTTTTGGTGCTCACTGCAAATGCAACCCAGTGGGCATGTAGTTTTGTGCCTAGAACAAGAAACACATTGTGTAAGATTCACTGACATTGTTGGGTGGAACATTCAGGCAGAAGATTCCAAAAATTCTCTTATTACTGAAATATGCAAACGGATTCATTTTGGATATCACTTTGAAGGCAACAGATTGCAGCAATATAACTGTTTTGAGCTGAGATAGAGTGGTATACGGACATGATTATGATGTCAAAATGTCCATAGAGATTTTTATTGACCACAGGACTCATGTTATTGAATGGAAGTATGGAACCTTGCACAAATTGGGAGGCATTTACAAAATTGCCACTATTTTTTTATATACCAATACCCACTAATATCTCTAACCCAATTGTCAAGGTCAAGTTCAATGTAACTAGTTACTAGTTAGTTACTATCGAGCACAGTGTCGTTGTTAGTATTACATAATGCAACTCAACTACATTGCATAGCCCCAAGGGGGATGAGAGTTGAGAGGCATAGGTACAAATGCTGAAAAACCTGCCATGTGAAGTCACAAAAATTAATGACAAGAAGGGTCATACACGACAATTGGAAAGAGACAACATCTCATAAGTAGTTTTAATAAGGTGGCAGGTGGCCATTGCTGTTACCATGCAGGAAATGGTCATTATAACTTAACTTCAGGTCACTGCCTGCTGGAGCTTAAAGATCCGAGGCATTTGGTCAATCTGAAGTTTTTGTCACGAAGTCTGTAACTTAGTTTACAGGGTTCGAGTGTGTGAGTTGGGTCTTTTGACCCGTGCAACACTTTTTTCTACCTTAATGAAATGACGCAATAATTTGAGACAAAAATATAACTTACTCAAATTGCTGGCGTCATTTCTATAAGTAACTGCAAGCATGAATAAAATACAAGGCTAGTTCTAAGCCAGCAAAAATAGTCCAAGCAAGTTGTATATCCTCATATTTTGTGTTGGACAACAGCCAGCCAGGAATGCGGCTAAGTTTTTTTTCCTAGCTAAGGTTTTTTTTTCCCCTAATTCTAACAATAAAGGCTTAAGTGTGGTATGCCTTGAGTACTTAATTTTATCTTCCTTGTCAATGTAAGAATATTGTTGGATGGAATAAACAGACAGGAAATTGAAGATGGTCTGAGTGCCCAATTATGCAATCAAAAGCACCATAAGATTTGCAAATGGATTTTGTTCTGGACACTACTTTGAAGCCAACAGATGCAATATAACTGTTGTGAGCTAAGAAAAAGTGGTGTAGCAAACATGATTGTACTGTCAATAATGTTCAAGAAGAGTTCCATTTGACCATAGGGCTCAGGTTATCCAATGTAAGCATGAAACATTTTACAAATTAGGGGCATTGCAAAATTGCCACTGGTATATTATTTACCAACACTTACTGATATCTCCTAACTGTCAAGATCAATCCTCCATGCAACAACTCAGTTAACTTTCTGCTCAGTGCTACATATATATTTTTTTATGAAACACTGCGAGACAGAAAATAATTCAATAAAAACAAATATTTTGCAACCTAAATAGTACAACACAATCAAAACCATAAAAATATAGAGCACAATGTTGTCATTAGTGTTACAGAATGCAACCCTCAGTTATATTGCAAAGCCCAAAGGGAAAAGGCTTTGGTACAAATGCAGAAAAATCTGCCATACTAGGGAGTAATCAGTAGTCACAAAGCTATGCGTATGCATAAATACATATACATTACGAGAAATATGAGCCATAACTTTCAGAGAAAAAAAAAAGAACAAATTCCTAGGGGCACTAATAGATCAGGCCATGGTAAGCCAAGAAATCCAAATGCATAGTCGATAACAAATGATAGCCTTACTTCTTGCACAGTAGGAGCACGAAATGCCAGCATCAGCTTCCTTATACCAGAACACATCCTGAGGACATGAAATGCGCTGGCCCGAAAGCATGTTTATTTGCGAATATATTCAGGTACAAAATCGTGATGTTCGGGAGCATTGTCATATCTTCCATCACATATTGATAGTCATCCAGGTCCTGCGTGTCCATGGGAGGTCACAAAAAGGGTCATATATGACAAGTGCAAAGAGCCAACAACATTCATCTTAAGTAGTTCTAATATGGTGACGATTGCTATTACCATGCAGGAAGTGGTTAATACAACTTAATTGTGATCATGAAGAATAAAATTGCATGGCTAGTTCTCTATCAACAAAAATCGTTTGTAGAGCCAACCAAGCTGTATATCACCAGATCATCATAATTTATGTTGGACAAAAGAGCCAACTAGGCATGTCTTACTTAAAAGTGAAGCTACAATTTTTTCTAGTTCTACCTAAACTTCTAATAGCAAAAGACTCAATATGCAAATTTTATCTTCCTTGTTCATGTTATGTTAGTTGCATTGATAGCCTAGGACACTGCTTGCTAGGACTGCATTAATGCCTTAGTTTCATATCCGTGCACAGGCAAGGGAAACATGCACGCACTGAAAATTCACGTAAGTAGGGAAGTGGACTTACCCACAGATAGGCCAGTGTGAGTATAAGCTGTTTGATGACCTTGAAACGCCGCAAGAGACTTAAACAAGATTGATTGTGTGTTGAGCTGGCATCCCCATCCCCATAAACAATAAAGAAGAAAGGCCTCAGTAATTCAAGATATCTCATCTCACCAAAATGGACAGAGCTAGGATCATATGGATCCATCCACCGAAGGGTTGCCAGCTGAGGCGCTGTGATGCTGGCAACTGGCTGGCTCAGACTGTACAAGAAACAGTGTTCCACTTTCAATTCCTTCAGAGCAGGAGCCACAATGTTGAGCTGCCCCAAGCCACGCAGATCCATGAGCTCCACTTGCCGGAGAGATTCTGAATGGATGGCGAGGTTGTCCACGCCCCTGGCGTCACTGACGGTGAGCCTCTGCAAGCACGGGCATCGCGGCCAGGAAACAGCGTCACCTAGATCCCCCGGGCCGTAGAGCCGAACGTGAGCCAGGGACAGCCAGGTGAGCCGAGCGAAGACGCCAGCAGGCGGCACGGCAAGGCTAAGGAATCCTAGGTCAAGCGAGACATGGGTGGCGCGCTCCAGGCAGGGGAGTTCAAATGCGCCCCTCTGCGTGGCCTCCTCCGCGTCGCCTTCTTGGGCGCCCCTCTCCCGCACAACATCGTTGTGAAAGAAGAGGCGGCCGGGAGGCGGCGCGCGGCGACGGGGAGCCAGGCTGACATGGAGTCGGGGGCCGCGTCCCGGGTCCGGACGTAGAGGCTCAGGAGGGCCGCCTCGTGAACATCGAGGGCGCGGCCGATCTGGCGGAGATCTGGGGCGTAGTGGAAGCAGAGCGCTGGGAGGAGGGCCCAGACGCCGCGCCAGCGGCGGGAGAGGACGCTGGTCGGGCGGCGCCGCAGGTGCCGAGGCGGCGGAGGATGAGTACCAGGATGTCGTCCGCAAGCGCGCTGAGCCGGTCCTCTCCTGCGGCGGCGGCCGAATCGCCATCGCCGGGAGAGCCTCTCGCGCTTTGCGGCGCTCTCGCCGCCGCCGCCACCAAACTCCATCGGGACGGAGCAGACTCGCCTGGCGGCGAAGTGCAGGGGAAGACGTGGCTACTGGGTGGCGGGCCACGGCCCACGGCCCACGGCGTCGGCCTGGCAGGGAAGGATGCGCTGAGAAGGCCTACATGGCTGCTTTTGCCCCACCCACATAATCACATTTTTTAAAAAAAAAACATAATCATATTTTTTTTAACTACCACGTAATCAGTGGTACATTATTACAGTATCACTGATTTTTTTGTCCATTAAAAGAATCAAGGTTGCCCTTTGGCTCATGCGCGTACAACACACGCCAAATTTTGCACTCATTGCTATGTAAATATAGATAACTAGTAGAGAGCGCGCACCCTTGCGCGCGCCCGGTTAGTAGAGTGCAGGTTGTGTACATAGAAACATGTCTCGTATACATAGAAAGGCACATACGGAAAAAGTATAAATCACACCCACCTTTGGGAGGTGGTCTAAATCGCCCCTGGCTGAAATGAGTACAAATCACCTCTGAACTTTTAAAAGCGGTTACCCCTAAAGCGGTTTTTAAAAAATCATAAAAAAATCATAAAATAGAAAATAAAAATTGTGCTAGACTCCAAATGAGTAGATCTACCTTAAATGAACATATAATATGGTATACTTTAGTACATTTTTTTACAACTACGAGGAAAAAACATAAATCTAAAGCTTCTAAAAAAAAAAAAAAAAATGTACTAAAAGCATACCATATTATTTGTTCATCATGTATGTCTACTCATTTGGAGTCTAGCACAATTTTATTTTCCATTTTATGATTTTTCTATGATTTTCTATGATTTTTCAAAACTGTTTTAGGGGTAATTTGACCGGTTTTAAAAGTTCGTGGGTGATTTAGACCATTTCAAAGGTCGAGGAGGGTGATTTAGACCACCTCCCAAAGGTGGGGGGTGTGATTTAGACTTTTTTCCTTTTGTACTAACAACCATGAATGAACTGCAATTGTTACATTATAATTCGACAATACCAATAGAGTACATCTTGACATCAAGATATAGGAAACCAACTCGTAATTGTTGCATCCTAGATTTATCGTGTTACAAAGACAGCTAAAACAGAAAAAACATTCATCAATGACAGATGAACTGAACATCATACAGAATTGTACATGATCATATCTATATTGGAGATCATACAAGAGTGGCCCAAAGTTGTAGAATGGACCTGCATATGAGAGGAGTCAAGATCAGTTGTGGCAAACAACAACCAGATAGAGGATAGAGGACATTGCCAAATATGGGACAAGCAAAGTCTAAGATGTGAAATAAAGTTATAAAAAATAAACTCATAGCATAAATAGGCAATGACAACTGTCCATTCTCAAATACTATATAAGGTATATTTCATTAAACTGTTCCTAGGCAACCATTAAACTGAAGCTAAAAACTATATGTTCCTAGGCAGGACAAATTGGAAAATGGACTGTATCAAGTACCAAGGTCACCCAAAAAAATGCCTGAAGTGACTAATATGTCAAAAAGAAAATTTAAAATTTGAGACTCAAACAACATTAAGTGATGGGCATTAGGAAACACATGTGAAGTTTTAGTAAGCTAAGTCAAGGTATGGAGAATTTGTTGTTAGCTTTACATGTTGGTCCAGTTAGACCTCTGGATGGCTGGGCAAGTTATTTAAAGGAATTCAAAGTAGATCAGAATCAGGTTTCAGAAGAGGTCTTTAAAAAAGGAGAAGCAAAAAAACAAGATGTACCTTGTCTTTTTACTATGAGCTTCACAGACCAACGTTATGCCTACATTGGCCATGGTTGGCAAGCCAACTGTAAGCAAGTGCTCCTGACATCTAAAGTGGTAGCTATCTTAAGCCCATGGCATACAATGATACACAAACACCATGATTAATAATGCAGGTATATTTAGCATAGGTTAATTAAGGAACATGAGCAAATGTCAATTGGTAGCTATCTTAAGTTTTTGGTAGGAAAAATATCACAAACAATGTGATAGGGTTAGGGTATAAGTCAAATGAAGGCAAATATTATCGTCGATCAATAGTTGCAGACAAAGCAAAAAGCTGAGATGAAGATTAGAGGGGAAAAAAGAGGGGGCATCATAATACTTTAATGCAGTAAAACTGCTAGGCCATCTATTGTTTTGATTAGACTATCAGGCAGGTTCTTGTTCGTAGCCTTCCACAACAATGCAAGAATCAGAGATAATATAGAGCAGAGGTAATCTGGAGAAAATTAAATAGATATTGTCAGTTAATTTCATATTAGCGGCTTTCGTTAGTTAATCTATAGGGGGAAATCTTAAGGTGACAATGAGTAGGCAAAAGCGTTGGGGGGCACAGCTTCAGGCCGAGCTTCCAGGTTTGTTACCTGGTCATCATGGGGAGTTGATCATGCGTTTTTTAAGCTGAGTTGCTGATCTAGTTGTCAAGGGACTTTGAGTTAGCATAAAGCATTAATGAAACAAAAACAGCAGCCGTAGATCCAAGAAACTCTAAGGAATGTGCACAAATTCCAGCTAACTTGCACCCCAAAAAATAGGCCTCATAGGAATAATGGTCATGGAGGTAAAGTAAGGGGAAAAGATCTTGATAATGAGCACTGTTAAATCTCTGAAATACAAAATCCAGTAGCACTGCAAAGAGTATTTGGGGAGTTCTGTTACTAATTAGCATGTCCCGAATTAGTAACAGAACTCCACTGGAAACCGTGTTGGGCGGGAGGCAACATGAAATAGGTATGGAAGATTAGTCAATGAGGGATAACAAACAAAGAGCCTGTAGGAATGTTAGGAATTGAAGCCTATAAAGAAGAGGAAGCTACAGAGTTGAAATAAACCTGAGCATAAAAAATAATGACAGAAGCGAATTATTATTATGGTAGGTTATCAGAGTGGTATATATATTTTATCATAACAGGGGCATTAACTGGGAATAACTGGTTAAGTAAATGGAATTTGGGCTTAAAATAATTATTGCTAAATGGCTAAATGCTTGAAAGTGAACTTAACTCAATTAGGCAAAAACAAGGTCTTACCTCTGGATGATTTATAAATCTTCAGCAGTGGCTAGTCTTTTTGGCACATCCAACCATCTGCCTGAATCAGTCTCACAGGTCTGCCTTCCTTTTAGTTACAACCAAGCATGTGAACTGGAAAGGAGGATCTTGAAAAGGTTATCAAGACGGTCATCTACAGAATCCAAGATGCAATTAGCATGTACAGATTTTACATCGTCCATCTATAATGGAGACGACATTTATCAATTAGGAGAACTAAATTAGCAGAAATAAATGCAATTTTACAAACCAATTGAGGTTGCATTTGATTATCACAGTTCATATTTTGGTATAAGTAACATGAGTGAGCTCATAATCTCATCTGTTTCATTTATATGGAGCTGTAAGTATTGCCCAAAAAATCGTAATAGGTGAAGCATCATATTTGTATAGAAAATGCCTTCAAGAGTAGCTGATGCACTCATTGGAAGCACTGGAAACTGTTGCGAACTAAGTCTGAAATAAGGAAAATATTTTTTAATGTGGTTTGTAAGGCAGTGAGTTAATTTTGAACTAACTGAATGATGTCACTGAAATTCACTTAAGCAGGACTTAGGTACTGTCAAAACCACATCGACCTGAAGTAACATGCTATATTTGGGTTCATAAATAAATGCTGGTTACAAACACATTAGAAGAATGAAACAACTACACTGCATTTCTTTTCTAAGCATATGTCAGTCACGGTAAAAGGTGATAGTTTTTTTTTTTTAAATAGGCCTAACTTTTCAGATTTTTATGCTATAATGGAAAAGGAAGAACCTGGTTTCTTTTAAAAGGTAGAACCTAACTTTATTACAGCACCAAATACAAAAACGAAAGGATAGAACAGCAATTAATCTCAACATCGAGTGAGTTCTTTTTGGGAGACTCAGTTACCTCGTGCTGCTCTTTTCTTGGTACAATGGGTTTGAGACGACAGCATTGAGGCATGAGGCACGAACTGGCATTCGATCCAGGCCTCCAAGGGATGGACTTGAACGAAGCTAGGTTTGGGTGCTCGGTCGCAGACCAGACAGGGAAGAGAAGGGATGCCACGCGCCACCTAGGGTTTCTTGGAGCGCTGGAGGCTGGAGCAGACGCCGTACGGTGCGAGGACGGAGAGGGAGGAGCGGAGAGGGGAGGCGGAGGTGGAGGTGCCGGCGCGGCCGGTGGTCTGGTGGCGGCGCGGCCTCGGGAGAGGCGGAGGCGGTCCGACGCCGCGGGATCGCGAGACATCGAGAGGGTGAGAGTAACTTCCGGGTTTTTTTTTTTTTTTTTTTTGGCCGACGCGAAGGGGCCGCGGGACTTCGAGGGGGGGAGAGAAATTTCCGTTTTTTTTTTTTTTTTTTTTTTTTGGCCGACACTTGGACGCGAAGGGGCGGCAGAGCCACGGAGGAGCAATGGGAGAGAGGAACTGTGGAGAGGGCCCAGAATCCACGTGGACAGGGGGAAATTACAGGATGGTTCAGCCAAATGTAGAGGTTAAATATGGATATATCAAAAATATTTGGGTGTCTTATTTATTTATTTATTTTGGTTATTTGGTTTGGTACCATTCTGGTTCCAAAGGAAATATAAAATGTACCATTTAATTTCACTATTTGGAGACATACCATTGCAACTCTTTGGGTGCACCTAAAACTACCATTATCTCATTATCCTTCCTCATTAGGCCCATTATTAAGTGTAGACAATGAATCTTTGTATGGACCTTCTTACCATTTTTCGTGGACAGTAAACATGTGTTGGCATTTTTTAAACGTCATCGCTAATTGGATAGGTACATAAAACCTAACTCCGCAATGGCGCCTAAAACACTTAGTATAAAAAATAAATCTACACTTTTCGTCACATATATAAAATATTTTTTATATCCACAAGCGCCGCAGATATATGTCATGAACGAATTGGGCGGCCGACAAGGTTAAAGCGGCTTTCGAGGCCGGGCATGCTCCACGAGGGCTGGGGGCCTACGTCTTGTGGCGCGCCGCACCCGCCTCCCTCCTCCGGATTCAACTCGCCGCCTTCAAGTTGGGATTATCTTACTTTTGGTGTATAAAAGGGGATATTCCAATCTATAAGGAAGACCATAAGGAAGACCCTTATTAAAAATAAATAAATATTGCTTGTAAAAAGGTATTCCAATCATAGAAAACCTTATAGAAGTGCTTAGATTACAAGTCCAGCTGGCGGGCTATATAATTAAGCAAAGGCATGTAATCTCTTTGGGGATAAGCAAGCGTAAAATAGTTCCTATCTATCTCGCCCCCGGCCCCCACCCGGGCC